>CM060957.1:113644783-113974783 GCA_030765055.1 Mantis religiosa | reverse complement strand
GGGGGGGGGGGACGAAGATGTACTCGTAGTGATGATGTTCTCGTTGGGGCGTTCTTTGTAGCTCCGGTTTGCACGATATCTTCTCTTGATCGCGGCTTCGGATATTTGGATTGTGGAACTCAATGTTAAGTAAATAAAAAGAAAATCGTTGCAAGTTTTTCTTTACTTTAAACTCGCTGAAATTCACAACGTCTACGATGATCAAACATATTCTCATGCAATTCTGGTTATTACTATCCTAATACAACCATTTTCTTATATTTCTGTTGTCTTTACAAACTCACAATTTGTTCGCTTCTCGAACATTAGTTTTCTGAAAATAAGTTTGCACTATATCGGAACTTCATTATATCGATGATGAATAATTAGTAGAGTTCATGCAATGGATAGCACGACACAAAAGACCCTATCTTCTTCTCTTCATTTATTGATTTTTTCTATTACCATGGTAACTCGTTATTATAGTCTACATCACTTTTCACTTTTTCCTCTGGCCAATACATTAATTTTGAATTACCTATACATTTTTCTAATTTTCCAAATATAAAATCATAAAAATAATTTTCTTTCATAATGTATTATATTTACCATTTATCTAGATTGGCTATTAACATTCTCTTCACCTCTTTGTGGCCTAATTTAATCGGTCACGGCCACCTATAGCTCATACCAATTCAAAACAGAACTCTAATCATTTTAAACATATCAATATTAATCGTAAATAAATAAATCCAACATTGCTTTGGCACTTGACATAACAAAAACTGCTTCAATATAAGATTAAAAGAGAGAAAATGCTTTAAAGCATGTGAATTGCGTGTGTATATACCATTCCCAGCTGTCTAAAGGAAGTGGATACGTCGTCCTCGTAGAATAAATAAAGATAGACTCATTGCATTTTAAGAATTTTAAACCAATATAGAATAAATATTCAAATTCAAAATAATACCTGACAAGAACAGAATATGTAGGTTGCTATCAACAGAAATTCTTAATGCATAAAGTAACTAGAATATGTTGCGATATCTACGATAAACTTTAGAGTAAACTAATTCTGAGTATTATCTCTTGGATGTGAACATGGCATAAAATTTGCATTCCTTATATTTTGTACATAGATTTTCTTACTAATTAAGACAGGAGGGATTACAGACATATCATAAGAAATTTATTGAAAAAATTAATGCCGTAGAGAAGCTTACTTTGTGTATGTTTTCCATATGTTATAACCGGAGCTAGGAAGTTCGTACCGATTTTCTTGAGCAGTGTAAATGCGGCCAGGCATGGCAAGACAACGCAACGCTACTAGCAAGCATAAAGTTCATCGTAGAGTGCAACTCATTACTGCAAAACAGGTGTAACTGCATGAGACAGAACACATTGGTAGGAAAGAAGACATTGGAATAACATCTTTGTTGTGCTAGAAAGATGAGTAACTAAATTTGCTGTACAACCATTTTATGTTTTCTAGAAGTGTACTTATTCATGTCCTTATTTACTTTATTATTTACATTTACATTTCAGTGGGATACTGCAGCAAACATGGAAAAAAGAGAAGCCAGATCGAGAAATTAAATTAGCTGAAATCATTAACGAATTTGCAACAGATTATCAGTCAACTAAATCTTGGTTTATGGAACATTGAATGATTTTTCATTTGAAAGGCTTCAGAGGTATACTATTGTTTTTAGTTATACGGACGCAGATGAGTAAGTATGCAGTAAAATTCCTACTTTGGCATTTTGCCTAGTAAGAGTCCTCAGATATTTAAGAAATTAATGTTATTGTTTGGATATCATTTTACATTCATCAGGAAATATTACAACCCGCGTTATAATTGCTTGGGTGTTGCCACAATGTGCATATTTAAATAATGAGATCTGCCAGAGGAAAATTCGTATGTACTATATAAGAATTTGTATGTTGTACACAATGACTTAAGTAGATGTGCATTTACGAATGTCTTATAAGTAATTTTTTTTTCTCTGGGCAACTCGTTTCAATGCCTCTCTGCTGTGCATTTCTTGCGTATGACTTGCTTGGATGCCCTGAGAGGGTCGGTCGCAACCTGCATAGGGAACGGCGAGCGCTACGAACTTCTTAGCCCTGGTTATAACATTTACCAGTTCTACAAAATCAATTCATTCAGAGTACAGACCCTTTCATCAGGTGTTCACAGGATATCATAATATATTTTAATGAAAATCGTTAGAGTCATATTCGTATATAATAAGAAATAATGCAATCGTTTTCAGGGAATTGCGGAAAGGTCTTGAAAATATATCTGTGCCTGGTATATTTTTCTCTGTAATGAATGGATGATTTTGCACCATATGTCACTGTTCACCTAATTACTAAACCGGACTATATACGCCTTCAATGCAACTATGGGGAAACGATTCGAAGAGTCATGGTTCGTTAAGCGAGAACAAAATGAACTGCCCATTCATTGAAACCAAAAGTTAAGAGTTCGAATCCCAGTGAGTGCCATCAAGTATGCTCCTGGTGAAGGTTGGAGATAGCACACGGAAGGTAACTGGTGCGGTAAATTAATGCTTTATTAACAGTTGCCAGGATTTTATTGTTCCGCAATTCTTTAACATGTCAGCAAATTTACGAAACAGGACTGTCCCCTTTTAAGCACACTTAAAAGCCAGTGCTCCGTACCGGGTTTCAAACCACTACTTTCGAATCAGCCGGCCAGTGTGTAACCAACTCTGCCACACTGACCGACACGTGTGATGAATTACATTTCACAACAATTCGTGGATTTTACTTTTTCTTAAAAGCACTAAATTACAGTGTGATCCATATAAACCTGAACCATTTCAATAGGCCACAACTTTTGAACCAATAATAGGACACACGTACAACTTTTGGAGAAAATAGGACAAAATTGGCAGATTATATTACACTATTTACATCTGAGAGAAAATGTTGGAACTGTCCTCCACCAGCATCTATACATGTTTGCACTCGTCTCACCATATTCTCTGAAGTTTTACGGAGAGTATCCTCGTCAATGTTACTTATTTCGGTTCGAATAGATTCCTTGAGGACATCAATTGTCCGTGGCCTATTCTTGTACACTCTATTTTTAGATACCCCCACAAAAAATTCCGGTCAGGTTAGGTCAGTGGGGGCCACAGATCATTTGAGATTATTCGATTATCAAAGAAACTGGTCACAGGATCCATGGTGTCATTAAATGTATGGCACAATGCTCCATCTTCCTAAATAACCTTCTCTCAATTCGATATCATCTCCGCAAAACTTCAGATAATATGGTGAGCATTTTTGAAACACTTACGGATGCTGGTGGAGGACAATTCCAACATTTTCTCTGAGCGGTAAATAGTGTAATGTAATCTAGTTGTGTATGATATTCTCCCAAAGTTGCACGTGCGTCCTATTATTGGTTCAAAATTTGTGGCCTATTGAAATGGTTCAGGTATATATGGTTAACACTATAATATTGAAATAAATTAATGCAATTATGCTGCAAGTATGTATGTATACTTGTATTTTACTGTCGTAATGAAATTTGAAATTTATTCAACTTCAATATTTTTATGTGGGCTAATATGAATATTTAAATAGGAATTTTTAGTGAAATATTCCTTCTACTTACTGTAAGCGAATAAAACATGAAAAGGCAATTTTGAAAATAAATTAGAATGGATCCAATATTGAGGGAAACCGCTGTCCGAAATATATAAAGTTCTAGTAAGAAGAATTAATTATGATAATACAGTTTGGTGGCAATGAACTGGCTTGGTCGTTGGTAACCAAGCGACCAACAAAAACGCACGTCTGGACTAAATGAGCGTTTCCAAATAAAACGCAGGGTTGTGTCCACATTACTACCGTGTTGCAAACGCTAGCGGTCTCGAGCCGTTAAACATAACCCATTTCATTTAAATTTTTTGTTCACGTTTGTGTTTTCACCCCGCTCCAACGCCGTAGATGAAAATCGTCGAAGGTAACCCGCTACTAGCTAAACCAACACGTTAGCTTTAATAAATTACGTAAATAATATCCTATTTTACAAATAGATGAATATTTGTGAATTCTAAGGTGTTTGCCGAATATGTGCTACAGTGAATGCCGCGAAAAGAATGATAAAAGCGCGACGTGCGTTCAAGTTATATCATTTCCTATTTTTATTTTTTCAGGACTGGGTCCAGAAAGGAACATCTGTTTTTTTTAAATACACGTCAGCTCTTTACGAATACGTAACAGAGATGGCAGCACTGTACCCTGCACAGAACTCTAGTGACAGCGACGAGAGTTAGAACTGTTTTTATTCTGAAAGTGGCGACGTTTTCATTGCAAGAACAGCGTGTAATCATTCGTTTTCTCCATTTTCGTGGTGTGACATCTATTGAAATTCATCACCAGTTGAGTGAAGCATGTCGTAATGGTACCATGGATGTGTCTAATGTGCGTTCCTGGGTGCGACAGTTCAATGAAGGCAGAACATCGTGTGACAGCAAAACAAGACAGTCACGGCCTCGCACCAGTCGGTCTGACGACATGATCCAGCTAGTGGAAAACGTTGTTTTGCAGGATCATTGATCCATTGATTTTCAGATCTTCATGCAGGATTGTGTGCACAGATCCCACGTAAATGCCAATTTTGGAGGCGATATCTGCAACTGTCTTGGTTTGCTGTCACACGATGTTCTGCCTTCTTTGAATTGTCACACCCAGGAACGCAAATTAGACATATCTATGGTACCATCACCACATGCCTCACTCAACTGGCGATGAATTTCAATAGGTGTCACACCACGAAAATGGAAACAACGAATGATTACATGCTGTTCTTGCAATGAAAGCTTCGCCATTTTAGGTATCAAAAACATTCCTAACTCTCGTCACTGCCACTAGGGTTCTATGCACTGTACAGTTCTGCCATCTCTGTCACGCATTAACAAAGAGTTCACGTGTATTTAAAAAAAATCGTAAGTTTCCTATTTGGTCCCAGTCCTGTAAAAAGGTGTTATAACTTGAACGCACCTCGTCCTTGGGTTTACAGAAGTATGTCCAAAATTTGAAAAAGAGGAATAAATGAACATTAATGATAAAAATAGACTTACGTATAGCTAAAATTATGTTATCCTGGTCTGTTTTATAATTACATCCTTCTCTTAAAGCAAAATAACAGTTACAGTTGTATCAATATTACATTTAGGAAATGTGTTAACATTACAAACTTCCATCATTATACATATCTAATATATCCATACAAAAACTTGCAGAGAGAAACTGTGTCCGTTGTAGTTAACTTTTCTTCCTTTATCCAATAAGCTTGTTTATTTAGGATAATAAGACAGTTTACTCAATTATGCCACTTTTAAAATTATACGAGTAATTAATTTTCACAAAATCATCAACCATATACGAAACAATATCCCTTGTCTATCTAGATTGGAAGAAAGAGAGTTGTTTACAAGAAGTATAAATAACGGAAACCAGTGCTCCAAACAGAAAACAGAAAACAAACTGACTACATCTTCAATGAAAGAAGTCAGAGTTACCAATCAGTAAAGCAATGTTTTCCCTTAAAATGCACCAAAATTAGCACTGTACTTCTATGTGTGTAGTAACTATGACTGTTCTACTCAAATAGATTTATATTTGAAGTTGTTTTCAGCATCCCAAGATTTTATTTGTGTATTTCCTGGATATTGTTGCAAATAAGTAATGTAAAGCCGCGAGATTTGGACTATATGTTGTGGATAGGATTGGGTTTACCTAAAGGGGTTTCACCTTAAGGGGTTATAAATCTGCTCTGTAACCGGGAGCGTAGCTGAAAGGATGGTAGAACTAAATTGTAGAAGGAGTTTGTAGCTTGGTTAAAGATACACAAATAGAGACAACACAAGGTTCTATAAAATGCCTATATAATATAACGTAATGATTGGGTTTCAGGACAAGTCACTCCTGAAGTCTTGAAGAGACTTGGGGAGAAATTGTGTTAACAATTACATTAGTACATCAAAATCCAACCGGGCTCACCATGGAGATGTGTCTGTATACAGCTGTAGGGTAGCCACCATTAGTCGGCGGCATGATGAACCTGAATTTAGGACCAGCACGAACTCCAGAGAAACCAGATTTAATGAGTGACCTGCCGCATGTTCCCTGCATAATCTTCCAGCATAAAGTCCTCCAGCAAAACAATCCCCAGTATCAAGTTCACCCTAAATTCCATTCGTGTGCTAACTCGACCAAGCTTAAGGGGTCCTACCTAAAATGGAAGCTGCTGGCGAAATGAACAACTCTCACGCTAGCTATGATTTTCCTCCCAAATATTGAATCATCTTGTGCAATCACTGTTTACATAATTGAGAACGTGTAGAGAGCTGTCACTGGTCACCTGTTTGTTGTTTCCCTTGATCAGCAGGATGTGTGATTCACCAGGCCAAGGTACATGTTTTGCCAGTCAGCAAAATTTAAGCTTAACCATCAACAAATAAATTTGCCCAAACTCAAGGAACAGAAAATAAATATTAAATAACAATGATTCTAATAATTTCTAACTCTCGCTCACCCTATATACGTAACAATATCCTTTGTCTATCTAGATTGGAAGAAAAAGAGTTGTTTAGAAGAAGTATAAATAACGGGAACCATTGTTACAAACAGAAAAGAGAAAAGAAACACCTGCACGGTTTTCCCTTAAAGATGCACCAAAAGTAGCACTGCACTTCTAAGTGTGTAGTAATTTAGAATTTTCGGGAGGGGATCAATTTCTTGAAAAGAAGTTGACCTGAAAGGTCAGATGTGTATTTATCACACATTTCGCATTAGTAATGCGGTTCTTTGCGCGCATGCACAAACTCGTACACATAAACATATTGCGTGTGTATTAAGCAAAATAGATTTAATGAAAACGGGATTAATGACGTAAAATTTGATTAATGCACGATATATTGTGCTATTTCATCACTCATTTGCAGTAAGCAACTGTAATCTCCATTAAGTGACGAAAGTAACAAACCTTACTGTTCAATAAAGTAGGAGAACATTCCGCGCACACCTCGCAGTATACAACACTCTTAAAGCACCAGAGTATCCAACAGTCTGCACCTGCCAACATTCAATTAAAACACAATGGATGCTTAACATGGTTCCACGGTAAACAGTGTGTAAGCACGGCCGCTTTAAGTAGGTGCCTATTGTTGAAACTGCGATGCCCTATGGGCAATCGAGTAAGAATGACCTCTTCCCGGAAAGGTAACCTAGTTAGCAGGGAACGGCTCTGTGTTTTTCCTTGCAGAATGGGCCAGCGGGAATGAACGAGCGTGTGCAACACGAGGAAACTGTGCTTTTTAAAAGAACTGGGAGTCAGGATGGTGACCCTTGCTTGAGTAGCAGCAATTTCATTATCCGTAACGCCAAAGTAACCATGTATCCAGACCGGTTTGAATGTCGGTTCCACACAGCGAATGTTGATAGTGGATATTCTCTATCGGATGGAGCAAAGTAAAGATCCCGAAAGGGTTTGAAGTATAAATACTAACGAAACCGAAGTTTTCGAAGGAGTGCTACACAAATTCATCTACTACTAAAGCTAATGTTTGGTTATTTCCAACTTAGAAATTGTTTTCCAAATACTGTTACTAAAATTTCCAATAAGTCTGTCGAAAGCACCTACGCTAAGTACCAACTGGTTTTTAAATAATACTTATGTTGCAATGTTGTGTTTATGTTGGACCTTTCTCTTTCAAGGAATGAACTGAAAGTTTTATTGGAAATTTAAAGTAAATTTTACAAAGTTGTGGGTGAAATTCATAAACGAGAATACAGAAAGAGTCTGTTTGACACATCATTGATGTATTGTCACGTGTAAGGTATTCTCACTGTTCAGAGATCAAGGTTCATCTAGCGGCGGCTGGTGGGTTAAATTATTGGTGGTGCACAAATGAAAAATAAAATACAGAGTAGTAATGACTCACCTATTTATAAAGATTCTCTGCTGTACTCTCCTTAGACCTGGCGAATCTATCGATAACTTTTGCGTTGAAGTCGCTGATCTTCATAACAAAATCTCCCTCAATTGAAAGCATTGCTAATGCTGACATTCGGTCCTGTAACATTGTGTTCCTAAGGAAAGTTTTTATTCTTTTGAAAGTTGAGAAACAGCATTCTGCTTCAGTGGTAGACATTGGCATAGTTAACAGTACTAGGAGGAGCTTAACATATTCGCTGAATGTAGGACATAAATTGTTTTCCTTTTTGAAGTCCATCAAGCACAAAGCGCCGGAAATTCCACGAAATTCCTCTCGACTGTAAATTAAAGTCAGTTCTCTACGAATTTTTGTTCCAATGATAAAAGGATAGAACCTTATTGTTTCTCTAAGGGAATCCTCTGGAAATGTCTTAGAAATTTTCTTGATGAAACAAAGTTGAGGCTACCAGATGCCCCGTGAAGCTAAATCTGTCCTTTGCTTCTCTAAGAATGTCACATACTTCAAGAGCTTCTCTTCTTTTCATATCATGATCTTCTATTCTTCTCCTCTTAATCGCAGTTTCTTCGTGTTCCTCGATATCCACGCGATTTCTTACCTTTTGCACTTCCCTTTTAAATGCGTTTAGCTGGGCGATGGCAAACGTTGCATTGCAGTCTCGTTTCTGCAGCTGCTTGTACAAAATGTCCACATGTGGCATGATCTTTTAGAAGAAAGACAGCCAGAATACAAAACTATAATCTTTCAAAGGGGCCATAAACCCAGAAGCCTGAAAAAGTGTGGCGTTGTTGTTTAACAGAGCTCTCTTCTGAATAACCTCCATGCATTTAATTAAATTCTCCCTATGTTCGAAAAGCAGAGCACACAGAAGCTATAGCCGTTGCTAAGAGTAGAAGGAGCTAGGTTTATAAACCTCCATTTAAGCAATGTATAAGAAGCCCCTCCCATCTCTTCACCTTCCCTCAAACCCCTCAGAGAGCCTACATTTGGGCGAAATCTTAGGTTAACTCTTCACTGCAAACCTGCGGCTCCTACAGCTAATCACCTTTTATTTCGACTTCTGCGGTCATGGGCAGCTACAGACGATAAGCGTAATTGAAACATGTTTGTATATAAAACAATGCAAACAAGTACAGCTTTAATGGGCAAAATGCACCTGTTGTATATTCAGAATCAGTGGGTGTAGCGCAAACCTGCAACCTTATGGAGGAACCGCCCCTGGGTTCATCCCGCCTGAGGGGAAATCGTTTTCCTCAGAGATTATCATCCCGGCATGCACCGCTGAGACTCCCGCCGACACTTGATTCCCTGAAATAATTATGAAATGATAATACAGATGGAATTGCGAGACAGGAAAATAGGAGGAAGTCAGTAATATACCCAGTAATCAGCTAGTGACTCAGGAAAAACGCCGAAAAACCCATGGCTCAGGAGGTCGGCCACGAAAATCGAACACGGGGTCCCGAATGCAAGCCACAAACGAAACTGCCTGAACTATGCCACTCGGTTTTAACTTCTTATATTATTCATTGGTTTGAACATAGTGAAGTCATTTATTTAAATTGTTTTCTATCTCATTATTTCTCTATATACTATTCTTATTATCTAATAATTCAGGAGTTTTAATTGACGACAGACGAAGGCACACACCTATACAATTTGGCGTTTTGGATTACACTAAAATATCCATTTTCAATATGACGAACTACGAGAATAGGTAAACGTTGTGGAGGTAAAACGTAACAATAAACAAATTTAGGTGATGTATAGGAAAATTTATATTTAAACATATTTTTCTCGCTGCTAACACACATTTAGCAAACTCTATTAAGTTGTAAACCTATTTACATTTTTGTCTGCGTTAATTCATATTGGCGATAAGGGCACAAAGCAAACTACGCAGCTATTCACGTACACAAAAACATAAAACACTGCATAACGCAGTCAATAAATTTTATCTCAACAAAAAGCAATGTGTTTACCCGTATTTAATGCATTCTTTTCATCGATATATAACAAAAGCGGCGTATACAATCAAATGGAATGAGCTCGAACAATTGTGATGTCTAAATTTTGTTCCTGCCCTCAAAAGATTAACGTGTATGTACGTTCATGTACAAACAATTTCTAGTTCAATACCTCCTCTTTTAGGTCAAACATTTGAGCTTTCTACACCTTACTTTGCAAGATATGAAAGTTTATATGGAAATTGCTCCCTTAATATAACAGTAAAATAAGTGAATATTGCAGGAAAAACAGTATATTTGACTTGCATAATATTTACGATATATGTAAATTCATTATTGAATAATATATACTTTGCCAATATGTATGCAACTCATAATTTATAAATGATGCTTAGGGCTTTTGTGACTCTCGCTTTGTTTTGAAAACTAAATACTTATCTTTTGTAGAAGAATTAAAGAGACAATCTTACTTCAACTAGCACAGTTTATTTTCAATTCATATAGGACAGTGCAGTTATTGGCAAATTAAACTACTCCAAGAGAACACACAGGCCCACCGACTCGTAGAAAGGTTTTACAGCTTTAAATTATTCATCGTAATTAATTCTTGTTTCTTCCTAGTCATTCAATGTATCATATCATGCCAAGGAGATGCAGAGAGGTTCATCAACCCTGTAAAGAATAGGTGTTGAAAATACAAATTTTATTTGTCGTGCATGTACAATTAAAAGTAAAATTTCACGGAGACAATAACGTGCAACGAATTTTGTTTCCAAGGTGATTCTCCTGTTCGTTGGATTTCATGATATTTCATAAGAACTTTCTTAAAAGGAATTTGCCTAAAAGACAATTGTCAATAGCCACACACACACGCGCGCACGCAAACAAACAAATGCACATACACATATATTCTCTTAGGTATAATTTTATGCCGCATTAAATACTACAAATTTTATGGCTAGGCAGTGCAGGAGCAACTGGTGTACCAACCTCAAAAGTTGTTATTGGGACGCACGGGCCACGAAAACAAAAACATTACTACTTGCTCTTTATCAGTGACCCTAGCCTGTCTTTCAGGTAATAGGTCAAAGGGCAGTTATTTGTGAAAATGTCGACTAATTACTCGGACAGTTGTACGGCTACTCTTCAGTGTATAACTACATATTCCATCCTAACAGGTAGGATTTTTCGCGTACTTAGATAGCAGATCCAAGCAACATGGAATGCTATACGAACGCGAAATGACGGATATGGTTTTCATGGATGGAAGAGCTGCAGGGATTTTTAACGAACGTAAGATTATTTTAGTTTCTTTAAAAATATGATTTGCAAAATTAGTTACAACAATGATAATACTGATTTGTTTAACTTCAGAGCATTTTGTTAAGATCTTAATTGCACAATACCTTTAACCACTTACTGTAAACATCAACAGCTTGCTTTTTAGTCACAAATGCTTTATTTAGTATTACAAAAGATGTGAAATAAAATGCTCGTCTCATTGTATAAACCATTTAGTTTTGGTTAATTTATCTACAATTCTCTGATGTTATTTTCTATACCGTTTAACATTTAATGCTTCTTTCCTCCACCTCACTAACATTAACTTCTCTCTAAATAGCATACGTTCACCAGCTTATTTAATATCATGGACTGCTATAAAGAAATTTTGGAATACGTTAAACTCTCATTGGAAATAATTAAGCAATACTGCTTTAGTGTGGTTTCATAAGCCAAAGAAATTCTTAATAGTAGCAAGCTACTGCCGAATATGCTGCTTTATTAACAAAAAACTACAGCATGCGGCACGGCGTGTGACCTATAAATTATATATATACATCACGCAATTTTTCAATTTCCAATATTCTTTTATCCAAGGAAAATCTAGCGTTTTAATTCGGTTGAATATTCATTCTAAAATTGCAGGTTTTAGACTTTTCTGCTTTCTATTCCCAATTAATAGACAAATTAAAAATTTCCCTATGTGGAATTGCAAAGGTCAACAGCAGTTGAGTTTGTAAACTATGAATGTTCTTATATCTGTTGGTGAATTAACAACTAAAAATAATTTTATAATTAATTGAAGGAGATTGACTTTAAATCTTTTATAGTAGAAATGTTGAATTTTTGGACTGAAAATCAGTTAAGTCATCGAGAAATTGTGGTATCCTGTCTTCCCTAGATACTTTGAAGCAGTTCTTTTAGATATCATTTCATTGAAAATTATTAAAGAAATAAATATAAAAGATTTTATTAAAACGGAAACGAGGTTTAATGAAAGAACAATTTAAAGTGAAATATTGATTGAAGAGATAAAAGCAAAGGAAAACGAAAATTATTAATATTTTAATAATGATAATATCACTGTAATTTTTAGAGATATATTATGTTAATGTTAAAGTGGTTTAAGGGGAAAATTTTAAAAGATTACCAAATATGGTAACAAACACTATTCAGTGGAAGTTTGCATGAAGTGGAACAATAAAATTGTTTTTAATTGTAAAGGCCGCGCCGTGGCTCAGTGGTTAGACCACTTGGCTCTCACCAAGGCGGCCCGGGTTTGATCCCACGCGACTGCAAAGTGAGATTTTTGGTGGACAACACAGTGTCATCGCCTGCGGTGCCGTATGTAGTAAAAGCGGGCGTTAAACACTACACATTTCATTTCAATGTTTTGAATTGTCATAACAACGACAAGGTCAATAACCTGGAACTAGCCGCATTTGAAGTTCTTCTTGACAAGACTTCATCAAGGTCGGACACAATTTTTTTTACGGTTAATAATCTTGCAAACAGACTTTGGGGAGAGTGAAGTATTTCTTAACAAGAAATATCGACACTTACAAAAGTATAATTTAATTTGGTGCTGTACCGAAATATGTAAATCGCTCAATTTAATTAAAATATAAATTTCTAAAAGTAAGTCACCACAATTATTTCAATTTTTTAACAAAATAATCATAGCTTCTTATCTGGAATCACGCCCAAATTAGGATCATTATACAGAGAAGTAAATACGATTTCCAGAGTAGTAACCAAAACCAAGGACCGGGCGTTGCAGCATACAACCTGCGTGGAGATCGTTGCAGCATCTGCATCCCCAGCACAAAGGAATCCTGTAGCAAAAGATTTCCCAACCTGGGGCATCAACGTGCTGTATCAATATGATCCCATCACCTTTAATCCTGTCACAACGTAATCTTTCACCGTAGGAATAGGTTAGCTATATGACAATTTTACAAAATGCTAAGGCACTATAAGCTATTTCTCAAATGTATCTCTGCAATTTTACATTGGATCAAAAGTCGTGTTCCCTAGGGTTCACCCTAGAGGTATCCAGAGCGTGTAGCCGTGTCCTGCGATTGTAAAGAGAATGGCGGTGGGATGAGAGGATCTGCTGCTTTTACCACGAATCCCGAGTCATGTTTGGGGCTTGAGAATGACTCGCAATAGCTTGGTGAAGTCAAAAGCTTTTAATAGAGGTAACGTAAAGTCCTCTCCCACAGAGCCGGGAAATGTATCACGGAACACTGAGGCCCGAGGCCGTAAACGAAATCACTGAGTTACCCCGTTAGCACCAAAGTCGAATGTAACTAAACAGCAGTCGCACTAGACCCTGCGTTAGAGAGAATAACCCACGAAAGAACACGTTTTAAAGTGAGAGATGTGTTCAAGTGACGCTGGTAAATGAAATAGATCTATAAGCGGGACCGAATTGGACGTATCAAAAGGAATAAAGTACTTGTACCCTTATTATTAACTTATGTATCTACCGTGGACGAGTGAATTAGCCTCTTGTGTTGTAAACTAGCAGAGTGTCTGTCTTAGAGTGTCCTAAACATAATTACCAGGCAGCTCACAGCTTCCCTTCTCTTCGTTTTCTCCTTTAGATGCCTGTTTACTGTTTTGCCAAGTAAATCTGCAGTTAGCTACATCGGCGAAACCCCACGGTCTCCTTTTCTTTGATGTTCTGTTTCAAAGAGAATGAATAATATCGGATGTTAGCCCGTCCTTACACATTAACACGTCCCAATGCTCGCGCACAAAATGGAAAATGTCTTGCGCTGTAATCCGTTTACCACCACGTTGGCTGTAACTGCTCTGGCATAATTACGTAATACGGCTGTTAGATCGTAAGGAATAACCTGCTTTTTGTTCGTGGGAAGAGATGTAGCTAAACTAGTGAAGAAAGTACACAGATGATTTGTCATTTGAATACATAATGGATAAGTTTGAGATCCTGTCACCACATTGTTACTTGTTTAAGTAGATTAAACTTTAATAAAATGGTACGAGAAATTTAAAATAATTGTCCAGTAGCAAAATATATAACTAGTATACCAGATTTTGTATTTTACATATTTTGCAGTGTCAAAGATAATACATCATAGTGCTGAATCACGTCGCAGAGGTGATTATTTATAATGAGATATATTTATCTAGACCATATCCAGACTATATAGATTAATCCCCAAAAAACATATCTGAAAGAGTTCCTTCAACCTCCTAGATCAAATTAAAGTGGTAAAATGCCATCGTTCATTAAAATATGTGATAATACCTTTGTGAGTTCTCTCCACTCGGAGATAATCAAGTAGTGCCTGAGAAATAGCGCCGGTGGAAACCTACTAAAACCATTGTTCGAACAGGCTGCATATCTCATAGTGTCATTAAACAAAATAGGTTTAACCACATTTTTCAACAGAAAAATATTAACTCAGTACATATTAATTATAAAAATATTTGCTAAAATAATAAACAAAAGGTTGCAGAATATAGCTGAATGTCTTCTTTCGGAAGAACAAAGTGGATTTAGAAGAGGCAGATTCTGTATAGATAACATTTTTATTGTTAAACAACTAAGTGAAAAACATAGGGAGTTTAATAAAGAAACGCATATGGCGTATATTGACTTTGAAAAAGCCTTCGATAGGGTAAACCGATGCAAATTGTGGCAAATATTGGATGAACGAGGATACCCACAACAATTAGTAAAAATGTTACAATGCTTCTACTTCCAAACAAAAATAAATGTGAGGAACGATGGTAAAATTTCTAAAAAAAATCCTTACTAAACAGGGTGTCAGACAAGGGTGTGCTTTATCACCTACACTTTTTAGTATTTATATTGACGACCTAGTGTGCAAATGGAAGCATATAGTGAATGTAGGTTTTAAAATTTCAAATAATAACTTTTTAAATATCTTATTGTTTGCTGACGACTTAGTTATTATACCAAATAGCGAGTCTGCCTGCAAAAATCTATTTTTAAACTTAGTGAACTTTGTAAGCAATATAATATGAAAATATGTTTTATAAAATCAAAGATGTTGGCATTCATTTGGAAAAGGGCCAATTAGAACAAAAATAATTAAAAATAATCGTTGCGTTGACCAGGTAAGCCATTTTAATTACTTGGGAACTGATGTTAGTTATGACAAGGAATATGATGTCTACAATAAAATATGCAAATTTCAAAGAGTATGTGGAACAATAAATAGAACATTTAGAAACAAAATACATAAAGAAACAAAATTAAAGTTCTACAAAGTTATGGCTGTACCTATACTGACATACGGAAGTGAGACTTGTACGTTAACTAAAAAGCGACAGAGTAAAATACAGGCTTCAGAAATGAAATTCTTGAGAAGTGTGAAAGTATGCACGAAGAGGGACTTAATAAGAAATGAAAATATAAGAGAAGAGCTGGACATTTTAAGTATGAATGATAGGTTAAAATATCTCAAACAAAAATGGAAGCAGCATGTTGAAAGAATGCCAGATAATAGACTTACAAAACAAATATTACAGTATCATCCTAAAGGTAGGAGATCGCTGGGCAGACCCAGGAAACAATGGCTGGAGGACTTCGAAGGCGGAACAGGCACTTGATTGCCTATGCCATGAAGTGAAGAAGACATATTAATTTGTTTAGCTAGTTTACTTAGAAATTGTAAAAGCGATTACTCTAAATTAGCACCGAGTTAATTAATTTTCCGTTAAAGGTAGAATTTTCTCTTCAATAAAATCCAACCGGAAGTTTCAAATGTATTAAAGATTGTGAAATGCCTCACTAACCTCAATTCAGTGTGGCGTGTGTTAAGTGCCAAGAAAATAATAAGAATAATTTTGTTTGATGAAATAAAGAGATGTACTAGGAGCTAGAGGTTCGGAAGTGAGCCCCTGATGTAGAATTTGCAGAGCGCTCTGAACACCGTTTGCAGTCCAGGAATATGTTATGGTAATGGTCCTGTGTAGAAACCTTGCATTAACTTTTGCGAAAATATTTGATAAAGCAGTAAATAGTTCTAATATTTTAAATTGTCACATTTTTACCAACTCCAAGCACGACATACTTGTATTCTAACGTTAATTTCAGAGGTTCTACTCCCATTGGTCCTGGACCCGTAGGACCAAGGAACCAGGCCTTCTTCGAACAGGGATTTACCGAGCTGTCTCTAAAGGGCGCCCAGCGCCTCCATGGGGCTTTCCATAGGGCAAGACCTAGAGACTAACAAGCGCCCCCCCATCTGGTCCTATGGACTCAAGACGGGATGGAAGGGGATACGCCACTTACGCGCGCCAAATCCAAAATTGGAAGACTACCGATACGACCGCGGTTGGGCCGCCTGATGATCTAGCACACCTTCAACTAGCTATGCTGGCTAGTACGCGGGAGTATTATGAGTTCCCTCAACCCCGTCCGGAGACGTACCCGATCTCCCACGGGTATCGGGAACCAACGCCCCCTCGAGTTCAACCCAATCCGAACAACTCCCCCACGGGAGGGGCTCGGCAGTTCGGCCCGAGATTCCTCTAGTAACGTCAGAGGTACCACGAGAGCTAAGGGTCCGCAGCACCCGCACCTCGGCAGCTGAAGGGGACGGCTCCCCTCCCGAGCGTACCTTTTGTGGATATAGTGTGTATAACTCTGTCAGCAATATATCCCCAAAGAAATGGCGTATAAATTTGATATTTATCACAAACCAAAGTATGTTATACATCAAAAGTTTTTTGGAACACTTTATTTCCTCAAAGATGACTAATATTTTTAAAAATTAAAACGCCATAATTCTTTAGATGACTGCAAGCGCAATAAAACATATATCTTGATTTTTTAAAATATACTATGACATGCTCTTTATTAGAATAAAATGTTGTATATATTTTTGTAAGTGATAGAATATGAAACATAGCACAAGAGAGAAGTATTGATCTCTTTAAAACACCTGCTTTATGGAAACAAATTTGTATGGTTTTGAAACACAAACTTCTCCGAGAAGTCTTCAATCTCGCCACTGTAGATATTGTGACTTTGTGGGTTCGTAAATTTAAAAGTCTAGTTTGCAGAAATTGAATCTGCTCTTTATTTCAAGTTAACAGACGTTTTGTGCAACCCTTAGAGGCTCTAAAGAGGACGTGTAAACAAACATGTTGCTTCACCACACGTAAACAAACTAAAGAATTCAATTTCAATCACTACGTCGCTCCACGTATCAGCTCTCCACTCGCTAGCCTCTCATCACTGCACAACTACAACTTACTGAATAGCAGCTCAGCTCCCAACTAGCTGCCTCGCCGCTTATTTATAACCTAACCGTAGTTTCTCGAAAGTTGCCGAAGCTTCACGACCTCTCACGATGGCAGGCGAAGGAGAGGCAACTATCCAGACATCTCTGACTCTTTCTCTCTCTCTCGGTAAGCGCCCAACGCGCTTACCACTATTTGTCTCTTTCAATTCCTGCTTCTCTCTCTCTCTCTCGGCGTTCACTTACGCGCGGCAAAACAATGCCTGGCGACAATATCCACTTTAGTTGTTGAGGAAATGCCTAGAACATCTTTCTGTAGCACACCACGGTATTACAACCCACAAATAAGTACCGGTTAGGTTGGTTCCCGTCGTGAAAGTCTAAGTTCTATTGTAAACAAATCTGTTTTGGTTCTGTTGTTTTCATTTAATATGAAAACATATTAACTATCCTAAATGTATACAAAAATCATCAGTGTTTAGAATCCTAAAGTACATTACCCTGAAATACATTTTAACATACCACTAACCCTTTTTATAAATTGAGTAGCCATATAGGTTTCTTAAAGTTTAGAAGTACAATTGTTTGTCGCAAGCATGTCGTTTAATATTATTATATCTTTAAATGGATATTTTCTGATATTTCTAGCCCATTGTGAGTTTTAACTTCCAATGAAAACAATTATATTAACACTAGTGTCTGTGGTTTCGTTTTATTACCTGCAAAATAAACCTTTAAAACTGTCATCCACGGCGATTTTCTGGTTGTTTGCTAACCTCGCAACATTATTCGATTCTCTTTGTTGAAAAAGTGAAATCAACAACACGTTCAAAATTAATTAAAACGACGGTTCGTTCCCTCTCCACAAAACAGTGTCAGAATTTTCGCTTCAGTTCTAACCTTTCCGAACCGGAAGTGACAGGCTCTTTTTTTCATTGTCAAATTCTACCCCACTAAAAGTATTTCATTATACGTGGTTCGTAAATAACCATAATTCATGAAGGTGAATTAATCCCGTAAAACGAAGGTATTGCAACACAAAAGATATAGCAATTTAATGTGTGTTTAAAGAAGCAAAGCTTTTAAAGAAGGCTATACTAATTTAAATAGGCGGCTGGCTAGATCCAGAAGCACAGTATTTTTAGAACGGTATCTTTACTATCCCTGCCACCTATAATATTAGAAGAGAGTTATTTTCTACCCAAACATTAATATTGGGATTTCATTAGAAATGTGTTTTAAGATTCCATAAATCTAAAAAAAAATTACGTAAAAGTCATATATGCTTAAATGCGTGCGTGTGCACGTAACAATGTAAGTGGGTAGATTTCTAGGATGAGGGGATGTGTTCGTGTCGTGTTTGATATCAGTATCTTTCATTGCGTGTTCACTAAAAGTGCTTGGTGGTGATGAGGATTGCGGGTTCGGGTCCTGTTTAGGTCATGTGTATTTATGCTTCTGTAGAATGTGTTACCAAGAAGGACAGGGAAAAGAGAAAGCGAGGAAAATAAAACAGATTATAAAAAATAGTAGAAATAATTCAGGAGAAAATTTTCTATGCAGTCCAATATCCCACGCAATCTTTTTTCTTGAAATACTTTTCGAAATTTTGATTTTCTTAAAAACTCCTCTACGGATATTAATTTAGTTACCTAATACTTGTTTAAAGAAGTTTCTTGGCAAATAAAAGATATTACCGGAAAATTTTGAGAAAAGCTTCTGATCTGTTCATTTTGAGGTAACTCCAAAAATTAGATTGGTTAAGGCACGCGGTTATGGCAAGTTCAGATTTTGGTTAGCTAAATATATTGAAGTATTGCTTGCAATTCTGAAATAGGCAGTAGTTATTTCTATGGTTAGTGCCTTTTTTCTCCTAGTTATGCGAAGAGAACGGAATTTGAAAGGTATCACATAGTCACCATCTCTTAATTCTCTTGCTCCCTATCACAAGTAAATTTACAAGAAAATATTAAATAACTTCATTTTTATAACCAGTTTTCTGGACAGGGTGTAATAAATGGCACATTAACAGAAAATGTTTATAAAAATGGTCAGAGAATATATTATATATTTAACACATTTCAGAAGGCACCAATGATCAATATGAGTTTCACATTAATAAATTCTGTCATTTGGTACCTCCTGCTAAATTTCACCTAACAAATACTTTGATCCATAAAAACTATCTTTATTTTAAACAAAAAGTTAAGTAATGCATCCAGATAACGCTTCAAATTTTCAAACTTTGAAAGTTAAAGCCTTTAAAATTTTAAAATATAATTATATGAAATATAAGTACCCAGTTATATAATTATCTGAAAAGTACTTGACCATTCTGAACTACCATTTCCAAAGAGTACTATAACATTTGTTTTGGATTCAGCATCCTAAGAGTACATCAATATTATTTATTTGCTTTATTTGCTTTATTATTCACTTTAAGAAGTGAAAATTTTAAAATATATATGGCTTTGTATATGTTGTTACGAATGAGGTAGCCATAAAAATGCTTGTTGATATGAAGAAGAAAGTCAATAATCTTCATAAAAGGACGAGACGAGTGGACTTTATGCCTGACCTTCGTAGAGTAAAGACGTAAATAATTATTAGTTTGGTCATTTATAGAAAAAGGACGCTTGAAAAGTGTGTACAATGGAGAAAGTCTCAGTTTGTTTGTGTTATAAGCTGTTGTGTCAATTTAAACAAGGGTTAAAATAGCTATATTTAAAAATATATCCAGTAATTTATTTAGTATTATTAATGATTTCTGGAGGAGAAGAAAGTCATTTTTCCGAGACTATGCCTTGGGCGAAAAATAGTCATATTACGGCTGGGAATTCATACAGTAATTCAATTTCAAACTAAATTTAACGAACCCAATTTAGCAAAGAATTTCCACGCCACGTGGAACTCCATAAAACTACAGAATAAAATATTAATTGAAAGAATTATTACGGTACTTACACATTATGTAGTACATCCTGAACTTTGAAGGCTGTCGAGGAGAGGTTAAGGAAGCCCGTCGAGGTTTCACATCCCTGTGTGTGAATACCGGAATGTTTTCATCCGTTATTTGGTATATTTGGGTGTAAACGAAATTACATCTACAAGGGATTCGACATAAAATCTCTCTAGGACGTTTGACAAACTTGTAACAAATGCGGGAGAACCTTATGTCAAATAATTCGTCAAGGAAGTTGATAAAAGCTGCTCTGCAATACTGGATATGCCAGCTATGCCAGCTAATAATTACTTATTATCTATGTATCTTCAATATTTAGCAACATTTTTGTAACAATTTGAATTTTAATAAAAGTCATGCCCTTATGGACGATGTTTCGAGGTTATAGCAGTATGTTTACGAAAACAGTGCTATACAGCGTTCGCTATAAACTAGGTCAACACAAACCTTACTTAGAAGAGGTTAGAATGAATGAAAACAGACTGACACAACTACTCAACGAAGTGAGCCGGAAGTACCCAAGATCATTTTCCTTTGTTTATTTCTTTATAGCTACCGGGTTTATTTCCTCTAGTCGCGAGAGCAAACTTATATAAAGCGGAATGCAATTTTATTTTCTCTTTACTTTAGTATCCTTTCAGTCCTTTGCTCACCGTTCTATGTGACGCATGATTGAATCTGAATTGTTTCCTGGCTTTTCCACAATCTTTTCAGACAATCCGACGAAGGAGAACGACTGCTGTATATTGCGGAAATTCGAAACCTTTAACGTAAACAATAGAATTGATATCTGTCTTACCTTTGCTCCCTTATTCCTGTAGGTGGGATCTGTTAAAACACGTCATGAAATTGTACACAGTTTTATGTGGTACCTTAAAGAAATACATACACCCGTCTCGACTTATTGAGAGTTATGTTGAACCTTCTGGTATACATGCAGAATGGGTGGCCTACTTTCCTGGGACTTGGCATTTGCACCATTGCAAATTTAGTTGCATTTACCACTCCAATATTTCTTATGCAGTTATTTATACACGAGTTATGATTTATAATTACGTGCTTAACCGAGTGTAATGGTACATTCTGTGCAGTTCAAATTAAGATGTCTGCTCTGTATGAAACAAATGAAAGCATGAGTGCTTTAATTAGCTCTCCAGAAAATGGGAAAAGAAATAATAGTAGTCCTCAAAAATAAAAATTTGGATAAGAAATTTTATGAAAGAGTTGAGAGTTCTCAGCCTGGTGAAACGGTCCTTGGGAACCTTAAAGGTAATTTATTGAAAAAGAACTGTCATTCATTTCAAGACCAAATTCTATTATGAATTATGCGCAAAAGATCAGCCAAAAGAATAATGATCCAATCAGACGCGTTTTGTGATTTCGCTTACTTATACCCTATTTCTGAAGCTACAATAATAGTTTGTTTTAATAAACTCTGCTAGTACCTACAAGGAATAGAAATGCTTTGTTTTATTTAGGAAATGACATAAAATCAAGGAATTTGCGAATGACCTAGAGAGTTACAGATATTTATACAACGAAATACTCGCATTATAATACCCCAGATTAAGGACACCTATGCTGAGATTCTTCTTCTTCTTCTTCTTCTTCTTCTTCTTCTTCTTCTTCTTCTTCTTCTTCTTCTTCTTCTTCTTCTTCTGCTTCACTTCATGGCATAGGCAATCAAGTGCCTGTTCCGCTTTCGAAGTCCTCCAGTTATCGTTTCCTGCGTCTGCCCACCGATCTCCTACCTTTAAGATGATACTGTAATATTTGTTTTGTAAGTCTACTATCTGGCATTCTTTGAAACATGCTGCTTCCATTTTTGTTTGAGATCTTTTAACCTATCATTCATACTAAAAATGTCCAGCTCTTCTCTTATATTTTCATTTCTTATTAAGTCCCTCTTCGTGCATCCTTTACATTTCTCAAGAATTTCATTTCTGAAGCCTGTATTTTACTCTGTTGCTTTTTAGTTAACGTCCAAGTCTCACTTCCGTATGTCAGTATAGGTACAGCCATCACTTTGTAGAACTTTAATTTTGTTTCTTTACGTATTTTTTTTCTAAATGTGCTATTTATTTTTCCACACAATCTTTGAAATTTGCATATTTTATTGTAGACATCATATTTCTTGTTATAACTAACATCAGTTCCCAGGTAGTTAAAACGGCTCTAACGGCAGAAGAAGATCTAGAATCTCAATGGCTGAAGAGGCGGAGAAGATATCTTCGACGCTACTGCCCTGTAGTTAGATATTGGGTTACCATGGGCTAAAGGAAGACAACCTTGATAAAAAATTACCGGAAGTCATGATCCGCAAACCCTTCACATGACTTACCCATCTACGGGCTGGTAAACCCGTAATGGGGAAATTTACTTACTCAAAACCTTGGAAGATTCCTCTTCAAAACTTTAAAAATGTAATATTCATTTACAGGTCCAAAAATGCCTTAAGCTTAACTGCTAATACTTAATATAACCTGAGCTCTAAATCGTTTCAAGTCTTAACAACTAAAGGCCTAAGAAGATATGACCTAATAACATTTGTTAACTCGTATTTTATTTCTTCTCACACCTATATGCACGTAATATTCCAAATCATCAATTTTGCCAGATAAAATGAATTTAAAAACTGAAGTGAGTTTTTCGGGAACATAAAATTGTACTTTTAGTCTATATTTGCAATAAATTCTGTGAAAACAGGCCGGTAATTTAAAAATATATCAAGTAAAAATAAAATAAACCGTTCCAAGCAACATATGAGAAAGTGAACTTGTAATATTAGTACCAATTTGAGAACCAAAACTTGCATAAAGAATGGGATAGTGTTAATTATACTACACCAAAGTATGTAAGAAAACTATTTGATCCTTTTAATTGGTCTGTAATTTATGGCCAAACTGGCACATTCCACCTCTCTTTAGAAATATAACGTATATATATATATATATATATATATATATATATATATATATATATATATATATACTATATCCAGATATAGCTAGTGTATATGACATAAATTATATGATAGTTATTTAGAATATTCAAATCTAAGTAGTAAAGAAGAAGGAGCTAAACGAGAAATTTCTAAACTTCCTTTCTTTGATTACTATGAATGCATATTATGTGGTGAATTAAATAAAAGAACTATTTCTGACGGATAAAAGTATGGAAGAAATTATCGAAATTATCCTACGCATAAGCAAGGTTAAGTGGCATATTTTGAACATTGTCGCCAGGTCTTTGTTCGCTGCAGAGTAGAGGCTATATGGGGGCATTTATCAAATATATGCACATTCATTAACACTAGACTTTGACTGCTCACCACACCGAGACCGAATGTAAATACAGCCAGCTGGAATACACTATGTGCATTAATTAAGTGCATAACAAGTTGCTTATCAAACCAGGCAGTGGTTACAAATATATTCCTTTGAGAAGTTTCTTTACAAAACCGTTTGTTATTTAAGCATCTTTAATAGTGTTACTTTCTCTTCTAGTAGCTAGTAGCAAGAAGGATACGGTACTGTATTTACAGGTTAGATGCTGTTAATTTATCGGAAATAATGACTTAAGGCCTCTTAAATATATAGATTAAAATCAGTTTAGTGCATGTTTATGATAATTATTTTAAATACGAAAGGTAGAAAAAATTCAGAAGTTATACGAGGGCTGTCCAATTAAGAAATATCACAATTTGTTTGACAACGTATCTTTACTCATCCTCGTAATTTTGATGGTCCTTCTTAAAATAGTCTCCCCTGAATGCGATGCACTTGTCCCAGCGTTTCTGCCAGTCTTCAAACACATGCTGGAAACCATTTTAAGTGATCCTTCAAAAACACCACCGCAGCCTTCACCACTGCTTCTATGATGGATAATGCCTCCCAAAAAGGCGTTTCATCATGTTAGGGAATAGAAAAACGTCACATGGAGCTGAATATGGTCTATAGGGAGGGTGAGCGATGCACTTCACGTAGATGTTTGCAAGATATTCAGCAACAACATTGGTCAAATGCGGCCGTGCATTATCGTGGTACAGCATCCAGCCTGCTTCATATAAATGTGGTCTTCTGCGCCTGATATAGAATTCCAATGTTTTCAGGACATCCCTATAATATTGTCCAGTTACTGATGTGTGTGCATGTACAACGTGCTGATAAACTATTCCATGAATATCAACACAGAAGCAACCACTTTTACTTTTTTGGCGGTTGGTGATGAAGGAGATTTCCTCAAGGAGCTTTGATGTTTGCTCTCAGGATCAAAATGATGTGTCCAAGTTTTATCAGCAACGATTACGTTTGGAAGAAACTCCGGATCTTCCTCTAACATCAACTTTAACTGCCCTTACCTCCATTGCAGCTGTAGGTGATACTGAACATGTCTGAACCAACAACGAAACTACTACGGCTTCTCTGTTTCACATTAAACTAACAGAATTTAATAAGATTGAATTTCAATGCGAAAAATAATGATCGTAAAAAAATTAGGATCATTCTTTATTGAACAGCTCTCGTATTATGTTCAATGTCCTACAAAAATTCCACATCAACATTTTCAACCGAACTTGGAAAATTCTTCGCGAAAGTTATCTGTCAAAATTGGCTCTGATGGGTTTGATAAAGGCAATATGTATAATAAAGGTACATTTATATGTGAAATATAATGCATATAGTGAATAATCCGAAAATGGCGCGAATAAAAAGTTTTACAATAAGCGAAATGATAGTACATAACAAATGAATATCACTTTAGAACATAAAATTTATTTTACATATTTGTCATAGACCACCTTTGAGGTATTCTTCATAAATGTTTAAACTGTACAATGTGTCAATTTTTGAAGTTCTGCTGATTGACAGCTATTTCTGGTGGTGTACGTGAAAAGTATGGAACTTTAAGCCACCATATGGTGTTCATCTGTTTAACATGGTACTATCATGAAATAAGACTTGAAGCTTTCCTGGCGATGAATATGCTCAAGTGCTTCTCGGGAAGCAAGCCAGATAAAGAGATGATTAGATATCGAGGTTCCAAGAGCGTACATCTCTCCCATTATCAGGATATTTATTAAATGTTATAACCACAAACGAATCACTGGATATAACACATATATAAACAAAGACAAAACACTATCAATATTCGCATTACTGAACAAAAGACTGTTTTCAGTAAATTATATGCCAGGTCAGGAGATGTCGAGAGTATAGAAAATTAATTGGGTCAAAGAAGCGTAACTACCTAACATCATGATCAAGCTGTATAGATATGTGCTCCTTTAGTCGACGAACTTCTATTTTAAGGCAAGTTTCTAAGAGGAGCTGAACTAAAATCCAGCATTGTTTCGATAACGACCATAGAGCCAACTTTGGGAGGCAACCATCTATATAAAATGCAAGTTACTGGGAGCGGAGAGATAAGGAAGTTTTGGCCATTTCTAACGAGAGGAGCACGCTTATTCGTGATGCTGGATTTCAGTTCAGCTCCTGTTGGAACCGGCCTTAAAAATATAAATCCGTCGACTTAAGGTGCGCAGATATATACAGCTTGATAACCAAGATAAGCAGTTACGTTTCATTGAGCTAATTAATTTTTTATACTAACGCCATCTCCTGATCAGGCATTTAATTTATTGAAAACATTCTCTTGTTCAGTAATGCGAATATTTATAGTTTTTTGTTTTTGTTTATATTTGTGTTATATCCAGTGATTAATTTGTGGTTATAATATTTAATAAATGTTCTGATGAGGGAAGTGAAGCACACTCCCGAAACGTCGATTTCTAATCGTCTTTTCACCTGGCTTGCTTCCCGAGAAATACTTCAGCATTTTCATAGCATGTTGTTTCTGTGGGTATATGAAAGCGGTAATGCATTTTTATCTCATCTTTTCTATGAATTAAAATTAAATAGAAAAAGAAGAAGATTTCGTAATAAGCTATGGAATATAACATCGGATTATTTAAATTTGATAGGACTTTGCCGGAAATTGTGCGCCGTATTGCTCGTGATCTTTGTCTGGAATTACAAACTTATAATGGGAACAGTTCTTTCTACTGGGTGTAGGCCCAGCGGATCCATTCAGTCAGAACTGCGTAGTTGTGAATATGAAACATACCGGATGATTCTAGAGTTTGTCAGAAGTGCTGATGCTATCTTGTAATTTTATCAGAAATTCTCTGAAAGGTAGGATATGGCTTATACCAAAACTTGGCACATGCCTTCTTTAGAGTGCTAAGCCGTCCCCTGCACTATGCCGAATATCCTTAAAGTAAATCGTCTCCTTTTCTGTTTATTTTATATTTTCTAGCACGGCATAGCGTATTTCTTTTTGAAAAGTTTGAACGAAAAATAATACCAGCTTAGT
Source organism: Mantis religiosa (assembly GCA_030765055.1). NCBI lineage: Eukaryota > Metazoa > Arthropoda > Insecta > Mantodea > Mantidae > Mantis > Mantis religiosa. The sequence goes on along the minus strand of CM060957.1, from coordinate 113,947,971 downwards.
TCTGCAGCTCTCATTCTAATGTGCCAGTTTTACTCACCCTTCCCAGCTAGTTCTGCTTTATAGAAAACTTTTGCTGCAATTTTCATTCATATAGACAAATACTTTCCAGGTATTTTGACTACTGGAATATTATAAAATGGATCCTTCAGCATTCCTAAGATTCCATTTCTAGAAAATTTTAGTAGTTGCGCCGTAGCTTTGGATTTCTTCGTTTGTCACTCTGGCCTGCCTTGGATCAGGCGTAGCAATGAAGTCTTCTCTTAGTAGCAAAAGTAAAGTAATTACTAGTTAATCCAAGCCCGTAAAATTAAATGAGTGTGCCAATAATTTCAGACAGAGAAAAATACAAATATGTATGAATAAAGCGAAACAAAATCTTTGCACACCGTCATTTGGTTCTTCAAATATATTTACAAAACCAGAAAATCATAAATATAGTTTAACGCTTCTCATGTGCAGGCATTGTGAGCATAAATGTACCTCCTATTAAAGGTTTCTCAACCCTGATATACCATATTCTCTCCTTAATAAAATTACAGTAACAAACAAGGGAGGGGGTGATGGGTAGACGAAACCACTTCAAGAGGAAGAGGGGTTCTCAGAATTCGATTACACTGAAAGCAGGAAGCATAAACGGATTTAAAAGTTATACATTTGCTAGTAATTTAAAACAATCAAATTCAGTAGTTTTAGTGGAAGGAACCCTCAACTATAAAGCTTAAATGCATTGAAAACTAGCAGAAATACCGCGCTTACCCAGGACTTTGAAATTTTAGTAAAATATAAGGTTTATTTAACTATTAACTTAACCTCAAAATTAATTAAATAAGTATATAAAATCGTGCTTTTACTTATTTCTCTTAACTGCATAACTTAAAAGTTATACTACCTCACTCCACTGGCTATCCCATTGTATTATAACTGCTCTACCAGGTATTGAGTAATTGGATAAAAATTATATCCTGTTACAACTTGTGGTACCGAGTTTTTAAAATTTCAGAGCTGAGACCCATATTTTCAGAAGACCCAGCCCAAATAATATATTTTAAAATGGAAATAGTTATATTTATTAACTTCGTAAAAATGGCTAATAAATAACATTAAGATGTGACCATATGGATTTATAAATAAAGTTGTAAGGTATTTTTGATAAAATAAAATTATTCGGAACGTTCCCCATGTAAAGGGTGGTTTAGGGTGGGAAGTTGCATTATCTCAAATATAAACTTAGGTATAAAGTATAAATATGAAGTCAACCCTGCATTCAGTTTTGATTTCTGCTGTTTTCCTACACAGTCATTTTCCCAAAGTGCTTCTGGCACATTTATATTCGTGAGAGTAATTATAAGCATATCAATGGTGAGGAAGTTTAAAATTCCTTCTCGTTGAGCATTTCTTGATCTCTCTTTGCTTGTTTGGCATACCGTATCCGTAGCACGTTTACTCTTGTCCTAAGGAACCTATAAGGATTTTCAAGCATAAAGACTAGAAATGTGTAATATTCTATATAGAAAAAAGAAAATACACCAGAGTGCTGGGCAATCAATTGAGTCTTAAAATATTAGAAAAGTGTTCAAAAGGCGTAACTATTGTGCAAGCAGTGGAATTTACAAAACACAGGAAGTTGTCTGCCGTTTTCCTGATCCATGTTTACGATACCATTAGGATTACGATTTCATTACGGAGGGGATTCGGTACGTAGGCCACCATGCTGGGCCCATTGTTCCTATGCCCCTAAGTGGGACACCCCGGGAGGAAGAATGAGGCGAAGGAGACAAGAAAGCGGCCGCCCCAAGACAGTACAGAGAGTAGGATCCCTACAGTTCACTTAGAGAATTCCTCCGAACGTCGCATCTCCAACTCTCCTGAATTGCATATTAAGCATGACTCAATTCCCTGGCAACCTCCTACCACCTACGTCAAATACCTTGGAGTCAAAGAACTTGGTCTCCTTCCTCTTCACCAGTACATACGTCAGATCGCCTCTCGCTTCTTCTCAAACCTGCCAGATGTTCCAGGAGCTGTGATGTATGACATCGGCGTACGAACCCGCCAGCCCACGCGCCTGAAGAGACGACTCCCACAGGATCTCCTCCTTAGTGACTCTGAATGAAAAAACTATGAATATTGTTTCACAATGACTGTTGTTCTTATCTCTTTGATTACTTGATTTTTTTTTTTTTTTTTTTGGTTATCTGTTTTTTTCTCTTTTGTTTCAGTGTTAAATAGATAATAGGAGCCAACTTGGTTTTCTTTACATGTTATTATATAGTTCATAAAGATTCAATTAGTTAACAAGGATCTGTAAAGCATGTACTGCTGATCGATCATCGAATAAATTAAAAAAAAAGACTTCCTCCGACAGGCCAGAATAACGAACACGCTCCCCTACTGCGGGAAGGCAACGAGCCCAGCAGTCAAGCCCCAAAGGTATATGGCTCACGATACCATACTCAACATTTTGTGAGTAATATCTTGGAGTATTGGCAAATTCTTGTCGGATGGTCATTTGGAGTCAGGCTGTTAGATGTAATAGCAAAACGCTTTAATTAACGTAACTCCAGAATCAAAAGTCGATGGGATTAAGACCTGAAGGGGACTAGTCCACATTACTGGGAAGTGCCCAGAGCTGAGAATCAATGACACTTCACTGAGAGATGCCGTATATGTTTAAAATCATATAAAATAATTCGGATTATAATCCGTAAGTATGTGCCGGAAGTTCTTTCTCTGATAGAAAATCTTAGGGTATCTTTGATCGGAAGTAGCGATTGTGTTTCTTAACGAAGTCGTGTTATACTGCTGGCATATCTCGCCTGAGTGAACAGTACTCCAGCATAACGGCAGTAAGTTTAACTGTACTATCTCGTATATTACAGAGAAGCGCTGTAAAGGTCTCCCTCGGGAACTCCCAGCTGCTCAAGCTGTAAGCTGACGCTATTCCCGCACAACTATAGTATTCTAAAAGAGCTTCTAGGGGAATAGCGCATTGCATCCTAAACGTAATGAGCCATCATAATTTCTATCATGCACCTTTATTGCCTTTTTTAATCATGCATACGCTTGAGTTTATGATGTAATTGTATACAGTCGTATCCTTCCACCATATTTCTTCTCGTTTTTTTCACTGCTATATATGATGGTAATACATACATAGATTTATTGCAAACCACGTAATACTTTTCCAAAAAAATCATTTTTAATCTAATATGATAATTAAAAGTTTCAAAAATTCTTATTATATAGAATATTTAATTAAGTGCTGATTATTCCGGAAAAGGTATTTCTCCTAACAAAGGAACCACTTTGTCGAATGTTAACCTTCTAAAATTTAAAATCAAAGTTTGTAACTTAGCTATCCTAAATATACATTTAAACACAACGAGTAAAATTAGGAAAGAAAATCTTATGTAAATTTACCATACCTTCCCTCAATGTATGCTTGGCATATATAATAATATTCTTACCAAAGACCTCTGTCCAAGTGTTTCTTATTTGGAAGAAGGTATGTATTAGCCTAATGACCTCCAATTTTTTTATGAAAATCGAGTTGTCAGTTATGACAAAATTGTAAAACATTTAACTATGCTGAATATTTAGGAGACTATTTACTAGAAATTAAATACAAATGTATTTTTCGTATCAATACACCAATCATGTAATGTTTAATAATAATAATCGTTATATGGTTATTGAAAATGTAAATTATGAAAATTAAGCCCCATGTACCTATACGATATACTGAAACTGTGTTGCATGCCTGAAGTACAAAACTGAAATCTAGACATAAACTTTTTGGTTTAGCAAAGCACTCCCTATACCTGACGTGAAACCTGAGTGATGTGGGGATATAATTCGGAACAGCGATTCAAAAGAAATGAATGGATAAAGGTGGTATAAATTAGATCCGGATGGGGTAACCATGCCTCTGTGTTTATATAGGAATAGAGAAGTTTGTACAACCGAGGGAGACAACTCGTGCACTCTAGCCTATTATCAATTGAATTACTAACACCAGTACGAAGGCACAAAGTGAAGAAAGCACAACAGAAAACAGACTTCAAGAACACAAGCCACAGAGACAAGTGGATGTCCTTAATTTGCATGCTCGAAGAACCTTCCCCCTAGGGATAGGACGATGAGTGAGCTCCCAATCATCACCCCTTTAAGGCCCAGGAATTGTATGGTTTTGTTTGCACCATCTGTCCACGAAACCTAGAAACACAAGCGAAGAATAAGAAGGAAAGAAAATAAATGTAAAAAAAAATTATAGATAAGAAGATGTGGTAAATGAGAAACTATCCAATATTGCCTACTCACACGGGAAAACAACCAAGATAAAGCGGTTGGTCAAAGAGGACTGAACCCAGTACCTTGCAAATACCACCTTTAAACGTTACCTGGAGCCCACACGCTCGACTGTCGCTTATATAACTCATGTTATAAGAATCAATGTCACAAATACAAAGGCTAATTTATATTTCCTTAAACTTTTAAAGCCTGAAATAAAAGAAATTCGTCTTTCAGCATCCAGCAGTGATTACGTGCAGATCATTTTCAAATCAAAACGAACAAGGTTGTGAATATATTCCTTATGGATACATAGCCAATTTATTAAAACAATATTCAATAAGAGCCTGTGCTCAATAATGGAGAAGCTTAGAATAAATTAATGAATTTCCTTAGAGATAACAGAATATCTGTGAAATTGATACGCAGCATCCATTACCTTATCCCACACAGTGTAATTGTTGAGCTATTAAACGTATTTTTCTCCCTATTTTGAGCTCTATAATGCCTAAACACGCAATTATATGAGCTCCTAGCTGATTATTAAAACCTTTTATAACTAACTTTAGAATTTCCTAAAATTTTAACACAATTTTAGATAACACATTCACTTTTTATAGTTTTATTTTATACGTGTTCATATTTCATTGCAAAAATAGTACTTACATTGAGGAGAAGTAAGTTTTTTCAGACATTTAATAATTTAAGCTTCATTTACCTATTCTTTTGTAAACTCATATCTCTTGCTTTCAAAATATACTTGGCGTCGCAATGCAAATTTGAAATAAAATGAAAATATAATAAATACCAGTATTTTAAAAATATAATTATTTTTATTTTAGGTTTTGTTGCAAGAAGCTTTCAATAAAGTTTCATAAATACTTACCTCTAATAGATTACGAATTTTTTTTATTTTCTGAGTAAAGCAAGCAATTTATTTGTTTTGGGGCAAGTAGTGTCTCGCACAGCAGGAACTATAAGTGGACATAGATGATGTTCTATAGCTTAGTTAATTCAAGAACTGAACTTGTATATCCAATATTACCTCATTGCTTAAGTGCATCAAAGGCAGTATGAGAATAATTTATAAATGTTCGAAGTTGGAGAACACTCAAACTAAAAACAAGGAAGAAACCAATTTTGCTGATCTATTTATGAAACACTTTAATAAGTGATCCTGGTGTCTCCTTTAGGAAAGGAGACTTTTTCCTCTTTAGAAAGTTGTGTCGCAGGGACTTTAAAGAAATATTTTATGGGGAAAGGACCCTAGGGGAATTCCCAAAAGAAACGATTACCGCTTTTGGGATAGAGCTACTCGCCCAGGACGTATTAGATGGATTGCAAGAGCGTGGTCAGCTGTTTCCTGTGAGTGCTTGCTGTGAAACATTGTGGTCCAACTGGTTTCTGGCCGTTTTCCCTTCCACTGACATCTAAATAAAAATCATTTTACCAGATATTCAAACAAAATCCTTCGAAAGTCCGTACTAAGGACAAAAATAAGAATGTAGTGTCAATAAGTTTGGACACAAATATGCATCTTTAACATTTATTCAACACTTATTCATTTTCCCTAAATGAAATGCACCTCTTTTACTGTAAGAAGAGCTCACGGGTTCAAAGCTGGTGGAGCATGATGGTTTTATTTTTCACAGCTTTCTTCTAGGCAAGTAAATCGGGTGGCCCCCGGTCATGTTTATATGACACGTAAGAAACCGCAAGTCTAATAAAGGAATCTGTAAGAAATTAAGCCGCCTTTCACGCCCAATATGGAATGTGCGACCGAAAAGCATGAGAATTAAGGAGCACTTATAAATTAAAACTCATTTTATTTGTCACTAATAATCGCAATATAATCGCAACTCGTTATTGCGGGTGCTAAGTGCACATGTGTACAGAGTGAACCACAGTGTCAGATAAAATGTGAATCCAATAGGAACTTTGATTAATGCGGACATTGGTCCAGGAGTGCCTGCTGTGACATGCGAATAGAGTTCCACCCTGAACATCAGTTAAGGTATACAACCAACCACTGTGGACCACAGGGAGCCACCTTTTTCAATTCAGATAAACGTGTGAAGTGCAAAGTTCCTGATGTTGCAAAGTTCATAAAATCGATGAAAAGCGCTAGCAGAGAGACGGACTTAACCCATTTGACATTTCATAATAACCTGAATAAAGGCTACGCCAACGAGATGATAAAATCAAACTTTGACATAAAGCAAGTATCAGGATAAACCGCAGGTTAATGTTTTCGCAGAAGCAATGTTAGCGGGAATGTTAGATATTCCTTGATGAAATCTGTTTCTCGGAGAAGCCGACGTTTGCCTTTTGCACACATGCAAAATTGCCATATATGATAAACCGACAATTCGCATACAGTTCGGGGGTGTCAACGTGATTCACTTGAAGCCAAAGTGTGGCGGACTAATAAAGAAAGCATCCCTAATTCATTCCAGAAGAAAGAGTAACTGAAATACCAAGAGGAATATGCTCTCACTCTACTTTTTGGTGATGTCATTGTTTAATTAAGATAGTGCACTTTATCATTGTGGATAAGTAGTATGGGATATTTTAGTGAAAACGTTACTCGGGCGTTAGTTTCAGGGAGTAGCTGGAAGTACCTAAATTTCCCAATGTTCTCCACTTGATTTTATTTTTTTGGCGATTTTGGAAAACTCAAGTGTATCAAAGACCAGTAGGGGGCTTTCCAGATCTATACTACTGCATCCATGAAACTGTTAGAAACGTAACACAGGAAGTGCTCTTAAGCATATGGCGGGAAATTCAATATAACTCGTCTACCAGTGGTGGGTATATCAAGGTGATGAAGTAAAATATTAGTAACAGTCGTGAAGGCCCTTTGGGTTACTGTCCGTGTACAAAAAGTCTGCTGATATTGAAATTGGTTCCTTTTGTAATTAATGTTTGTTTTACCATACTATTTATGTAGATATATTATCCAGGTAGCACAGAAGTAATTTTAGATGTGATGGAACTCAGTGCGACAGTGTATAGGATAAAGAAATGGTGTATATATTTAAAATTTTCTTTTGCTTAGAAACAAATTAAAAGTTAGCAAATTGTGTCATCAATCTCTTCTAGTGCCATAATTAAACAGCGTTTATTTAACTGAAATACTCAAAGACCTTTACCTTAACTTAAACGTCGATAAAACCCTTAGAACTCACTGCAGAACCAAATGTAATGAGCAGGTCTTACAAACAAGGAAGTGAAATGCTATAAAAAGGAACTGTAAAATTTATACGAACAATATTCCCTTAAAATTCTCAATAGGAAATATACAGAAATTCTGGACCACCAGCGTCCTATGAAGCATTGAAGCAAATGAAACGTTAATGCGAAAAAGCTCAAAAGTGCAAGTACTTATCCTAGAAACATCTACATGTTGATACCGAAATTAAAGGATTGCAATAAGTAAAGAATCATGATGGATTTCAAAGGAGTCTTGTATGTTTGTTACGACACGAACAGGTGCAGTTGGTTGAGTTGTTATAACAAAATAAATGGAAGAAACAGTGTACTTGGCAGATTTCTAAAGGGTAGCACTTGACTTTGTTGAATGGGCTATTCTTTGGACTCTTCTTAATGGCATGACAAAATAGTCACAAAGGGAATCTTTGGTTGAATAATGGGCTTTCAGAAAGTGAAAGCTATATACTCAGGCGCAGCTGTGAGGACAGACAGTCCGAGGCATGGAGCCGATTAGGGCAGTCTGTCTTGGGCCAGGCAGACCAGAAGTTAAGATAGAAGATATTTGTCGGTTTATACGTAACTAATTAAGTATTATCGAGTAATAAGCATTCCGCCTTCAGTAATTCTAAACAGTGATATTCTATATTGGTAACCCTTGGTCGGCAACTTCAAGTTTGATGTTCTGATAAAAAGAAACAGTCATTAAACCATTTTGAAACGGGCATTCCAGTGTCATTTAACTATCCTGTTCATCCATACTCACGCATACCCTGAGATTTACCTCCTTGCTTTACTCTGAGCTAAACACTATTTGTTTCAAACTGTAGCGTCAGCGTGGAAATCTTTGTTCGCCAACATATTTGCATCAACGTGTTTCCTAGGAACTTACCAAATTATTTTAGCGAGCTTCTCACAGAAGAAGGTCCGGAACAACAAATAGATTAGCTAGTCAGCTATTCTAAATAGGTAACCTCCATGGCAATCCAAACAAACGAAGACTTTACCCCGCTCGTATCCCACGCACAACCTTCAGCTGATGTTATACGTAAGAAAACTCATGAAATATGCGTGTAAGGCTCACGTTGAAGCGTTTGTTCCTACATCTACCATTGATTAGTTGACGTAAACATTGCATAACTTATCTTATTTATAATTTTCTAACATGTTGCGATTACAGTGATTAAAGTAGGCTTTAAGAATAATCACATAAATTATGAGCTGGCAGCTGTCTTTGCATGCCAAGAGATAAAAGGGAACAAATCGAAATCATATTCCTCTTTGAATATATATATATATAATATATATATAATATATATATATAATTTCTGTATCTTATCGATACCCACATTTCTTGTACAGTAAGGCTTTGTAAATCTCTTACGCTTTTTCCAGGATGAAGAAAACTTCAATAAAATTCAAGATGTACATTTCACTTGACATAAACATATATTAAAAATGTGATATTCTGACAAAACTTGTTAGTAGGGATGGGTTATCGTTACTTATGATAACTCGATACTCACGATAATGGCGTGGTATCGACACAGACCGATAGTTTAGAAAATTCGCTCGGTAGTCTTTCGATACTTCGGTGGTGATTCTGCAATTTTTATTTTGTTTAAGATTCACAAACGTTTTTACCACAAGTAGAACATTGCAAAGTCCGAAAAATTGTCAGGTATGTAGTACTTGTACAGTAAGAATATGCAAGAAAATAATTGTGTGTCAGATTAAGCGTCAGTTACCAGTTCCCAAGAAGAAATTGTTGCTCATCTCAACAGCGATTTATCATCTTCTCTTTCTTGTACACTGATTACTGAAAAACAAATTCAAAAGCTCCACAACTTAAAAGAAACACTAAATACTGAGCATTCTACCTCCAACAGGTTTTTAAAAAATACTTATAAAAGCATACTGGTTTGTCTTTAAATGTCTAATGTAAATTCTAACAATAACAACCGTGGCTGGCCCCGTAGCGCAGTCGATAGAGCACCTGCATACTGTGCTAAGGGTCCCGAGTTCGATCCCAGGTGGTGGGGGTGGGGATTTTTCTCCGACCAAGATAATTCCCCATCTTCCCCAGAGTCTGGAATTATGAATGAGAGTGTGAATGTGTGCGTGACGTAAATCTTAAAAAACAAATATAACGAGTTAACACCTTCGGTATGTTCCAAAGGAGAACGGCCGCCGATATGACCATAGTAGTTTTTAAAAAAAAGAACAGAGAGGTTTTTAACTTCTCTCATTAAATGTGCGCGTTTATTTAATTTTATTGGGATTACACAGTTCTCCCAACATTATATTTTGTATTTAAACTAAAACTACAAATGTGCGTATCGATTATCGAAATATCGGTATCACGGAAGATACTGTGTATCGGTATCAAGAATAGAGTATCGAGGAAAGCTGGAATCGACCCATACCTAGTTGTTAGTCATTTTGGGGAAAATGGGAATGCTTTAAAATGTCCCATGTGAAGTGTTGTCTGGGAACACAACGTTTCTTGTAAAGCAGCCTGTTGCATCCTTGGATAAGGTTGTAGTTAAATACAAATTTTTAGATTTCCATCTGATGGACAACGCCTTTAAGCTCCTATCCTCCAAAGATATTAACACAGCGGAGCTTGCTCTAAGAGATCTTCAGAGCGTTGTGAGAAAAAGATTGGGAAGACTAGTCGATCATGATGACGTCGCAGCCTACCTGACTGGAGAGAACGAGGGCGAGTTCAGGCGAAACACTGACGCCATCTCTTCGACCTGGACTCAAGCTCGTAAATCTTCTGCCAGGAATGATGTGAATTGGTCGTTTGAAAATTACAAGCTTGCCTTACTTGTCGATGACAAGTTCCTGCAAGGAAGCCAGAGGCATCAGGTGCTCAGAACATCAAGAGACATGAGAAGAGATCAACACCTGATTCGCCTTCTTCAGCTGCCCAACCAAGGAAAAGCCATTGACTGCGTATCTGCATATGCTGCCAGCTCGCATTTTATAAGAACTGGCTTCCACACAAGATTTGCGGATTGGAGGTTCATCCATAGGGCATGTTTAAATCTTCTACCCTTAAATGGATGTCGGAATCATTATCAGGGATGCCAGCAAAGCTGCAGACGATATGGATACAGAGCGTAATAAACCATTGCATGAGGTACTCCGAAATCATCAACCGGAGAAACAACGCCGTGGTCGCCAGGGTCCGCAAGGCAGCCAGCAGCAGGTTCACCATTCTGGCCGACAACCAGGACTTGGAAGGAAACCTAAGATCAGACCTCGTGTTGGTGAAGGATGGTAACGCCGTCATCCTAGACGTTACCATCCCATTTAACAACAATCAGCAGGCATTCGGTGAGGCAAGACGAGCCAAGGAAGAAAAGTACCAGGACTTGGCGGAGGATCTGCGCACCAGATTCCAAAACGTGGAGGTGGACGCCATCATTCTGGGTTCCTTGGGCTATTGGGATCCCGAGAACGACAGAGTTATGAAGAAGATATGTTCGAAGAAGTACCTAACGCTTTTCAAGAAGTTGTGTATCGGACGTCCAGAAACATCTACGCCGAGCATGTGACTGCCGTCCGACAGTGATCAAGTACCCTGACTGGGTTTTTTCTGTGGTTTCCCCCAGCCTCGCAAGGTGAATACCGGGGTAATAGATCACCAAATTTCCACAGAGACAGAAGTGACTTATATATGTTGATACATATATATCTATGTTGTTATATACATTTTTTTACCACGGCACCACTACATTGGTGAACACAGTGACGTGTGCTATTGCATAAACATTTTTTGGACTCTATGAACATTCATATCGATGATGTAAATATTGTATATATTGTGTTGAATTTGAGATTATTCTCTGTATTCTTATTTTTTCTATTTCTATTATGACTGAACATAAATCTCTGACAAAAATGTATACCAAATGTAGTAGATTACCATTTGATCAATAAACAAAATTAGTTTTGTTTTTAAAAGTGTATCCGTTTTTGTGTTACCTGATCACGGACAGGCAGAAGCGTATATGTACAGTTTATTCTGGGAGCGGTGCAGTAAATATCAAACATATTTTTATTGAAATCTCGGTAGATTAAAATACCTCTAAACTAACTATACATTGTAGAAGCTTAAGGTCACATACAGTATCACAAAATAGCGCTTGCAGCAGTGAGGCTAATTTCGAGGTTTGTCCTGAACCAAACCGTCGCGTTTTACATATTGACTGACAGCCGATATTGCGAACTAATTTTGTAATCTAACTGTGAGCGTGTTGTTGACGTTTAAGAGATATCAGTACTTTGTTGATATATGCACTAGATCTTCTTGTTGACGCCTGACCTATACCACCACGTTTTATCACAATAGCTTTGCATGTACTACAACATAAATCAATCCTCGTATCCATTTTCATTGCGGGAATCGAAGCGTCCATCTCGCTAACACAATACGACTTCTGTGTCCACAAAAAGCAACACGACTAAGCCGAAATTCGAAAAGTCATGCATCTATTCTTTCTGGATTATAGGTAATTTTTAAGTCTTGGGTTATAAATTTCATATGGTGTTGCCCAATATTTAAACATACAGATGGAACAGAGGTGTTGAGAGAATTTTAAATTTCGGATATATTTTTGACATTTGTAGCCTTATATATTCGTGTATATTGATACTAAAACCAGCGTTCCATAGTATTTCTACGCATGTGCAGTGTTACACAAGAATAACCGACAAATATGCAGATATACATACGTGTGGGTATTGAAGGCTATGATGTAAGATTGATTTATTTTGATTTGAAAATGAACATTTGTATGTGTATCCTCGAAAGTATTGTTACTGCGACGGCCAATTCCTACCGCAGAGGGATCAGTGTAACTCCATTCCTCTGCTTTTGTTGTTTACCATAGGGAGGCGCAAAGATAATGGAAAGAACAGCCAAAGGTTGACGTCATGAATCGGAAGTGACGTGTCTTCTTGTTGTATCACGTTAAAGTTCCAAAACTTTTCATTCCGGCAAATCTAGAAGAATGGAACTCCAGAATGTTCCTCCAAGCAATTCGGGCAATTTCATTTCCATTTCTTCCGCGACTCGCTGTTATAAAATGGAGTCTAGATACCAGCTTTTTGAACTGAGTGATTTGGATAGAGAGTGAAGATATTAGAGAATCGGAAAGCAGTTAAAGTATTATAGAGGGCGTCGAGAAGTTTCTGGCAGCTCGAGTTGGTGTGTGCAGCAGAAGCATAAAGAAAAATTAACACTGAGGTATGCAGTCTGAGTATTTCTAGAAGGGAAAAATAAGTTAAATATGGCGCTATGCTGTTTCGTTAAGAAATAAAGTGATATTCGTGGAACTCAGTGCTCTCATTTTTGGTCTCAATTTTCCATTCTTACACTAATTATGCTTACAGTTATTTATGTGAATGAACGAAATATACAATCAAGATAATGCACTTATCTAAGCGGAGGCGTAAACAGTGAGATAGCACTTTGAGTGTTGAGTCGCATACATAGTGCTTTGCTTTTTTTTTTTTTTTTTTTTTTTTTTTTTTTTAGAATAAAAATATACCTCTATGTATAATTATAGATGTATATTTTTATTTCTCTTATTCAACCGTATTTTTGTTGTTTCTGTTTAATTTAGTGTCTGTTTCCTATTGTTTCACAGATATACACTATAATCATAAACACCCATGCCCAAAGCGGAACTCGAACCCGCGATTCTCTACGCGGTGGAACGCCAGAGACGCATTCTAGCGACAATGGCTACGAGGGCCGGCTTCCTATAACTTGCCACTCCCTCAGCCTTAGTGAACGTGATAACTCACAGAGTAAACATATCTATACCTATGGTAAAGTTACACCTAACATGTTTCATTATGTGTCCAATTTCTTGTCTGATTATAACCTTACTATCAGGGTAAATTATAAAGATAATATTCTTTGTTTTATTCCGAAATTGGAGTATCACGTTCAAATAGCAGATGGAAGTGGATAGTGGACATTTTATGGCCATTCCATTCCATCTTAACAGATCTTCAAAGCTATAAACACTATATCCTAATACATACCAACAAAATACTTGAAACCATGTCGTTAAAACAACCATCTCACATCACACCCACTGTAGAGAATTGTTAGTTGGAGTGCAGTTCTGATCTAACTAAAATTATAAATAGCGGCTTGTATTTCTTTATGAAGCTGTTTACAGTTTTTATTTCCAATGCTTTCTTCCATCTTGTAAATTAATTTTTAACGTCCATATATTGGAGAGAATTTCCCTAGGTGTTGCATTAAAATTTTCATTCAAAAGCTTAATTTTTGTCACACATGATTTCAAGAGATTTCAAGACCTGATTTCAAGAGAGATTATGGAGATTAATAGTTTTTAAATCAAATTCAAAATTTTGTTGTTTTATTTTAGAGTTTTAAATAGAATATAGATAATGTGTTTTCATTTTGAAGTTCACATTATTTTTTTTTAATTTAAGGTATCTCTTTAAAGTTGTTAAAACAGTTAAACTCGAGTAAATTTTAGCAGAAAAAGTTACAGTAAACTGTTAATTTGAAAATAATTGGACTACAATCAATTCAAGACTTCATATGAAACTATTATCTATATTTATATTCATCTAATCAGAAAACTGTGCAAACATATTTTCTAGTTAAAACATGAGTTATTTAAACACATCCTAAAATTTATATAAGCACTTAGTAGAGCAAATCTATTCATATTCCAAATGTAAACCTAATTTTTCATAGATAGCTTTGAGGCGAGGAATGGCTGAAAAAATATGGAATAAAATTCATGATTTAAAATGTAATTCCTCTGACAGTGGCAAAATCAGAAATGAAGACTATGTTTTTGTTATAAATTTTCATATTGGCAATTCAATTCTAATTATTGTAGGTATATAAGTATTTTATTTACATCGCATTAAAGCTTCTGTATATTGCAGACCCAACCACAAGCACCTAAATAAGTAACAACTTTATTTTGAGTATAGTAATTTCCACTTATATGTGTACAGTTTGTCTTCATGTGGAATGATGAAGTATCGTTGCTCATAACTCTAATAAGTGATGTGATATAACTTGCAAAATATTATTTCAAAGTTATAAGATTTGCCATTCTCTAGAATACAGGAAAATAACGCGCAAGGTACTAGACGCACGAATGCTATGCGATCATAGTTTACTTATAAAAGTATTCAGAAACTCCTTGTTAATCTACAAGGTAGATAACTATTACTCGTAGAAATTAACCGTGAACATTCTGAGGAGTAACATGTTCTCGTTGATTCTATCTTTACTTGGATTGTTAAGCAATAAATAGCAGTCCATCATATCCAAAGCTTGTGCCGATGGCGTTAGTTTTTTATTATTTTCATACTTATATTCAAGTGCGAATGAACAAGTCTGAGATGTTTCATTTAAAGGGGAAAACCCAAAGGAACGCAACTCAGTTTTGCCGGTTCTATCAAGGTTATCCCAAGAGGTTTCACCCACCCCAAACCATGAAGAGAGGCGTTTACATGAAACAGACACATATTTGCTAACAAACACTCCTAAGGTCATCCCCATGGATTGCCACACACCTGAGTTCAAGCTCTCTCAAGGATATCAAATAAACAGAAAATATAAAAATTGCTTCAAAGTTGGTGGAAGTCATATCAATCACTTTCAGTGGTTGGGTTAAATGTTAGCTCTATTTCGCTGTACATCAATTTCCTTTTCTTACTTCATTCCTATCTTTTGTAATAAGTTTTGCATATGCTCTCGTGTATATTTCAAAGAAACTACGTGGTAAGCAGAGTTTTTCTGGATACGAGTTTATTAAGAAAATCTGATCATCTGGTTATTATTTCTATTAACTGATATGCGTACTTCAGGGTACATTACAATTTACATGAGTAGCTTCGATTTTCATGTTTAATGAAATGTAATTCTTAACCCAAATATTTAATTTAAATAGCTCAGGTAAAACAATATTTTCAAAAACCAATTACATTTCAACGGAATAGATCGCTTGAAAGTGTAAATAAAATGAACATAATGCCTAGAAATGTATTTTTTTCCGTCAGATATTCGAGGATAGATTTTAGTTAATTCGTCAAAAGAGACGGAGATAGTATCTTAGTGAAAACTGAACAGTAAGAGTTTTAAACGTGAAAAAGTGAAAGGTAAAGCAATACCAAATTTTTCCACCAGCTAGATATTCCGATGTTGAATAAAATATTTTCAAAACAATATAAAATTGCAATTTTTATAAAGTTATAATACTTTGTTCAGAAACAAAAAATAAGAAAAATTTTTCATTTTGCCACTTTTTTCCGTTTTGCCACATTTTTCCGTTTTGTCATTCTAAATAGGTAATTTCAGAGCGTAACGAAAGAAACATTCTTCTTATGCATAATGTGGGTTATTAAATCCGTTTAAGCTGTACATATTGCTGAGCATTTCAAATGATAATGAAGGAATTATTGAAGGGTCGAAGCTATGTCATTGATAAATTACGGTATTTTGTTAATTTCAAGGTATAATGCAAGGTAAATCCAAACTAGGGCTTACCATTATGTTATTTTGTAGGCTAAAATTTCTGTGAAACAACAAGGGTCGCCTTGGCTATTAAACAAGGATTTGTCAAATGAAAGTCTGCAGCCAAAATACCACCAGGAGCGTCCTCTCTGAAGGTGATTTTCTCAGGTTTTCTTTAAGCCTCATTAATCGTAAATTCCGAGGACGTCTTCTAAGCTTGGTCTGGAGCTTCCGAAAATTTTCATTGCCATGATTTTATATCACGTATTACCATTTTTCATCACCTGTAGTGGTGCATGCAAAAAGAAGAGGCTTTAAATATTACTAGGACAAGAGTGAATGTCATTAGTGGTTAATGACAAGATGGGCCTAGTTCGGTATTTGCTTAATGGTTGAGCAACTGTGGCGTAGATTTGGCAAAGAGAATAAATCACCCAGGAAAGGAGGTCCTCATAATTCGGTTCTTCAGACAGGATATGGCATCTTGCTCTCTTCAAAGGATGCACAAATACATCACCTCCTGCACGTTAGTGGAATTAAGGGGTTGTCTAAGTAAAAGGTTGTCTATGCAGATGGTTGTCTAAGTAAAGCTATTTTCTGTGAAGTCCTCTTACTCATTTAATGTTCCAATATATCACTATCATTATGGTGGACAACGAAAGAAGTGGGGAATAGTTCTATTTCAGTAACAACCTGATAACAGTCAATTACGTGAAATAAGACACAGGCATTTAGAAATAACCTAAACCATAGCTTACTGCAAACCTACTATGGACAAGGTACTTCATGTTTACATGTTTAATTTGCTGATCTGCATTATACTATAGTTCGACACGCATTGGTAATTCATGTTTACAATGCAAATATTGGTATTTGGATAACTTTTATGGAGGACAGCTACAGCAGTTCATAGTGTACGTGGACAATAAATTGAAGCAGAAAGTGAAACAGGAAAATGACCCTAAATGTTGCCGTAACAATTCAGTATTTAAGTAAGAATAGCAGATAGTTCATATATTAAGCCATTGTCGTACCGCCATTCTCCTACACGCATAATAATAAGAGTTTGTAATCCTTGTATATAAAATATTAGCATTAAATTTTGTTATGTTGTCTCATAAGTAATGTCGGTTTATTTATTTATGTGTTTTGGAATATTTATTGTATTTCCATGGTTTGTAAATGCTATTTAGAGGGTGTCGTGGTTATTTTTGCGTACATTGCGAGCATGTATCAGGCTTCAGCTGTTAATAAATAATCACAGAATTGAGATAACAATGTTTGAATTTAGAGTCCTTCTAATACACTACTGAAAACAAGATTATAAAGCCCCAGTTGCAGCTCGAAGAACACCTATGTGAAGTATAAGGAGAAGGTGTCGTTACTGAGCAAGTGGCAGAACGATGGTTCCAACGTTTCATCAATGGAAACTAAAATACTAAAGAATTACCACGTTCTGTAAGAACTAAAGTATAGAATACTGAGGATAAACGTCAAATCTTAGAGAAAATCCGCAGAAAGAGCCCGTAGGCTTTCAGAAGAACTTGATGCATTAAAATGCACTACACATCATCAAATTAAGGCACTTGGAAAATCATACACAAGCTGCAGATCTGTACCTCATGAAATGACAACTCAACAGGCTGAACGTAGAGTGGATAACTGTCGTCAGTTTATCCGTCAGCAATCCCATGGATCCCAGATTTGTCAAGAGAATTGTCACTTGTGATGAAAAATGGATATATTACGGAAAACTCGATGCCTCGAAACAGTGGTTTGATCCACACCAACCAGCCACAGTCATTGTTAAAAAATTTTAGTTGGTTCCCAAAGTAATGATGTGTATCTAGTGCAATTATTAAGGTGTGTTTCACTGGGAGTTTGTTCCAAACGGGCGGGCGCTTAATGCGGATCTTTATTCTCAAAAACTGGAACGAGTTCATGAAATTATGAGACGAAGATACACGCATTAGTTAACCGAAATAGAGTTCTATTGCAATGGGACAATGCAATACCTCAGATTGCACGAATAAACACGGAAAATATTCAGGAATTGTAAGGGATCGAACTGCTACCACACCCAGCATACAGCGCTGATCTCGCAACATGATCCATGCCCCATTTTCTACGTGGAAGAAATTTTGACAGCTTTGAAGCAGTACAAGTGCATGTCACCAAATTCTTCGCACAAAAAAAAATAGAGATTGTTACAATCGTGGGTTAATAAACCTAGCTAAATCCTGGCCCAAGAGCAAAGAATCTAATGTTCTATACTTTGAAAATCATTCAATTGCTTGTCATAACCACTTCAAATAATTGTTTTCCTAAAATATGACATGACTAATGAGGCAATATCTATATAAGAACGATGTTCATCCTCCACAGATCATAAAGGCACTGAAGCACCAGAACTATTTTTGATGCCCTCCAACATTTAGTCATATCGGACGATGAATGAAATGGGTGAAATGATGCTCAATGCGTCCGGGGCCCATGGAGCTTAGTCTATCCGAATAAGGGAAAACCACGGTAGAAACCTTATCCAGATATCTCACCCTGGCCGAGATTCCAACTCGGGACCTCTGGAACGTGAGGCAGGCATACTACCATCTACGCTACCGAGGCGGGCTAATCTATATTGTGCTATTTGAGCTTAAGTACCTGTGATGAATATTATAATTAATAATTTTGTAGTTTTTAGCGGAAAGATGTTAAACTGAATAAATATTTTGCATTGGGCCGTGACTCTTTTCATCATACTTCTTCAATTTGTGAACCTTTGCCTGTGCTTTAACTCAGGTTAAAACTGTATTTCTGTTAAATTTCGGATCTGCCCGTTTTCATCGTAGTGCTAAATATATTTTCTTAAAAACAGCTCCTTTAGAAATTACTTTTGTGCATGCTTTCTATGAGTTCAGTAAAATTGGCAGATATATTCTAGTTGCGATATTTTGAATCGCTGAATCGGGGAAGCTGTATATTATCTATTGTTTATTCCAATTACTTTTAAAATCCTTTGCTGAAGAAAGAGAAGAAATAAATGCGAAAATTATGAATTGACTCACTCATATGCATTTCTATAGTACAGAAAGCAAAAATTGGACTTCAGTTATATGGCAAATGTGCATGGCCTCTTTGGAACAAATTGATGAATCAATGGTCAGTTTGAGTAGTTAGCTTCGCATTACGATTACTGTAGGTTTTCTAGCTCTAGAAAGCGCCATATGTTGATATATGAAACCGCTTGAGAATCTTTAATCTACCGAGGGCCCTATTTATTGGTGTATCTAATCATTAAGAAATATGTACAACCAACTGATCCACTTAAATCGACGTCAAGAGCTATTTTTTCTATTTTATTTCAAAAATTCCACACAGTACCAGTAGTTTTAATATACCTTTGTAGGCGGCCCGGGTTCAATCCCAGGCGACCGCAAAGTGAGATTTTTGGTGGACAACACGGCGCTGGGGCGGGTTTTCTCCGGGATCTCCGGTTTCCCCTGCCATCTCAATCCACCGGTGCTCCATCTTCATCTCATGTACCATCAGTGTCATCACCTGCGGTGCCGTATGTAGTAAAAGCGGGCGTTAAACACTACTCATTTCATTTATACCTTTGTGGTTCCAACAAGCAAGAAATTCCCATTGGTGCTTAAAATGGGAATAATTTTGAAATGTAAAATATACAGCATAAATATTAACAGTACTACAAAATTAAATGGCCAGAAAGTTCCAAATTGTATATATAAGAACCAAAATATCACAAATTTGTTTGCATTAATAACCCAGTTATGATATAACCTGAAGGTTGTAAGAAACTACAGAGGGAACCAAATTCTTACAGACGTAATGTACTTTCGCTTAAGTCACATGGCTCTTTCCGATTTTTGTAGGCGTGGTAGACGATATCTCTCGCATTTGCATTCCTGGAGGTTGACAGGTTTGCTAATGTGCAGCTGGAGATGACAGGCAACATGCAGCGAATCGATCCCAGTCTATCCATTAAGCACCACAATAAGTCTTTTAAATTATATTTTATAATATACACTTTATAACTGTATAGACACTACAAATGAGACAAGGTCTGTGTGAATATCTTAGCGTATTTTCGGAGAAATATGTTGAAAATGTTTGCAACAAAATTTAGGGATTTTGCATTTAGAAATTCTCCACAAAGTATTTAGATAAATCATTTTTCTCATTGCAGAAAGCGTGGTTGCATTACTTACTAACTTCCTAGCTTTATTTCGTAATTAAGGAGTAGCATCCCACCTTATATAGTAATTCTCCAGTCGAAATATTATAATAGCGAACTTTGCTGAAACAGTTCTGAGAGGAAAGAAATATTAAAACAATCCAGTTATTTCAAATACATTTAAAATAATACTGCATACCTTACATGCTGCATTGAACTCCCGTTGTGAATGTTTATTTTATATTTAAATGTATAAATTAAACTGGCGCTTTGATATATGAATGGCAAAATATTCAAATGGAATTTGATACTATTTCAACGATTTTCGACCTGTTCTGTAGAAACATTCAGTAGTTACATCTTTATGTAATTTTATTGAAATTCATTATTAAGGGTGCATTTAGAATATTTGTTCATTACATACACATTTCGGTACGTTTTCGGTTCCCAAGCAAAATTTTACGAAAGGAGGTTAGGAAAGGTTTTGTCAGCCTTAAAACAAAACTTAGGATTTATGTGTGGATGTTTGCATTTGTGTGATACGGATCACAGACAAACTTACGTTTATACACAAGATAGTTATTTAAAGTTATTTAAATGACATTTTCTATGTTCAGAGGGTTTCATAGGATATGTTGTGGTGATATCTTGACATGTAATATTTGTATGAAAGGTAATGTTTCTGTTATATAAGGATAAGAAAATAGTATATTATGGATGCTATAAAAGATGAGTCGATTAGTTAGATGGACACAGTTGTTAAAAATTAAAGGAAGGAATGTCCACATTTCCTCCATAAGTGTGTGTCACAAAAAGATACATATTACTCCCTTGATTATTTTAGAGGTAGTGTAAGCAAAGGCACTTCCAAAGAACTGGAGATAATGAAATTATCGGGGTGAGAAACCTTGTATTTGTGCAAAAATACGTGTGTGCCTTTAATAATTTTGGAGTAAAGCAATTTGGAGGAATTTTAGTTCCAATGGGAAGTTTGGCATTTTGAAGCTGAGGCGGTCAAACTAAAATATTTCTATGAAAATTATAGAACAATTTGTTTTTATTCATTTACATGTAAATAAACGGCTATCTGTAAATAACGTTTTTAAAACGTGACAAAACTCAGTTGTTTCTAATGTCTCAGACAAGGCAAGTTTAAGTCAAAGCTACACTTAAAATTCCAAATTCTATAATATTAAACCTATTATTATGAAAATTTAGCCATAAAATTAGAGTACCATTTTAAACTTGCATATAACTTTTAATGTTAATACACCGAATAGTTCATTAGTTAATGACAACTTTTTGTGAAAATATTGTAAAATTTACTCGCTATATAATATGTTCTGTCTTGCGCCATGGCATAGCGGCCTAAGGCAGCGGAAAGCGACCCGGGTTCGATCCCACCCATGGGGTGCGGATTTTAGGTCCTGGGTATAGGACCGGTGGCCGCTCAACATCGTGAGGAAAGTGAGGAGCTTACGCTAGGTAAGCGGCCCTGGTCACGGAAACCAACATTCCGACTGGGGGGTGCCGAGATGTTGACCACATCTCCTCCCCGTATCGGTTGGATGAGGCGTGAGTGGGCGTGAGGCCGGCAGTCGGGTTGGTGGGCCTTGGCCCTCTAAGGACTCTCGCACCATGGGTTATTATATTATTATATTATATAAAATGTTCTACGCGTCAAAATTTTGAACTTTTGAAGTTGAACTTTTGTTTTCGGTTAGCGGAGAGGAATTTTAAAAGACCCACATTCTTATTTTTTGGAATAATCTTGTAGCATATGTTATATAATATCTTCCATGTGTTAGCTCTCAAAATTTTGAAAATATTAACGTTTTTATTCCTTAACACCATACATTTTTCAAAACATGAAAATTAAAAAAAAGAAGAATGTGAAGTTTTTTATTTACTTATTTTGGACCTATCCTGCAAGTTTCACCAAGTAAAGTGACAAACTTTGAAGCGTGAGGCATTTTGTATACTGAAAAGTGTTAGAAGTAATTATTGTTACGTTTAACGATTGTTAATGGTCTCTCTAAATTGTCACGTGATGGCCTAAAAAGGAGCAAATATTAAACATAGCATGTCATCCATTTCTAAATACCTTAAACTACCAATACTGCCAAAAAAAGAAATTCCATGATTTTCAACATTTTCGGCGAATTTTCTGTGTAGTCTTGCCTTAATACCAGTTATCAATTTCTAGGTACGCTGTACAAAGAGGAAAGATAATACACTGGGAGTTATTCCAATGAACTGAATCGGCATTTTAAGTCTAAGATGACATTACAGGTTTCTGCGTAAGGACGGAAATGTATTGAACAGTATATCTCGAGGTGAACATATAGCAGAGGATAGGTCAGAGGACAGATGGTCACACGGGCTAACTAATGTCTGTCCATACAAATAATTCTGTCGGCGTACAAGGGACATCGGAAGTGAAAGCTCTACCTACACATTGGCTATGCAGAAGGGCTGATACATTCTTAATCTCACTCCGGCTTTTAACAGAGTTCAACTACTGCGCTTCAGCACTCTCTATCTAATGGCAAGAAGGAAAGTAAAATTACAACTTCAGTATCTGAAATGGTTCCTGTATCCAAGTTTCAGATATGTGTAGAAAACATACCGTGCTTTAAAGCTATCTTTACTACATTATAAAGAGAGGAGATCGGTGTGTGTGTGTGTGTGTGTGTGTGTGTGTGTGTGTGTGTGTGTGTGTGTGTGTGTGTGTGTGTGTGTGCGTGTGTGTGAGGAGAAGAGTTAACAAGAAAGATGGGAAACCACTCAACCATTTGGTACTCTATCAAAAAATGTTTCCTTCTTGTCATTCAACTTACGTTACGTTATGGGATCTGCGTATTATGCCATGGTTCATACCTAAGGCGACTATCGTATTATTGTTTTTAAAGGAAGGGGAAGCACTCTGACCTGCGCCGTGGCCTAGAGGGCTAAGGCTTCATTTCTTGATTCCCTTCCACGGAGTGCGACCCGGATTCGATCCCACCCCTGGGGGTGCGGATTTTAAGACCCAACCCGGTGCCAACTCAGCATCATGAGGAAATTGAGGAGCTTGTGATAGGTAACGGACCCTGGGGATGAAAGCCATCTTTCCGGCTGGGGGTACCGAGTTGCTGACCTCATCTCCTCCTCGTATCGGTTGGATGATCTCCCACGTCTACCTTGTGTATGTGGGCATGAGGCCGGCAGTCGGGTTCCATGCCCTGATTCGAAATGGACTACAGTGCCACGGGGAAACAAAAAGAGAAGCTCTCTTCGTTTACCGAACTGCCTGGAATTCCTATTGGAATGCAGGTAGAACTTTTCTCAACTCTTCTTTCGTTTCTGTTGTAATATTTGATAATGCTCTGCTGAAACGCATACATGAGGTGATCGGTGCCTCGAAAGCTCATTTACTTTATATAGTGCGATCCGGATAAACCTGAACCATTTCAATAAACCATAATTTCCCTTTGAAAGCTCATAGAATATAGACATTAGTTTTAGTGATCTCATTGGCTCTGGGAGAATTCACATCACTGACAATTGTTGACAGTTGACGGTCTTAAATCTGCCATTTTCTTGGATACGACTATAGACACTGCAATTTATATAGGTAACTTCAAGAATTTTTGGAGCAGCTGGATGATATCGAATTGAGAGGAGATTGTTTCCTACAAGAAGCAGCAACTTGCCATACATCTAATGATACTATGAAAATTGTGACCAGCTTCTTTGATAATCGAATAATCTCAAAAGGTATATGGCCCCCCAGATCCCCTGATCTAACCTCACCGGTTTTTTTTCTTGTGAGGGTATCTAAAAATAGAGTGTACAGCAATAGGCCACGGATAATTGATGTTCTCAAGGTGTCTATTCGAACCGAAATAAGTAATATGGGCGAGGGTACTCTCCGGAAAACTTGAGAGAATATGGTGAGACGAGCGCAAACATGTATAGATGCTGCTGGAGGACACTTCCAATATTTTCTCTGAGATGTTAACAGTGCAATGTTATCTCCCAAATTTGCACGTGTGTCCTATTATTGGTTCAAAAGTTAGGCCTAATGAAACGGTTCAGGTTTATATTGTTCGTAATATAGCTTGACGTTTAGTTATGATCAAATAGCTGTTATGAGACAAGACCCGAGTTCGAGAGAAGCCTGAGAACAGACTTAATTGCTGCACAGTTAATTGAAGTGCCAATGGCAAGGGAAAAAAACTAGAGGCTGAATAATAAATAATGGATGCAGTGACATGTTATAACTAAAAGAATATAGCTGCATGTGTTTTATTGTGACGTGATATATTTTCAATTCATTTCAAGTTCAAAGAGGTAAATGGTTGGTTGTCCTGAAAACCTTAAAAAGAGTTATTAAGCTTGTGATAAAATTAAAATCAAAGTTCTAAATGATTGGTTCTTTTAAATGTAAATGAACAAATATTTAGGAAGAGCAAAGTTATATTAAAACCTTCAATATCCCGGATAAAGCTCTATATTTAAGCAAGTCTACCATATTTTACATTAAAGTAGTTATACTTTCTACACAAACCGTTTGTACACGATTATGGCCCTTGCCTCAAGCTTTTCCTCGAAAACAAAAGAAGGTTGCGCCTTTTGACCAGTGAAACTACACGCACCACAGGTCAACTGCCCTGCTCCTTCTGAACATTAGATAACCAGTCTTTGAGTTTCCAGTCCAAGAAGCAGCAATATCCCGCCTTCTTGAACGCAGTTTCGCATGCTCGATCGGGTATCCATCCATACATTAGAATATCATCCGGTCATAGAGAACACAATATTGCAAACACGGATAAGCTTTCATGCGGACAGACATAGGAGAAAACACGTGTAACGTATCGAGGGTAAGCTTTTGCCTATGAAATATGACGTAAGAGAATTATTCTGTTGTTATTATTATTATCATCATCCAAACAATATTTAAACCATATTAACCATATAAGCGTTCTACACACTAATAAAAACATAAAAATAACAAATTAACTTACTATAGATAATTAAATGAGTGAATAAATGCTAGACGCTAAGAATATAAAAACACAGATGTAAAATGTTAGGGAATAATTTTGTCAATGGCTGCGAATAATTCATTTAACAATGTATCATCTAATATACTGTCTCTCTCACTGGAAGAGATCGTGGAACCCTATTATTCTTGTTATATTTCACATTAGCAAATAGAACTATTCAGGGATTCTGTATGAGAAACTTGCAGGTAGCTTTTGGGTTTTCGAGAGCAGTAATTGCTTGTTCAAGAATATAGTACGATGTAAAATGCCTGCAAGGGATGCAATAAGACATTTAATGGAAAAAGATACGTTCAATTGGTTGTCCATTAAACTTGCTTAACTACAACTTATTCCACTTTCCTACTATTTGCAGTTTGGATTTAGTTGAAATGTTTCAAGGGCTGTAATTTAACGATATTATCCAAATGATGAAAAATCTGTGATATTCATATAAAACCTTGTTTTAATCTAGCAGATATTCACGTTTATCCCCACATCTTCACTTCACGGCATGGGCAGAGTGCCTGTTCCGTCTCGCAATAATTGCTCCTTCCATCTGTTTTTAGGTCTACCAACATCTCTCTTTCCTTGTGGCTGATAATGGAATGCAATCTTAGGCAGTCTTGTTTCGGACATTCTTTGTATATGCTGCATCCATTCCTTTTGACATTTTTCAATTTTGCTACTTATCGAGTCTACGTTGAGTTCCTTTCTTATGTCTTCATTCCTTATTCTATCCAACCTTGTACACACTTTGTTTTCCTTAAAAGGTTCATCTCTGCACTTTGAATTTGGCTTTTCATTTTCTTCGTGAGTACCTATGCCTCACTTCCATAAAGTAGTGCATGGACTGCCATTGTTTTGTACAAATTTAATCTTGTATCTCTTCTTGTTTTATTTCTCAACGTTCTATGCACTGTTCCAAAAATCATTTGGAATGTTGCAAGCTTTTTGCTCACATCTCTGTCTGTTTTCATCATATAATTAAGATTACATCCCAAATAGCTGAATTCCTTTAGTTGTTCTAGTGGTTTGTTGTCTAAAATTATTTTTGATCTTATGTGTAGTTTTCCTCAAAAGGCGATTATCTTCGTTTCTTCCGTCGATATTTTAAGATCGCACTGTTGGCATACTTGGTTCAAGCGCTGTAGTGCATATTGTAATTTATCCTCCGTTTCTTGTAATAAAACCACGTCATCCGCATATAGTAAAATATGTAACACTTTGTTCTTATTTATTTTTATTCCTGATTTAATAATACTTTTCCAAATTTTGATGATGTCATTTACATATATATTGAAAAGAGTAGGTGATACACTGCATCCTTGTCTTACGCCTCTATTAATTAAAATTGGTTCGGTTTTATGAACTCCTGTGTTTATTATTATTTTGGAGTTGCTATACATATTTTTGATTAGCTTAATTAATTTTTGTGGATATCCACTTTTTTCTATAATTTTCCATAGCTTTTCCCTATTAACAGTGTCAAATGCCTTCTTGAAGTCTAGGATGGCCAGATGTGTTTGTAAATTACACTCTTGTCTTTTCTCAATTATTTACTGCAAAACAAATATATTATCTGTTGTCGATCGTCCTGTTCTAAAGCCGCTTTGTTATTCCGCTATTAATACCTCGGCTATTCTTTTCAATCTTTTATTTATAATCCTTGCATACACTTTATAGGTTGTGTTGAGAAGACTTATAGCTCGGTAATTTTGGCATTCTCTCCTGTCTCCTTTTTTAAGGATGGATATAACTTCTGCATTATTCCACATGTCTGGAATTTTATACCCTTCCAACAGTCATTTATTAAGTGCATTTATCTTAAATACAATATTATACCCCCATATTTTAGGAGTTCCATATTTATTCCGTCTGGTCCACTTGCTTTTCTATTTTTACATTCGTTAAGTGCTTCTAGAAATTCTTCCATTGAGATCATGTCAGCCTGTACGTACATTTCTTCTTCGTTAATTATCTCATCCTCTTCATTTTGTTGGCACCACAATGATGTATAGTGTTCAATCCATATTTTTGTTTCTATAGCGTTAATTCTTACTGTTTCTTTTCCAGCTTTGTTTAATAGTCGTATCACTTTATATGAGAACTGTTGTGTACCATGAATATCATTCTCTACATCACTTATAAACTTATTCCCCGATTGCTGCTGCGCTTCTCTATTATTTTTGCTTTGTTTCTTTTTTTCCACATATATTTCTCTGGCACGATCCGAATTTTGTCGTAGCACAAAAGTTTAGCAATTATTGATATTGAGTATGCTGTGGAAACATCCGGTTCACTCAGATACATGATTAAGTAAATTCTGAAGCTGCAATGACGATGTCCCGGGAAGGAAATACAAATTTCATTTAGTTGTACAGGTTGCTTAGATAAATTTATACACTTCTAAATGGTAGCTTAGAGTAGGGGTGAAGTTTATTGTAAATATTTGTGTTTAATCGCTGTAAATATAGATCACAATAGGTTTTCAACAAACAAGCACACACATTCACACACATACACGCATAGAGATGCTTCTAAAATGACTTCTTTTGGATTCAAGGAGTACTAAAATATGTATTTTCGTTGAACTTTCAGTATCATGCAGTAGTAGCTCCATCTATTATAGACAAGTAATGGACAGTATAAAAATGATAAATTCAGTTAATGGGCAAAACTTTCATATACCAGTTTTGCAGTGCTTGGAAGCTCGTAAGCCCCGAGCTGAACTCCTTGTCCCGGGCAAATCTGGAACTTCAGGGAAGACTTCCTCCTCACTTCCTTGCAAACTATAATACGAGGTGAAAATGGGATACTGCCATTTCCATAATTGTTTTATTATGCATGCCACAAATGTCCAAACGAACATAAAGCCTTGACGTCGCCATAGAAACTCCAGTCTTCCGCGTGTTAGATAACATGTTACAACACGTTGAAATTTGCATGTGACTAAAATACATTACATGCTCTATTCCATCTAACTTAGAAAGGGAAATCCTTTACATGAAATGACCCACCCACCTTTGGGTTGAATCTGTTATGTTTATATTTCACCTCTGGGACGGCAGGTTATTAAATTGAATACTTGTTGACATTTCTGAAGATTTGCGTTTTATACTTTAGGAGTATTTAATGAATGTTCTTGCTATACACGGCAAAACAAGGCAGTGAGAACTGTTGATAATTATAAAATGATATTTTGGGAATTCATTACGTATCTTCTTGGCATTTGCTGGTTTAGAAGACTGAGAAAAGCCAGGAAAAGCCTCTGTCAATGAACAAGATCTAGCGGGATTTGAACTTCAAAGTCTCAGAATATCAGGAAGCCATTTCGTTCATTTTAGTAGAACTACACATATCAGAATACCCTGAGTCCTTTTTGTTGAACAACATTTTTATAAAAATTATATTTGTGTGTAAATTAATTTGAAAGCACCGTGACTTAAAACTAGAGGTAAATTGAATTCCAAACTTAATATTTAGGTTTCAGAATATTTCAAACATTTAAAACATTGAGAACCTCTTCTATACTCTCCTTTACATGCCTAACCTGAATTTTCTGCATAACTAAAAAAATACTTAGATTCTGAATCAATATAGTATGCTTTGTGTAGTTTGCAAAAGGGAATTTACAAAACTCTTACTAAAACAACTGTACATCTCGTTAAATCCCACAGTTTGTTTCCTACATATCTTTTTAGCATTACTTGGTACAGGCAGCCCTCCTGGTAGATGGGTAACGTCTCTCTGTAGGATAAGTTACCTGGATAAGGTTTATTTCCAGGGTTTTCGTTTATCCTGAAAGATTATTGTTATTTAACTCTAATCTCCATGCACCATACAATCATTTAGGTATCATTTTACCCATTTCGTTCATCGCTGGATATCAATGACGTTGGAGAACATTAAATAGTAAAAAATTCCAAGGTACAAAGCGTATCTAATACACTCACCCAGGGATGACTAATAACAGGTTAATTTAGGTTAATATTTCTCAATTCGTTTAGGGCTCAATTTCACTCAAGTTATTTTTATTACATCTGACGCCAGATACTGAGATTGATTTACAAAAATTACTGTATAAGCTCCCTCTCGCATGTGGGGAAATCTATCTGAAAGTATTAACTGCAAAATAACAAATCTATAACCAGAGCAACTCTCCGTTTAGATTCTAATTTGAACTTAAGGTAATTGGAATTGAGCAATCATAGTTTTTATGTAGAAATTGAGATAACTGGTTTAAGGTCATTGCAAAATGAATCTATATCTCATGCTAATAAAACAGCAGTTGCTGGTTGCGTGAATGAATATAAGGATAAACAGAAACAATAGATGAACAAGTTATAGGAGAGTAGTGAATGTGAGCCGGCCGCTCGCTACTTTGCCGGCTGGGCTCTCGAGGAGCGTGTTGCCATGTTCCCTTTTTAGGCGCTTTTGAGGGCGCTGAGGTGCGGGAGCCGAGATTTGCTCTTAAGTAGCTAGGTACCCTTAAGTAAGATCGACGTAATCGGCTCCGGCGGCATGTGGTGAGCGGTCCTTTACTACCATGGTATAATTTTGTATAAACGTACTTCTTGTTTCTGGCCTGGTGACCGTGCTCATAAATGTCTACTGATGGGGGTTCAATTTCCGGGGGACTAAACCCCTGGTTCAGGAAGGGATAAAGATATATAAATAAATAATTCTTAGAACAGATCTACAAATCTTTAATTCGGCATTTATGAAAGGGGCACTCCTTCACATAGTGTTTGGTGTTGCCGCATACCTTTTCTAATTTTTCTCCATCGGGACCTCGTTATCTACCTGTTCCCCTGTTCAATAGTTTGTTTGCTCCTTTACCTCTGATGAGGATCGGCGCAAATGGAAACTGGACGGCCTCTAATGTCCCCAAACAGGATAGATTACATATCTAAAGATAGGTTACAGCTGGCTCGAAGGAGTTCGTCACCTCCAAAACAACTGGAACCATTCTTGACTTCTGCAATAATATTATATCTAGCACATAATCTTGTATAGATGAAGCTGAAAATAGGAATATGAGAACACAGGTACAGAATACAGAAATCTCCAGCAATGTATGCAGTTAAATACAAGTTCATTACTCCGTTTTGTATTATTCATTTTATATATTTGGTAATACATTATTTCGATTTAAGACGTTAAAAGCTTCGCTTACATAAAATATTTTAAATCGTACTAACCAGAAGCCTCCTGAAACGAATTCTGCATTGGAAATAAAGGTTTATAAAGAAGGAAAAGAAATGAAAGTTCTGGACATATGAAAGTTTACGTGACTTTCTCTACTCATTATAGTACAAAGTATGCGTACAGACGCTTATAATTCTATATATCTTACGTTATTCAAAGAAAAAGTTATTGGTATGGTATAAATATATACATTTGTGAGATCATTAATGAAATATGCGTATCTGAAGAGCTAGTCGCTCTGGAATTCCATTCTGTTTGCATGAGTAGCATGGGAAAATAAAGGAATAATGGCTTACTTTTCAGAAACTTTAACTATTGGAATACTGAAACCAATAAAAATAAATGTTTCGGAAATTGTGAAGCCCTAAGAATGTAATTGTGTAGTTATAAAAATCATATTTTTATGTAGTAAGAATCCAAGGCATCTTACGCTTAACCAGTTAAGGAAAAGAAAGCCCTAAGATATTAAAATAGTTTTCTCATTTGTGCTTAAATAGCTTGAACATAATCACAACTGTTTGTTTTCATGGAATTTGAAAACTTCGGGAAAATGTACCAAGTGTTGGCGGATCACACCTTGAACGACCCTGAACTTACCTAAATACAAAATTTGATGTGTAACAATTCTAAAAAGTTATGTATATTTTGGTTTCAGCTGTTCTTGAATCACGTATTTCTGATTAAGTAGTATCTAACGTAACTCCTTGGTGTAATAAGTGCGTTACACTACTTAATGTAAGCATATCGAAGTAGGTAAAGAAACAAGAAATGCAAACGTAGATAGGTTAGTCACATGCAATAATATTTGAAACTTTAATGACGAATATATCTAAAGTGGTAACAGGCCATTGTGGCTCGATGACTATCATCACGGAAAACCGAGCGGGATGGCACAGGTTGTTTCGTCTGTGGCCCGCATCTGGGTGGTTCCGGTTCGATTCCCGTGGCCGACCTACTTGGTACATGGGATTTTTCGGGGGTTTCCCAGGTCACTAGGCAAATGCTGGGTAGGTTCATTACATTCCCGAATTTCCTGCCCCTCCATTTCATCTCCATTATCATTTTACATCATCTCTCATCTGGTGGTCTCTTTAGGGTAGAAGTGTCGGCGGGTGTATCGGCGGTGCATGGTACAATGGTTTGCTCTGAGGAAAACTACTTCCTACTACGGTAGGTCGGTTGCCGGTCTCCGCTCCTCTGCTGGGACATTTTTGGGACCGTGAGCCAGGGACCTTTGGGGCTCAGCTGCTGGGCTCGTTGCCGTTCCGCAGTAAGGGAGTGTGTCCGTTATCCTGGCCTGTCGGGGGAGGTCTCTATCTAAGTAAACTGTAGGTACCCTGCTCTCTGTACTGTAGTGGCTCCTTGGGTCGGCCGCCCTGTCTCCTTCACCACATTTTTCCTCCCGCGGTGACCCCACTTGGAGGCATAGGCACAATTGACCCAGCATGGTGGCCTACGTACCGAATTCCATCCGTAATAAAATTCTAATCCTAATTCTAACCAGTGGCCGCGCCGTGGCTCAGTGGTTAGACCGCTTGGCTCTCACCAAGGCGGCCCGGGTTCGATACCAGGCGACCGAAAAGTGAGATTTTTGGTGGACAACACGGCGCTGGTGCGAGCTTTCTTCGGGAACTCCGGTTTCCCCCGCCATCTCATTCCACCGGTGCTCCATCTTCATCTCATGTATCATCAGTGTCACCGCCTGCGGTACCGTATGTAGTAAAAGCGGGCGTTAAACACTACACACTTCACATTAAATCATAATCATCACGAAGAGGCAAAATTCATTGTTTGCAATCCCAGCTGTGACATCAAATCCTGTTACTTTTTCAGTCTAGGATCATCATCATCATCAACAGCAGCAGCGTTTTCCTTTAAATGTAGACATAACCTGTCTAAAATGAGAGAGATCAAAGCGGATATTTGTGTTCCGTTTTCGTTATGGAGTATTTCCTGTGCATTATATGCGAAAGTACCAAAAGGGGTAACTAAAGCCTTCCAAAGAGTCTGCCCTCCCAAGAGACCATTTAATCAAACTCCTTGCTTTACAACTCTGCCGGTGACATTACTAAGTCGCATAAGAACAAGGATGGAGATACAGGACAAAGGCTCCTGTGCAGGATGTTTTATTCAGAACCTGCTCGTTGATTTCTCAAAGGTTTGAATTGCATACCACTTCCCATCCAGCGCCACTACCACAGAAATAGTTATGCATGCACACACGTTATGTACACCCCACTCTGTTAGTACATACAGCAAATTTGCCGCATGTTACTGCCACTTCCTTTATTTAAGAACCGTGCAAAATTCAACGCATAAAACGATACCACTTAAATCCCGTCCGCCTTTGCATTAACTGCTGCATCGATTATGCAGGTCGCTAGTCCGTTTATAGAACATATGGAAGTGCCATAAATAACTAATGACGTGCACTGGATTTCTTTCTTTAATCCTGGTCGATATGCAAGTTGAAGCACACGTGCTCATTATCCCTCTAGCTCCAATAGCATGATCTTAGAATATCTTTCTTATTCGTTTGCTTCTTGAAAACAACAGTTTATTGAACTAGCAGACTGTGTTATCACATTCCTGTCAAAGGTAAGTTATATATTCATGCTAGGATTATAAAATAGAGGGGGCAACTCTAATAATCTTAAATAAAGTGAGGTTGATCCTCCAAGAGGATGACATAAAGTGAAATACCAATGGAGGCTACAGTACAAAGAGAAGCTCGCAAGTCCCTAAAACGTCCAGACTCAAAGACCTGTCAAGACTGCTTGCTCGCAGGATAGTTCTGTGCCCAGGTGGAGTATTGTGTTCTTTGAGAAAGCTCCCACGATACCTGCTCAATAACAGTTTTATAATAGTATTTATAATAAATATTTCATCTTATAATACTCTAATTCCTATTACAGGAGGCCTGTTCAATAAAGAATGATCACAATTTGTTTGACAGCATACCTTAGCTCATCCTCATTATTTTGATGGTCTTTCTCAAAATAGTCTCCCCTGAATGCAATGCACTTGTCCCAGCGATTCTGCCGGTCTTCAAATACATGCTGGAAACCGTTTTTGAGAGATCCTTCAAAATCGCGTCCGCAGCCTTCACTACTGCTTCTGATGATGAATAATGCCTCCCACCAAAGCGTTTCTTATAGTTAAGGAATAGAAAAAGTCACATAGGGCAAGATCCGGACTATAGGGACGGTAAGGTATGTACTCCACGTTGATTTTCGCAAGGTATTCAGCAACAACATTGGCAATATGCGGCCGCGCATTATCGTTGTGCATCACCCAGCCTGCTTCACGGAAATGTGGTCTTTTGTGCTTGATGTTTTTATGTCGTCCCTGTAGTATTGTCTAGTTACTGATAAACCATTCCATGAACATCAAAGAATGAGTTGACCATAACTTTTCCAGCAGAAGCAACCACTTTTGCTCTTTGGGGGTTGGTGATGAAGGAGATTTCCACACTGAGCTGTGCTGTTTGCTCTCAGGATCAAAATGATGTAGCCAGGTTTCATTACGTTTCAAAGTAACTTCGGATCTTCCTCTAACATCAACTTTAACTGCATGCAGACCTGCATGCGAATGTCCTATTAATCGGGAATCACAAGTCTTGGAACCCATTGCGCACAAACACGTCTCATGTGTAATGTACCTTCACAAACGTGTGCGTGGCACCCAATGAAGTTTTCAGTATTTCAGAAAGTGATCTTAAGGTAATTTGTCGATCCTCTCTTACAATGGCAGCAGCAGTGTTGATACTTTTTGCGTAAGAGCAGTAACTGGATCTCTGGGTCCACCTTCCTTTGAAATTCTCTCCCCTCTTTAAACATTTTAAACCACCTTCGAGCTGTGCTGTAGGGAAGAACAGATTCTCCATAGGCCTTCTGTAACATTGTATAGGCCTCAACTGAAGATTTTTCGAGACGAATGCAGAATTTCAAAGCTGCATATTGTTCCTCACGTGTTACCTCCATTGCAGCGGTAGGCGATACTGAAAATGTCTGAACTTGCCTAGTTCTCATAACTGGGAACCAGGAGTACTAACAATTAAACTACTGCGGCGTGTTTGTTTGACATTAAGCTAACAGAATATAAGATTGAATTTTATTGCGAAAAATTATGACCCTAAAAAGTTATGATCATTCTTTATTACACAGCCCTCGTAATTTAATATTAATTACTTAAGAGCCAATAATGTTCATTTGATTTTGCTGTATAACCGGGGATGCTGGCACAGCTTTTACCAAACCTAATAACATGTACCAAATCTAAATTTCATCATAAAATCAAAACGTTCGCCTAAAAGCTGGGTAAGAAATGGAAAGAAAGGGAAATGTTGGAGATGTATGAAGATGAAAGATTAATCTAGAATGTTCCTAAGAACCAAGGAAAGTCATGAGAAAAAACGGAATCGGAGGTTGCACTTTACCCTGGAGCCTTTTCTCTCGGCAGTAAAATACGGTGGCGAGTCAATAAAGGCTGATAATGTTTTTCTCTTCTTTTTTAAGATATAAAATACGCTAGTCCTGGTCCAGATTGGTGTGCTGTTTTTCAAGTATTCTCCATTGAGATGAATGCACCTTACCCAACGCTACTGCCAGTCCTGGAACGCGTGCTGGAAGCCATCTTTTGACATCTTTATAACTGTCTCAGCCATCTGGAAGATGGCCTCCGAAGTAGCAAAACGCTTCACCCTTATTCCTGTTTAAATAGGGAAAGACTTGTAATGAATGGAATTCATGTATGCATCCCCATGAATTTCAACCAGACGTTGCAGTTCCATACACATTTCCGCCCGCATCAATGAAAGCAAAACTTCAATGCAGCATATTGTTCTTCATGTAACACCCCCGTTTCGTCTATAGAGGGCTTGCGAACTGGCTTACTTCGTTCTTCTCATGTGTACAGATACATGCGTAAGCGAGCGTGTGCTTTGTCTACCAGTTAGAGCATTGGCACCATGCAAAATTATTTGGACAATGTGCCTTTCTTGTGTGAGGTAATAAAGTAACCCTCAGTCTTTGTTGACTTGCCCTCGTATGACAGAGAAAGGTTAATATGCAAGAACAATTATCAGGCCTTAACGTGTGTAGGGATGTCAACATTACGCCGTAGCACAACGTTCAGAGCGAGCGAAACAGTCTTGCGCGAATAGAACACTTCATTACTACATTGCGTGTATTATCGCTTATCTGGTACACTCAAGTAATGAGAAGGGTGATTGGACATTCTAATTTACTTCCGAAACATTTAAAATGACTTGCAGTTACAGGTATGAGATTTAATAAGTCAGACATAAACAGAGAATGGCAACACGTTTTTGTTGGTGGAGTGATACATCACTGTGATGAGCCGAAAGGGATTGAAGGGCCATACATCCACCAATGCACTGACTACGATACAGCTAGTATCAAAGGATCTGCTTACCTATGCTATCCAATATTTTTGAAGGATTGGAATGAAGCGTCTTATGTGAATTTCAAAAAATTAGTAATAGACATAATTTCTGTGGTAGGGCTGTTAATGTAGACATTTAATTTGCGGCATTTAATTAGTTCTGAAGGTTTAGCTGACCTATTCACAATGTGTATAGAAACCTAGTGCTTTAGCTACATGAATATTCAAATGAAATTGCTAACATCCAAATTAATCACGTAAAACTTCAATAATTTGAAGCATAACCATAATATATTTTAAGTTGTTTGTTTGTCATTTCCGTACTCCAACGTTAAGTCATATCGGACGGTGAATGAATTGGGTAAAATGATGCTCAAATGAGTCCAGGGTCCATGGAGCTTAGAGTTATCCGAAATTCGGCTTTAAGGATAAGGGAAACCCCCATAAAAAGCCTTATCCAAGTATATCACCCTACCCGAGATTCGAACTTGGGACCTCTAGAACGTGAGGTAGACAGGCTACCATCTACGCTACCGAGGCGGGCCACACTTTAAGTGTTGCCGTTATCAAGTATCATATGACATCCTCAAATAATAAATAGTTGAGGAGCCACATTCGTAGGACTTTCTCTAAGAAATTTTGCTTACTTTATTTCTCGTCCAGAACTTATGCTGCAGAAGGCTGAAGCATGGTCAAAGTTTTAAAATATGGGCTGCTTGGCTATGCTTTGTTAATTCCATGTAATTTGGAGGGAGTTACAAAGCACACAAATTTTGTTTTATAATTTAATCATATAAACTAGGAAAATACAAATGAATGTTGAAGAACATTTTGGGAAGTTATTGATAAAAAGTCGACATAAACGTGTGAATTACTGTGAGTATCCTCAACTTTGTTGTGGAGTAATTTCATTTGGTTCACCAGTAATGTAAAATTATGCAAAACACATTTCATGGATTATTAATAGAAAATACAGAATAATAATTTTATTACTCTTATTACTAATCAAAATCATTAAGATAAAATGAACAGTGAAATAGTTTCCACTAAAGGGTAGTTTGTTAGTAGAGCGGTTTTCTTGAACAACTTTGGGTGTCGAATATGGAAGATGTTGAAGTCAAGCACATGGTGTATATGGCTATAAGGGTTTTTCCTTTTAAAGTTATGCTATTCAGTTACAAATCATGAATAATGAACCATACAGTTAAGAAACATGCTGTAGCTTGAGGTGATTCAGGTTCTCAAAATGTTCTTATCTGCAATCACATCCTCATATCCAATATTTGATTAGAATGAATCTTATGTAGCTAAGTAGTACAACAAAAATTGGAAAATCGTAATTTGTATGTTTTATTTCGTCTTTTGTGTAGTTTGGTGATAATTTGTTTTCTCTGATACAACACTATTTGAAGGGCCACTGTGTTACTTAAAGAAATCGTAACTTTTAAATTAATAGTCTATATTTCTTAAGGTAAAATTTAGATGAAAATAGGGCAGGAAAAGGAAATTCTAATAGCATGCAGGATGTTTCAAACGAGCTCCAAGAAGTCCCTTATTACTTCATTCACTCATGTACACTATAAAAAAGAAAGAGCTACACATAATATTAGTTCATAAAAGATCATCTTGACAGAACGTTATAAAGGGCAATAGGGGAAGGATGATTTAAAGAAGGAGGGTATAAAATTTGATAAAGGGACAGAGACTGGAAGAGAGAAGAACTTTGCAATAATGTGGGCGAAACTGCAAGTTTTACATCCCATAACAGTAAAAACATCAACTTATACAAGTTTTAAAGTGTTTAAAATGTAATGCTAATTAAGTATAATATCTTAACTTACAGAAGTCTAGAGGAACATTTTGTTCCTGAGGGCATTGAAATATATAACAAGAGCGGGCAACTCTACCGCTGCAAGCTGAAAAGTGGAATGAAAGGAAAAGAAAACTAGACTCATATAGATGCCTCAAGCAGAACTGCCAAGCCTGTATCAGGGGTGATTAAGGAGCTGCTGGATCAGTCCTGAACATAACTGCAGATAGAATGAGTTTACTGAAACTGATAATATGTTTACACAAAGCCACTCATGGCCAACTTCTGTACAGGGAAATGTTGATTCCGGGCTAGCAGACGAGGTCTGGCAGATCATACGAATCGGGACTTGTAAAAAACATCTAACAATCTTCCTCAACAAAATCGAGCGGGATGGTTCAGGCGGTTACGTCTGTGGTCCTCATTTGAGAGGCCCGGGTTCGACTCCCGTAGCCCCTACCGGCGAATTTCCTGTCCCTCCATTTTATCTGCATTATCATTTCACAGCATCTGGTCCTCTGGTTCAGAATAGAAATGTCGAGTCTGTCTCGGCGGTGCATGACGTGATGAAACTTTCCTCCTCCGGAGGAGATATAGTGGAACCTTCTGCGACTGCGGGAGAGCTGCGGGATGTGTTCGCCTGCCGGGGAGTTTCCAGCTATTAAAGCTTATGGACCCTGTCCTCTGCAGTCGTAGTACTTCGGACGGCCACCCTCTATGTCCTCTCGCCTGGTCCTTTCTCCTGGGGAAGCCCCAACTAGGGACATAGGTACAAGAGATCAAGACTGATCGCAGAGTCGAATCACCTCCTTAACGCAATCCAATCCTTAATAAAAGAGTAATATAATAAAATATCCTAAAGAAGGACATAAGCCTATCTCTCAACTAGATGAGATTGTCAAGATTATTTAAATATTTTGCTTGTTTATGTAATTTCCAGAGTGTCATCTGTGCCGCCGGTGTGCGGGATATCGTCCTCAGGAACCCTATTATATGACAGTAAATCTACTTTCATGGCGCTCTACCTTTTTAGCAGTGTTAATTCTATCTTAGATTTCAACTCTCAACCTTGGTATCAGGCTGGTGCCTAATCGACTAAATTACCCAGAGTGAGATATCGCGCATTCCAGAAAACAGTTACCAAGGAAACACCTTTATACTACCCGAAAATACTCAAATAAGACTGAGATGGCGGAGCAACACACCAAACGTTATTATCACTTTATATCCTAGTTAGCACATTGGCAAACCACGGCAAAACGCGAATATATTTTTTTAATACCCGCCAGGAAATTAAAGCACCATTTAGAGCGTAAAAGAAAAACTTTTGACCACATGGGGTTTATTGTACACCCTGTAGCTGTGGACAGGAAAACCACCCAACACCAGGCTAAATGAATGAAAAATAATTGTCAACTGGAACAAGGTGAAACTTCCGCCGTGTAGTGCATGCCTTATAGACTGGCCATATAATTTACATCAGAGAGAGACTGACTCAATACTACCGTGCTAGATGATTATAAGGCTATTGGGATTCACAAAAGTGAAATTAATTTAAATTAAAAACAGAATCAGCCAGTAATTTTAATTTCAAAATGGCATTGTTACAAAATTAATATATAGGTAAAACCTAAAAAATAGTCGACTCTTAAACCGCACTGCGCATGGAGAAGTAGTCACCACTAAGGTTTATGCAAATATTGGAGTGATAGAAAGTTGTTCATCAATGAATAACATCTGAATCTAGAAACTACAATGGTCTCATTCGCAGTACAATAGATTGATCAGCGACTAATAAGAATATAAATGACAGAGCTACAAATGTTACAAATGTGTGTCAACAAATTGTGACTTTGTGGGTTCGTAGAATTAAAAGACCGAGTTGCAGAAATTAAAAATATCCTTTATTTTCGTAGAAATACTCTTATAGATTACAACAGCATTACGTTACATACACCATCTGTCTACCAAGGTCGATTTTAATAACAAACAGTGACAGCAGATTGCATCCTTAGCTCTCGTTACAACACAGCTGGCTGTCTCTCATTTCACAACGGTGTTTCACAACTAACTCTTTGCGAGCCCTCACGTCCTTAAATATCTATTTCGTAAATTCGAGATATTTCTGGACCAATCAGGAATCGAATGTTCTATCACCTTCCAGAAGCGCAACCCTATCGGTGGCAGCAGGACTTTTATCTCGCGCTATCATTATTTCTTCCGGTATACTCCTTATCTCCAGGCTCTTTGTGTACACAAGCCGCGCTATCACGATCGGGTTCACGACAATATCCTCAAAATGTCCAGTGAACTTATGACGAAACGGCGGGTAAAGTTGCAACTGCTGGACCACAGACTACAAGACCGAAATGTACATTTTCTTTTTCTAAAGTGGCTTACACTTGCTGCTATCTTTAAATCTCAATCGAGAGAAATATTCATGAGTGCTGTGATTTCCATAGTATGCGGGTAAGGCGAGGAGAGTCAAGGAATATAAAAGCTTAATTTTACGCCCTCCAACGATAAGTCATATCGGACGATGAATGGAACGGGTGAAATGATGCTGAAATGAACCCATGGTTCATACAGCTTAGAGTTACCCTAAATTAGTCTTTCAGGATAAGGGAAAACCCTGGAAAAACCTTATCCAGGTAACTCACCCTGAACGAGATTCGAACTCCAGACTTCTTGAACGTGAAGCTGACACGCTACAACCACGCTACCGAGGCGGGCTTTAAAGGCTTAAAAGCATGTACACGGATCTATTATATGATGTCGCTTCCAAGAAGAAGGGTTAAAGCTTGATGTTTTGTGACGTGAGCGTTGCGTGGGCTACACATGCAGCCCATATTAAATTTACTTTATGCACTGTTTATGATTGTTTTAATACATTTCTGTGGTATTCCTTTATTTCTATAGATCTACCTACATTCAAATTAAGGTTGATGAAGTGTTTCAAGCTCATTTGGTATTAAGTTAAATTATACCCTGTGTCGTCTAAAAATACGGTGAATTCGTTTAAACTGTTCTTTTAAATTCCTAAATCATATTAATCATGTTATTAACATTTAAAGGGACAGTATCCGATACAGAATGTGTTAAATGTTTACACTGCTCCAACAATCACCGAATGAAGTCTAGAAATAATCTCAAAATATGACATAAGACAAAAATACCATTTGGTTAAAAAATTGTTCCTATTGTAGACACTCTTTACACACCGCCATGGAATGATTATTGCAAACTTCTCTTTGACACTTGCTGCAACGCTTCCTGGTATAACCTTGCTTCTTCTACATAAGTAGCACCTGCCTAACTTGTTCTCAAGCTGTGTGACTTGTGTTCTGCGAACGTCTTCAATTCCGAGAAGAAACTTAGCACGCCTTCTTTGTAAAACTGATAGAGTTTTCAGTTCTGCTCTTCTTGACCTTTGAGCTTTATGAACTCTCAGTATATTGTCTCAAGAAACAAACGTCGTTTGATTTTCTTATACTTCTGATTCGCAGAAAAATACACATGACAGTGATCCCACTGATGTTGAGTAAGTCAAAGAAAATGACCCTAGGCCAATGTCTTGTGTTGTGAGCAACATCACACTTGGCACTAGTGAGTCAACATGTCAACTCCATCAAATCGAAGGCAGCACATTTAGAACAAGTACTACTCATTGCTAAGTAGCATGCCTCAACTCCAAAATATTTGGAAGTATCCCATACTTTTTACTGCTTTTTACATTATTTCCCAAGTCACCAGTTAGAAACAGTGCACCAATGAGTGCCCGAATCTCTGTCTCATCCTTCAGTCTGGCATCACAATCACGTTGCAATTTCTCTTTTATTTCAGTAATATAAATGTTTATGCAAGTGGCTATAAATTTTATGACACTGCTATCCAAAAAGTTCTAAAGTCTCAAGTTCAGATGTAACTAATTTAGCTAGGCTTTTCGGTCCAGGAAGGTGGAGAACGATGTTATGCGAACGTGTTCTAACATTTTGAGGATGTTGTTCCTTTCTTAAGCCACATAATAATGATTGGTACCCAGTTCACAATCCGTTGCTTCATCACTTGATTAATTTTCATCACTGGCTTCCTATATCTGAGCAATGCACATCTGGGGAAACATGACCCTCTCCGTCATCATTGCCGTCAAGATCAATGTCACTTTCACTACTTTCATTTAGAGCTTCATTACGCCACTGTGTAATTAGCAAATCGTCTCGCTAAATTATATTATAGCCAACTGACCGTTTAGAAAATTTTGCGTCAAGAAGCTACCAAAACACCCATCACCATAAAATCAGAAAGGGATGCGCAATGTGTACCGTTTCCTGGGATGAGTTAAAATGTGGAAACGTTAAATTACCAGAGGTCCGTATAGGATGGTTAAGGAAAGGCACAAATTATTTCAAAATTAGATGTTTTAACGATATCTTTATACTCTTAAAATTTAAAATATAACCATATACAGTTTTTCTTGTCTTTAAATCTTTAGCAACATGTCAATTAATTATATTTGCCTCTGGTTATATATTATTATTTATTCAACTGCATTGAAAGTCTTTAGGGTTCCTTTAGTTGTTTAAAGTGCACTAACTCCACGAAATTGGTCTTAATTGACGCGAGAAACACAGGGAAAAGTTTGGAATAGAAATTTAGAAGGTATATCCAGAAGTTACATGAAGAAGCGACGCCAAACAATGTTGTTCCCAATGTTCCTACGTACGGAGCGACGAAGTGCAGATGCGATGTTCAGTGTCCGAGATCCATGTCAGAAGTCCTCTTTTTGTACCGGATCCTCCCAGACGAAAAGTCCAGGCCGATCCCCCTGGTGCAGCGTCAAGCAATTGTCCAAGCTTTTGGCTCCCTCTACAGGCGAAAGTAGCGCTCCCTAACGCTCAGCAATGGAACTCGTAAGAGCCTAGATGTAACTAGGAAGCATGGCTGGTAGTCTCGAGCTGGAGATCACCAATATAGCTCAGGAGCTCGGGGAAGTAGTAGTTAGCACGAAGTAGATGAGTCTTTAGAAGTGATCAGGTGCAATGATCAGGTGCAACTTACAAAAACAAAATGGCTGGGGTACATATGTGGCCCACGCAAATATTCGAAGGGTTACAGTAATAGAAGAGCAGGAGGCTACAAGGTCATAGGCAGAGAGGCCAAGACACGAGAGGTTTCTAAACAATGCTTAGAGTCGTTTCCTAGCACCAGAAACCGATGGACAGCCACTGACAAACCAGATCCGGTGTCTACATGCGTCTCCTCACATATGGACAGCGACCCACAGCGCCGCCCAGCGCCGAGAACATCATTTCTTACGCATAAACACACTACAAGCCTGAATGCACACAAGAAAGGTGACAAAAAAATGGAATGAATCATGAAATGAAGGTAAACACACAAGAATCCCCTTAAGTGACTTGGGAAAACTACGAAAATGCCAGTCAAGAGCAAATTGTAGACAGGAATCGAATTCACGACCTACGTAATATGTTCACAGACATTACCGCGGTGCAGACTCGCAGAGAATATAAAACCATTGTAAACATGATTGGTCTCAAGAGATAATCCTACCGGATTGGGTCATAATCGTGACGATGTTTACTTCAACAAAGACGCTCTTGTTGGCTGTGCTTAGCCGCTCTGCTTTTTACTGCGTAGATTATATATTTGTGACATTAAAACCTTCAGTCAGAAAATTAACAAATATGGACTGTAGCCATCATGGGCCCTTGCTTGTGACCTACAGTCTACACAAGATATTTCATAATTGGCGAGAAATTACCTTGCGATTGAAGTTGGAGCCGCCAAAGGCTCCCTCAGAACACTGTTGCCATATTATATGCCGCCGCCCGTTTGCATCAGCAACAGTATAACAGAAATACAGTAAAGTTCTGAAAATAGAACACTTACAGTTATTAAATCCTTACGGAGTCACTATTACACTCCGCTAAATCAAATGTTGGCAAACACATGCCTGTGACTACGCCCGTAAATTTCCACTGACGCATAGTTATTGCAATTGATGACGTGAGCATGCTTACTGCCTGATAGGGCAGCGATCTGATTGTTATACCACTGTCAGTTGATAGCACATTGCACAAAAATATCAATCACTACGTAAGTTCTCACCGGTATCTACTGTTTTGCCGCCTCGGTAACGTAGATGGTAGCACGTCTGCCTCACGTTCAAGAGGTCCCGAGTTCGAATCTCGGTCTGGGTGAGTTACCTGGATAAGGTTTTTTCTGGAGTTTTCCCTTATCCTTACAGACGAATGTCGGGTAGCTCTAAGCTTCATGGACCCTGGACACATTTGAGCATAATGTCACCCATTTCATTCACCGTCCAATATGACTTAAAGTTGGAGGACCTAAAATTGCAACAACAGCAACAAAAAAAAAAAAAAAAAAAAAAAAAAAACGAGATACTGTCTGAACACCATAAGAAGGCGACCGGGTCC
This sequence comes from Mantis religiosa, assembly GCA_030765055.1. Taxonomy (NCBI): domain Eukaryota; kingdom Metazoa; phylum Arthropoda; class Insecta; order Mantodea; family Mantidae; genus Mantis; species Mantis religiosa. The sequence continues at coordinate 113,903,831 of CM060957.1, read as the reverse complement.
TGAGATATGAGAGGTGGCTTGTAGCAATAATCTCTTAACTCATTCGCTTTATTTTCCTATATTTGTATATGTGAAGGTGAACCACCCATACTGTGAGATTCTATACTTGTATATATTTGCGCTAATCTAACATTTAACATTTACCTCTGATCATCAGAAGGCTCTGAGGTAACATGTATTGTTCGTTCTCAGAAGTCGCTGATGTTTCAAATTGCACTATATGAACTTCAGCTAATAAGATCAAATAAATCACAAGTGACAGTTAACTCTATTTGGAGTGAAACACAGCATTGCAACATCTCACCTGTTTTATTTTACTGTCTATTATTTAAATATGTGTTGACCTTTGGATACAGCGATAACAGCAGTGTTAATAGTGCAACTAGAGGCAATAATGCTATAACCACAACTACAAGCGTCTCTAGTGAGCCAGCAAGCATAAGCGATGAGTAAAAAGCAAGCAGAGTGCTAGGTACAGAGTAAATAGCGCATGTTTATCGATTCATAAAACGAAGCTTCATTCATTGTACATGTGAATGAACATGATAATGAGTGAGGAAAACATCGAGACGTAATTTACGAATAATGCATTGTTTTATATTATTTATAATATGTCGGAGTCTCTCTGCATCCACCCAGAAATCCTGTCAATGCTTTTCCCCAACTTTTTTCACCTTGGTCTTCTAAGAATTAAATATCCATGCACAGAGAGCGAACTCCTACATGGGAAAAACATGGTTGATTTTCGAGACACTGAATATCTCTATCACCTCCGGTAGCTTTGATACTCCGCAGGTTAAAAGCGTCGCACAATAACTGATGCATATGCACATTTATCAGAAAACCCTGTGTATTGTATATGATACAAGTATGCATAAATATTTTGGGGACGGTAGAAGATGTTTATTACTTGACAGAGCGTTGAGGCGTAGGTGACCAGCGCTGTGATAGTCTCTTATTGGGTCTTATCTGGTCCATTAGAAGAGTGAAATATCAGTAAGTTGACGAACAGTAAGTTACGAAACACAAATAGGGAAGTTACGTATGTCTATATTACACGTTGCTGTCCAGAAGACTTGGTGATATCTGAACTGAGTATATATACTGTCTAATAATATATATATAATACAAGAAATAAAGGAAACTTAACAAAAAACAGCAGTGAACACTTCTCTTTATGGCCTGAATACCTTAACCTCACACGTAATCAACTTATATAATGCGCTGCCACTGGAACTGAAAGACTACAGGAACATAGAAGGTTTTAAAAGGAAAGTTGCTGAAAATTGACTGAAGGCATATTTTGATAGCTGATAAAGTGTCACACATTTATTCCTGGTTTGTTAGCTGAACTGGTTAAAAATTAATATGGATTAATGTCCCATAGGATATGTAGTTTTTCCCCTCTAATGTTCTTTGTTACCATTATTTCTTGAGTTATAGTGAATGTCTGTACCTTTGTATGTTTCATATATGTTATTCTTGTACGGCAATTCATTCCTACTATGAAAATGTAATATAAGTATTGTTAAGGGCTGTTTGCCATTATTTTATATCTTTTTGTACTGTTCCCCAGCATGAGCTATGGCTCTGAGAAGCTTTTCACATAAAAATAAATAGATACACTGGACTCGCCGTGTATGTGTGATAAGTTGCGGTAAACATATCTGAGTTGCGAATTTTTTCCGAAACGCCTTCTCGCTTTGCCCTCTAGTACGTAGGTTACCTCCGGCGCACCTTCCGGTGCTTGGACAGACACGAAATGACTCATCCAATAACTAAGCACTTCTATATTGAACCATTCCAAAATAACGTGGCTTCAAACACTGCTATATTTATGTGCTGTTTTAATAAAAAATTGCATTCACAAAAATTGTGAATGCAGAAAAGTTAATATTCAAATAAAAAATAATTGCAAGTACTATTCACCCAACACAAGAAGGCAAGGAAGTGGAATGTGTAACGTGTCACTTACTGTGCGCATGATGCTTATGCTCGTCTTCCGGATTTGATAGGAATGCCAGATTCATCTAAAGTAAACAGTGTTGCCACAGAACTCATGCTTAATACCTGTGACTGCAGTTACTGAAACTAGCATTAGATCTGGCATCATGGGTCATGCTCTTAGGCACTCATTTCGTAGTAAACATATCCACTACCAGAGCAGATAAACAGTTGAAAAACCTCTCCCTCTTCAGGCTCTTCTTTCGGTGGTCAGCTATTATTTGTAGTACGAGGGCTGTTCAATAAAGAATGATTACAATTCTTTTTGACAACATACCTTTACTCATCCTCATAATTTTGATAGTCCTTCTCAAAATGGTCTCCCCTGAATACGATGCACTTGTCCCAGTGTTTCTGCCAGTCTTCACAGACATCCTGGAAACCATTGTTGAGAGATCCTTCAAATTCGCCTCTGATGATGATGGATTATGCCTCCCATGAAGGCATTTCTTCAACTTACATGCATTGTATAGAGCTATGCATTGTACAATAGAAAAAGGTCACATGGGGCTAAATCCAAACTATAGGGAGGGTGAGGGATGCACTTCACGTTGATTTTCGCAAGATATTCAGGAACAACATTGGCAATATGGCGCCACTCATTATTGTGGTGCGGCAACCAACGTGCTTCACGGAAATGTGGTCTTTTATGCCTGACATGAACTTCCAATGTTTTCAGGACATCCCTGTAGTATTGTCCAGTTACTGACATGTGTGCAGGTACAACATGCTGATAAACCATTCCATGAATATCAAAGAATGAGATGACCATTACTTTCCCAGCAGAAGCAACTACTTGTGCTTTTTGGGAGGTTGATGATGAAGGAGATTTCCATACTGAGCTTTGCTGTTTGCTCTCCGGATCAAAATGATGTAGCCAAGTTTCATCAGGAGTGATTACGTTTGAAAGAAACTCCGGATCTTCATCTAACATCAATTTTAACTGCATGTTATTTGCCTCCATTGCAGCGGTAGGCGATACTGAACATGTCTGAACTCAACTGGTTGTCACAGGCGGGAACGATGAGTACCAACAATGAAATTACTACGGCCTGTTTGTTTTATATTAAGCTAACAGGAAATGGTAACATTGAATTTTATTGCGAAAAATTGTGACCTTAAAAATTATGATCATTCTTTATTGAACAGCCCTCGTAATATATTGGGTATTTGAGAAATATTGTTTAAATATGTTCAGTATTTGAGAATTTATCTGCATGCATGGGATTTAACTCTTATTATTTCAGTTAATTGATGGAAATTAATTATTTCTTTGCCCTAGCCGTATATAGGCTAAGGTTTTCGATAGATAGAGTCAATGAAAAATTCAATGCCATGGCCGGGATTTAAACCACGGGGAATTTAAAATTAAGTATTTCTTTATAGAGTATGTATACTACCGGTAGATCTATGTGATTGTATTGCTGAATAATATTATATTCATATTTCCTCCGTGGTCTAGAATTAACGTGCTAGTTCCAGAACCCCGAGGTCGGGATTCAAAACGAAGCAGATGAAGTTTTTGGAAGTATAAACCTTTAGCATTGTTGTTGAGGAAGGTGGTATTTTGTTGTAGATTTAAGACACATAAGACATCTTCAAGGTTGGCAGAGAGGCCTCTAAGCAAATTAAAGCTCTCTTAAATGCCCAATATACGAGATTAATGCCACGCTGAGAAACAAACAGCTAAGAAACATTCATAAATGAAAAACTCAATTTAAACCCATAATACCAGTACTGATAGGGAAGTTAACCTTATCAAGAACTCTGTTAAGAAGCACGTTATGTCCTACACACATAATTTGGTACCAAAGGGCATATTAAGGTAGTAGAAACTGCGGGCTCCTCCATTCATCATTGTAGAATTTATGAGTTTTCTTAAAATAACATTATATAATCTAAGCTAGCAATATTTGACAGTGTTGCTGTTTGCACTATGTGATTATGGATTTTCCCCTTGCTGCTGTAACCGAAGAGATTGACAAATCTGAGGCTGTCTAAAGTCGGAAACAGATTTATGCATCACTACCTGACAAATGTGACTACGTGACCCTTGGAATAAAAAAGAACAGCTCACATAGTGGAGGTTGCATTACTCGGCTCATTGCCCTATTGGAACGTGTCAATAAAAGAAAATATATTCCTGCTCTCTCCCCAAGCTCTTATCTTAATGGCCACCACAAATCACCCACTGAACAAATCAAAAGTTTCTTGTGATTCTATTTGTAATTTATCATACATTCAGATTACTTAGTATAATTTTAACAGCATTCGATTGAAACAAAGTAATAATTGAAGTCTTTGCTTTGAAATATATTTTAAGGTATAAAGTAACTATGTATTTTAACATTAAGCAACTGTAAAAGGTCGGCACCTAAAATTACTGCAATAAACTTGTCCCACTTGTGGTTTCTCCCTTGTGAAAAATGTGAAAAACACTGAATGGTATGTATTATCTTTCATATTTTGGAGAAGCAAATTTTTTTTTTTTTTTTAAATTTTAAGGGAAAGGTGCATAGCGGCTATGAGACTAGGTTATTGAAAGATAGGTGCTGTTCGAACTGTAAGCGATAAGCCTGCCCGTCCAGATATGCACTAACACCAGGAGGGCAGGGCCTTCTGGATGTTTCTCTTTCTCGAATGCTCCGGATCTGAGTGGAAATTTACTACATATGTCAAAGCAATCGCATTTATGATATTAATTAGGCTTTCGAGGTCACAGAGTGAGTTCGTCTCGTAAACTCAGACAGCTGTGTGTCAGCAAGTCAGAGAGAGAGAGAGAGAGAGAGAGAGAGAGAGAGAGAGAGAGAGAGAGAGAGAGAGAGAGAGAGAGAGAGTTAGCAAATCTATTTCTAATACAACAAAAGGAATGCTCTCCGAATGAGGTTGTGACACTTTTAAAGACGTGCATTAACTGCTGTTGGTGCAAGGGATCAGATATATATTGATTGCCCAGTGAGTGAATCTTCCGAAACAAGAGGCTACGTCGGGTGTTGCTCCATATGCTCCTAACGAAGCAATGTAAATTCGAAGATGAAGCGAATTTTAAAACAAAATTAAGTGTTAATGATAAAGACAGGGAAGTACTTCACACTAGTAAAGTGATAGAGATAGCTAAGTGAGATCTCAGTGAAAAGTGAATGAAGTGGTTGTGAACACAAATGGATTAAGCAATCTAGATGCAATTTTGGAGTCTAAAAGTACTTTTCGGTGCTTGCAAGTTAGCTTCCTCTGATTTTAATTTCATTTGCTTCTTGCATTGAAAATTTTCTTCATTTACCAATTCCTTGTGGACTCTTAAGGATGCTGAAATGACTGCCTGGGAATGTTTACAAAAGGATAAGTGTGGAAATACAATGCTTCAGATAGTTTATGGATTAAAAAGCTTTAAAGTAAAAAATCTGTACTTCTTAAAATTTTTTAAAATAAATCATTTCTAAGAAACACAGAAGTGACATTGAGTAGAAAAAGATGGAAAGGAAAACGCTAATAAATTTTCCTTTACATAAATAAAAGGTATAGAATCTTTTCTAAGCAGCTTCACGGGAATGATTAATTCATTAGGACTGGATTTTTTTTTCCTTTTTTAATTTGTATCACTCCTTGTATTCCAAGAATACGTAATGCACTCCTATTAAGCAAAACCTATACTTAAAGGGAAATTAATATGGATATTTCTCAAATGCAAGCCTTCCGCATAAATCATATTGATTAAAGAGTGTAATAAATATGAAATAAAGTCTTATGTTAAGCTAACACTCTAAGTCTGTTGTTCAATTTTTCCTGGTTTGTTCTACAAGACAAACCGAAATCATTCGTATAAATTGAGCATAATGCGCTGCTGCAAGGGTATCCAGGCTTGATCATCAATTTTGTTTGACTATACTCAGCATATCTTTAATTGGTTATTCATTGATAACTCTTAACGCTTGACCTGTCAGTGATTTCTTGCACGTTCTGCAACTCAGTAAAGCTCAGAGAAGGAAATGTAGCGTGGATTTCTTCCTCGTTAAGCTATATAAATTTACCAATTCAATGGCATCTCTTTGACTGTAAATTTAAAATAAAATATATTCAGGATTTGACCTCACTTTTGCGTTTGATATTGGGTCGCGCTACATCATCCCGCTTATTCGTTGAACGATATTTAATATCACGTTTAACGTATGATTCACATATTTATATGTTAATTTTTTAGTTTGACAGTGAGCTTTGGTAGTATTGTTTAAATTTGGCAAATTTGCAATTTATCATCCGGTATTGGTCGTGCTTACCTGCTTTCCAATTTTCGTGGGTTAGGAGTAGCACCTCCGCTTTTGCCTGGAGTCTGGTCACAAAATGAACTGTGATTTCATGAATTTTCAGTATCAAATATAGAAAGAATACAAAATCCATTATGATTCATGACTTTCAACACTGAAGCTGACCCCATGCGTTATTAACTAATATTCCTCACATAAAGACAACAGGTCCAATATCATGTAATGCGGCTTGAGACAAGCGACTAATGCTTGGGAATGGACAGTGGAGTCTTTCATACCTATACGTCGAACGGCATCCCAGAAGCGCTACCGGGACATTACGATATTATGACTTTGTGGGTTCTTTGCATTAAACGTCCAATTTGCAGAAATTCTAAATGTTCTTCATTTCGGTAGAAATACACTCTGTTCAATTCTCACAGAAGCAGAACTACGTCACACACACTATTGTATTGTATATATTTCATCCTTTGGAACATAATACATATGTTATAGGACACGTCAGTTCAAGATACAAAGATAAATAAAAAAAGTTACATAAGACTCAAAACTGTAACAGATACAGGATCCAACAAAAGTCTAAAGTAGAAAAAGCAAATAAATATTGTCAATAGATTGTTGGTTACAATTTCTGACCTAATCAATTTTTCATCATTGATACTACTTGTACATAGTCAATTCTACAACATTAGAATCTAATGTAGAGAAACTAATTTACATAGTCAATTACAGCATTAGAAACTAATTCTATACATGATCCCTTAATCAGCTTAATGAATTTATCTCTTTCAAATATAATTAAAGCTGCAATGTCATAATTCATTTAAGTTATATAAACATTTATTTATGAGGAAAGCCATTAACTTCCATTTAAAGTACTGTTTTGAGATGCTAGCTATTGATTTAATATCAGATGGCAGTTTATTTTAAAGCTGAGTTCCTAGTATATGTACATCCTTTTGAGAGACAGTTTTAATTACACTATCTCTATAGTAATTCTTATTGGTTCTGGTGTTATGTTCATGTACCTGATTGTTTTTAACTGGATTACACTTGCCCACAATAAACATTATAGCTGTATATAATGTATTATAGCTGTATTGTACAATCACAATCTACTAAGGTGGATGACCACAATACACACCGTTCTGATTACATCTGCTTACATCAACTCTCGTTACACTTTACAACTATTTACTCCTCCTGTTTAGGACTACTGCTCTCTTTACTGCTTTACAACTGCTCCGCTGGCGAGTCGTTACTTATATATACCTGCATCGATAATTCTAGATTGTTCTAAAACAAATAAGAACCCGAATTTTCGCTATCAATCAGGATCTCACTAGAATTTTTGCAACTATCTAACTTGTTTGTTTCGGTAGACCTTTATCTCTGAGCTATCTTTATCGGCTTAGACAAGCTGTTTATCTCCGGCCGGCACCATCTGTCCCTTATCGCTCTGCGCCTGGGTATCGTAAATAATGGGTTCGCGACAGTATATTTCTGGAGGTTTCTTACCCCCCATACCGTGAACTATAGAATTCAAAAGTCCTCTGATTATGTAGTTAGGTGTACAATCTATGAGCTGTTTTCCGCGACAGTAAAAGTCAGCAGCGAGTGACAGGAAGGTGAAGAGGGGCCCTACATTGATGCTAAAGCTTCGGGCGTGATTAGTTATATCACTTATGCAAAGAAAATAAAAGTTTAAGTTACAATAAAAGTAAATTGCAATGCTCATCTATTCAAAAAAACCTTTAAACCAATAATTAAAAAGAACAGCGACTATTTATTTAGGTAAAAGCATTTATAATTTTATATTCTTTAATTTTTTCGTAAATTAACATAAATTAGTATCTAGAGAAGTTTATTGACTTGTAGATATGCTTCATGCAACGTTAAATCAATGTTCATATAAGGCCATTCATATATCAGGACAAGGGAAACCCCAGAACTAACTTGTGGTTCTTAGATAACTTACTCGAGTCGTGATGCAACCTGATATACTTGGTAAAAAGGTCTAGTTATATAACATAGTGTTGTAGGTCCAAAGACATTTTTGATGATGTACGTACAAACAAAATATTTAAAGCCTATATAGCTGATATGAATTGATTTCCGAGAAAGGCTATACTAATATCGCAGCTTTAGGTTCAAAAGCTGCACTTAACAACACGGAACTTCTTGCTTCCCTTTGGCAAGGGCTGTTTTTAGTCGCTTTGTGTGTATTCCGGCCGCAAGTCAAAGTGTCAGAAAGTTTGACACGGAGAGGAAAAACAGCCACGTGTTTCATATACCTTAACAACTTCCTTTACAGCACTTTAATTAAACAACTCTGTACAATAGATGCCGCTGCTCCTTTAGTAACTTCTATTCTAAATGTCTTGTTTTGCCTAAGCAGGCGAGTTAAAGTGGATAGCTGAGTTTCTCGGTAGATGATTTTTGAATTAATCACTAACACTTGCAGATATAGATTTACATTGTTTATATATTAGGAATGGGTCAATTGAAGCATCAATATGATAAGTTAAACAAGCTTGATGATTCCGCTGATCACAAATCTCAATCGTCATTATATGAATTCAATAAAACTAAACGAACCATAATTTGATGATAAGCATCGCCTTATTTCGAGCAGAAGCCACCATGATACGACGTCGTCAGTTCGATTCTCTAGACCCATGGGTATTTCTTCCTGGTCGTTATGTGATTGCTGGGAAACATAATTGCATCTTCTGAGTTTCATATTCCTCAATTCTGGTACACCTATTTACATCCAACTTTAATCCTGATGGGCTCTTCGAAGGTTCCAGGAGTTACAGCGTGTATGGTGCTTCATTCATTTCTATAATCTTGCAGATGGGGATAGGTCCCAGGGATGTGTAAGACCTGAGGAGTGGGGAGGAGCTGTTTACACGAGCCACCACCGAGCAGTTTAAAACCATAATTGATAGGAATTCTGCCCTCTACTGTCGCTTATCTTCGTCCAGTTACAAAATCGTCTTACCTCATTTAACCTCACCTATCTAGGGGTACTACATCAGAGAATAATCCCGAAAGATTTCATTACTCTAGGTTCCATAGTGTCAAACTTATCCTCATAGTGCCATACTAGGTTTGGCAAGGAAGGTTTCCCACGATACAGCTTTCAGAATTTCCCTAGAGATCAAGCTATCCGCACTGAATAGAAATAGGCAGGAGATATGTTAAGCGTGATTGAAAGCTGATAAGCCCAACTGATCACATGTAGGTTCCAAATAAAGACAAAGGAAAACTAAAACATAAAGCGTTTTAAAGTGCCTAACTTAGGAACACCAAAATAGCTTTATCACCAACACTTTCCATTCGAAATTCTTTGTACAAAGTCCTGGTTTTTAAAAAAGCTCAGTACACAATTTTAGGTTTTGAAAAATTCATAGATTGGTCTTTCTATAAAACATCTAATTACAATACTAATACAAAGCTTATAGTCCTCTGATTGTCAACCAGTACATTACAATACGTGAATGTGGAGATAGGAAGTGATATACAAAATAATAAATCGTTTTTTGGAATTTTAATATCTTCTTCTTCTTCTTCTTCTTCTTCTTCTTCTTCTTCTTCTTCTTTTTCTTCACTCCACGGTTTGTGCATATCGCCCGTTCCAGCTTCATAGATCTCTCCAACGTTTCCTGGTTTGTCCTCTGACTCTTCTTACTTTTGGATTATAGTTTAGCACTGCATTTGGATATGTTCCACCCTCCATTCTTAATATATGTTCATGCCATTGTTGCCTTCGTTCTGATATTTTGTCATGGATTGGTTCGATTTCTAATTCCTTTCTAATATCCTCATTTCTTATTTTGTCCAATATTGTACAACCTTTGACACTTCTTAAAAATTTCATTTCTGCAGTCTGTATTTTATTTAAATCCTTTTGTGTTTGCACCCAGGTTTCGCTTCCATATGGTCAAGTTGGAATAGCCATTACCTTACACATTTTCAGCTTTGTATCCCTTCTCACTCTGTTTTTAAAAGTTCTTTGGATTGATCCACATATTGCTCGGAATTTATTTACTTTTTCTTCTATATCAGCATTGTTTCTAAACTTACGTTAGATCCTAAATATCTAAAACTCAATATTTGATCTAAACTTTTAATATCTTTAGGCTAAATGCCTGTCCGCCGTGATGTGGGGGACTGCAACTTTGGGCTCCCTGCTAAAGAATGCCACCGGCTAGGGATCTGCGAATTTTAAGAAAATGACCGGCCCCCACTCAGCATCGAGAAGAATTTGAGGAGCTGTAATAGGTAGCGAATCCCGCTGAAGAATACCAACTTTCTTGCTGAGGGTGTCGAGATGCTGATCACATTTCCTCCCCGTATCGGTTGGATCCTCCCCCCCTCTATTGACAACGCCCTTGTGATTGTAGGCGTGAAGACAGCAGTAGGGTGCCAGGTTCAGGCCTGCTTGAGAGCTGTCACGCCCTGGATTACTGGGCCAAACGGCTTCACCAACACAGCGGTATACATCAAGCTTCTATAATGGACCTGCGATAGCAGCACATATTTTATAGCGGTTCGTTAAACTGATTCTTTTTCTCAATTATTTTTTAAATTCAGTGTGCTTATTCGTCCCTTATATGAAGTACTGTTTTGGATTTGGACTTTTTAAATTCAGTGTGCTTATTCGTCCCTTATATGAAGTACTGTTTTGGATTTGGATCTTTTAAATTTAGTGTGCTTATTCGTCACTTATATCAAGACTGCTTTGGTTTTGGATTCACAATTATGAACTGCTTGATTTTTACTTTCTCTGACACCTAACCATTCGTAAACAGATAGATTTTCAGCGTAAATTTATTACCAAAACTCTACCAGAAATGCATGTCCAAAATATCTCATATGGCTACAAGTTCCTCAACCTTGAACTGCACTTCATATGTAAATATTTACACTATTTTTTCGATATCTCAAGAACAGCTTAACAGTTTTGATTACAATGGCAAGTAACATGGATTCAGTTCATAAATTTGGTATGAATATACAATAAAGTACATCAAATTTGATAATTCTGTTTTATAAACTTGTGTAATCAGTAAACCTTAATCCTTAGCTAAAGTTTAAGCAATAAAATTATTTAAAGGAAATTAAATACACAATTACTGATGACTAATATCTTCGTGGTAATTTCCATTTTAAAAATAATGTTGGATAACTCTCCCTGCTAGGCTTCATCTAAGAAACCCGATGAAACTTCTGAATTCTTCCTAAAACACTACTCTGTTTTCTTTTAATCAAAAGGGCTTGTTACTTACCAATAAACATTTGAGTGGTGCTTAAGCTTGTTGCAAACTTCTTGATCAGTTTGAAACACTTTCTCTCTAAAATTCTGCTGAATAACAGCGATATCAGAAGGAGCACTCTGTTTAAATGAGTAGCTTCAAGCAGGTATAAAATACACCGTATTTGGTCGAAAATAAGTCTCTCCATTTTAACATTACTACAGTGGAAAACATCTGGAAGGTTCTTATAATCGCATATTTGGGGCCGCGAATTGATCGAATTGGTCTTTTGGAACCTCCAAGTCTATTACTCTGGTTTCAAATACCCTCGACCAGCTGTCCCATTTTTTTTTCAGCGAATTCCAAATCATGTAACTTAAAACCTATAGTGAAATTTTTAAGCCATTTCATGTTACTAGTAGCAGAGGAAACGTAACATAAACTCATATTCAGTAAAGCTGTTGCAGTTTTAACCAATGATTTCGTGTTAGTAAAATAGTAGGAAGCAGGTAGTATGAAATTATTACAATTTTACAAACAAATAAAAATAAATTGAGGACGAGATAGGCAAGAGAGAGAGAGAGAGAGAGAGAGAGAGAGAGAGAGAGAGAGAGAGAGAGAGAGAAGCCTAGCTTGGATGAGAACTGGAACAATATTTCTAAGAGGGTTTAAAGGTAAGGAAAAGGGAATTTGTGAGTTGTATGGGGGAAAAGAAAGCATAGAACGCTATGTAACAGAATACGAGAAGGTTGCAATGTGGAGAGAAAGGATTTGGGAGGAAAAATGTGTGAAAGCAGAGAAGAGGTTAATAGCTATAAAAATGTTGAAGGAAAAGGAGGAAAAGAAGGTAAGAAGTATTGGTGTGTTCTTACAGAAAGTAAAATAAGGAAAAGAAATTTAAAGAATATAAAAAGCAAGATTGAAGGGAAGAATGGGGCTAAGTAACAAGGAGGGATGGAGGTTAAGAGCTACCTGGCAGAGCAAAAGACCAGGATGTCATGTAAGCAAATGTAGCTACAAAGTAAAGCAAATAAATGTAGCCTAAAGTTGTAAATTGTAAAATTTTGGAATATGCACAGTAAATAATACATTCATGCATTCAATTTATACGTACCGTGGATAATTTGGAATGTGTTGCTATTAGGTATGTCAGTATGAATGTCTCACCCTCTTTTCCCATACCTGCTCCTTTACTTTCAAGCAAGTGAAAGGTAACAACTTGATCAAATGTTTACCGGTAACTGAATGTGAAGCAGCAAAGAAAATCTGAAGAACGATTTGCTAGGAATCACAGCTTGTCTCAAATTAACTAATTAACATTTGCATATACCTTTGTTTTCTACAGTATGCTCGCAAAACTTAAAATGTCTTATAGTGAATAGGTTTTATTTTCGAGTGAATACAGACCTATATCCCATTCTTACAGAACAGCCTGTGACTTTTGGAGAAACTTTTTCGGGATATAGGGATATATTTGATTTAAAAGTTGGCATTAAATATATATGTTAAAAAAATCAAATTTATATCCATGATTTTGTTAAAATTTTGCCAATGTAGTACTACAATTATCATCATCGTCGTCAATACCATTATTACATTTTCCGCAGCAAAAGTAAAATTTAAACTGAATGAGTAGAGGCAGACTGAAAAATTCAATGTCATGACGGGGATTTGAACCACGGATCTCGCATTCTCCGTGCGGTTGCTCTAACCAACTGAGCTACTATGGCCAACATACTGACATGACATTAAATTCTCCAACTGACTCGTATGTTTCCTGGTAGACCACTAGGAGTTCCCATATGCTATAAGACACGCACCTTTTGTGGCGACTTACTATACTTAAGTCAAGGCTTTATAGTTAAACCACTATGTTTTTCAGGTACATTGATGGAAATATTCATTTCTCCTACACTAGCCGTGTGTAGTCTAAGGTTTGAATGAGTAGAACCAGACTGGAAAATTCAATGCCATAGTCGGGATTTGAACCACGGATCTCCTGCTATCCGTTTGGTGGTTCAAATGCCCGCTATGGCATTGAATTTTTCAGTCTCCTTATACTCGTTCAAACCTTCGCCTACACATGGCTAGTGTAGAAGAAATGATTATTTCCAAAAGTTAAATTGGTTAGACTTTATAAAAGGAGCATGTTGTGCAACAGGATAATTTGCAAAATGCGTGAGGGAAGGTGGACAACGATGGTGGCCTAGAAGCCCTGCGTTGTGGCGTTCATTTTGCAACAGGATAATTGCAAAATGCGTGGTGATAGATGATTAATTATTCACACGATATGGTAGAATTCTTGTAGATACCTCGGTGCTCTGGAGCAATGAGTCTTACCTCTGGTCGTAGTATCGGAGTGAGAGTATTTTATCCTGCAAAATAAACCACAACTCTTGTCCTTTAAATATGCTGGGATTTATTCCACGAAAGCATAAGTAAATTTTGTTATAATTTTAACTGCCGTGGATTCTGTCCTTTCACAAAACGATTTTAGTTGGATCGTTGAGCTTTAAGTATCTGCAAATTTGCAGAGCGACCAAAAAAAAAAAAAAAAAAAAAAAAAAAAAAAAAAAAAAAAAAAAAAAACACGTCTTACTATGATGACGTTCCTTTGCAGAATGATCCTGAGCTATGTGAATATTCTGGGTTCTCTGCGCACGATGTTGCTAGAACAACTAAATTACTTCTATTCTATTGGTCCACGTCTCCACATTACGTAACTACATTATTGCAATTATCACTAGCAACACTATTATGTAAGTTGTATCATTCAGCGGCTTGCCCAGTTTCGCATTTCCTGTTTTATAAAAATTACTTTTTCCAGAACCATTTAGAACAAATTATTAAATATTTGAAAAATATGAAATAACCGTCACAGTTGTAAGCATTTCTCAATAGCTAATACAGCTGGTATAAATGAAACAAAGGAAATCTCTTTAGTGAGTACCAGTATAGGTAACAAAAGATGCATTCATTTTTCCTTTTACTTATTTTCGTACGCTCTCATCTAAGAGCTTTTAGTTAATGCAGGTATTAATTTTAGAAAGCTCACCTTCGTATGCTTTGAGGCCCTTTTCGGTCATTTCCGACGCGTTCGCATTTACCTCTTTATAAAGTATCTCATTCCTGTGTTTGCTTTCATGTTTTGCTCTGAGTTATTTCAGCGCCACTTCTTTGCAATATAGCGAGAACAGTCGCGCAAATGCACGTGTATAATGGAAATGTGGCTCTAGGCCTTTTGTTATTAGACTTGCTAAGCTACAAATGTGCTGGAAAAAATGCGAGTGTGTGAAGTGAGGCCCCCGACCCCTTCAGACCGGTAGCGATGAAATATTACCAACCTGAAGCTCACTCAGCACGCATTCGTACGTATGTGGCGCTTCCTGGTAGTGTCCGACTAAATTAACATATCTGCTCGTCGTATATCACAGAGGTGTATGCTCTTCACGCTTGTACAGGCTGCTGACTGCGCACTAGGTCACGTGGTTTGCCTACACGACCCACTATTAGGCACGTTCTTTGCTCAAATATACACTTTTATATAAAACATAAATAGACGTTATGTATGATGATAGTCATCTACCAAATAAGCAGAACAGGAGCTGTAAAACTCTCACGTAAAACCATAAGAAAACTTCCTCATTATAGTTGTTATAAATATTCATATGACTTTCCATATTCATACTTCTGTATAGTAATCATTAAAAACTCTCTTTTTATATTTGTTTTGTTAATATATTTGCACTTATTTGTTAGTTGAAGAAGAATAGGTCAGACTAAACCAGCCACCAAATTTTATAAAGTAGATCCCTATGTAATGAATTTTAAATTTCATTCACTATATACAACCAAAAAGGGATTTACACTTTAAAAATAAAGTATTTGAAAATCCATGCTGAGAAATTGTGGGTCCGTATAATTAAAAGTCTTGTTTTAAGAAATTTAAAATGTTGCTTATTACAACACGCTTTGTACACCCCTTGCAGCAGAAAAATGCCGTGATATACACAACAGCAGCCTTCAAGGCTTCTCATATGATTCGCTGCAGTAAACAAACGAAAAAAATTACTGCGGCACTCTTCAAATGTACATACATTCACAATTACTGCACAGCTGCAACTCAAATAACAACTCAGTAGCAATTGACCCCGCTCTAACACTTTGGGGACTTTTATACCACCAGTCATAGTTCTAGAATGCAGTCGATTGCCCGCGACACAGCGCGACAAAGGCATCTCTCTGTTTCTTTCTCTTTTGGCAAGCATTCAGCGCTCCTCCATGCACCGGCTGCGGCTTGCGGTAGCTGCAAAACAATGCCTCGGTGACAGTACGAGTAAAAACGAAATCTCCAAAGTAGTTAACACTTTCAAACTGGACTTCAGCATTGCTTATTCTCCTTATAACCAGAGAGAAACATGTAATTAGTTCTAGATAATAATGGTCATCTATCTCTATTAATATGAAGTGGAAGAAATTAATATTTTTTGTAAGTTTCCTTTATAAATAGGCGAATTTGAAAGTGCAGAGCACCATAATTTATTTATCCTTTCAATGAAAAGAGAACAAAACCTCAAAGCTATTATTAGAACCATCTGAATATGACTATGAATGAATCTACTGTATTCCCATAGTTCCCTTTTATCTACAATAACGTAGCTATAACAAGTGACATTGTGAAATAATAGAAGAGTAAGTTATTCGGGGAAGAGTTTGCTGAAGAATTGGAAGAGAAAGAAATGTTGATATAATACATCAAATTATTTGAGATCTGTCTCCGTACACCTCGAATGAACGTTTTAGGCAAATCTTCTATATATTTAATGAGAGTCAAAATCTATACTGATAAGGGAGCATCAGATTTGAGGCAGTTCCGCTGCATTTAGAAACTTGCAAGGGGAAAGAAACTAAGTGTGTTGCTAAATTGTCCAGATTTTTCTTTTTGTCATTTACTACAGCTGATGTAAGTTTATGCTGCAACAACTGATGCACTGTGAATGACATCTCTTCAAAATAACATTTTATTGAATATCTATGACTCCATTAGTCCAATTATTCCATTCTCTAAGCATGTCATCTGCTTGTATTGACGTCATACAGTAAATATGAAATAGGTACAGACGTACTAAAAAGTTATTCTGTTTTTTTTTTCTCAAAGTTTCCAGTAAACCTCTCGTCGTTTATTTAAACCACTGCAGTGCTATTTATAAACAGATAGTGGCTTAAAATAAGACCTGAGGCTCTCCTGGCGACGAATACGCTTACTTTCTTCTCGTGTGGCCAGCCAGATGAAAAGATGATTAGATATCATCTTTTCACCGGGCTGGCTGCCCAAGAAGAAAGTGAGATAGCAGCTTGGTTCACCAAAATTTATATCTTTTCATCTATCTTAATGGATAGTGTTGGAGAGTTATACAATATTTTTGTATTTTATGTTTTTTCAGCACATATTAATGAGGTTTCTATAAGTATGTAATTAAGCATAGTTCTTGAGATATTTCATTTCTATTTTTGTTCTTCTGCTTTAATGTACTTTAATAAACCTGAGTCTATAAGCAAGCGAGGGAAGATAAAACTAAATTAGCTAAAGAATGTGTCACATAAGTTAAACGCGTGATAAAAGTTTGAGGAGGGAAAAAAGTTCACCTAAGGAATGTGAGAAAAAGTCAGAATATTTCTTACCATGACCCCGAGGGTCAAAACCCGGTGGGACAAAAAATTGAACTTGCCTAGATACAGGAGGGGCTGAAAGACCAATAAGATTAAATACGAGGAAAACAAACCTCCAATCAAAATTGCTCTGCAACACGTGATAGTTATGAAATAGGAAAGGAGCTTGGATAGTACGCGAAGAGACCAGGAAAGGTACGGCACTTCATCTTGGGGAGTTTCGGGGGATGACGAAGTCAAGTGACCAGATATTGGAGAGTAAAAATTAAATGCGGAAAAGGGAAACGTGGGCAACTTGAATAAAAGAGTGATACCGACGTCCTGACGAGCAAGTGCGTTGAGGAGCAAGCTCAGGATCTAAATGTTCTATCAATAAACTGGCGAGAGAATTCAAAAAGGAAGCATAGTGTATTTCCACTTAAACGCTGGACCCTGGGACAGAGTACACTTATGCTCACCCGCTCTTACAACAGAGAACAACTCGCTAGTCCGGAGCATGATCGGTCTTTCCCTGATTGCATCCTACACCAATAGGATCCTCATCTCAACACCTTTTTCCTGAAATAGGATTATATCAACCGATTCCCGCCTCAAATTCTTCTATTGCAGTAGGACTTGCTTCTCCAAATTTATACTAATCCTTGTCTTTAACACCAACCTCTTTTTCCTTTTCACTATATCAGTGCTGTTTTATCCATTAAACTTATTAACACAAAAGGTGATCTAGTATTCATGCTTTGTTATTCAACGTATAGTACTTACCGAGAAATGAGTACTATCTAAACAAAAACGTTTTAGTTGAGAACATGTACAAAGATTAGTAATGATTTGTACTTTTTACTGAAAAAAGCTTAATTATATTAATGAAATTTCATGCTTAGGAAAGTGTGAGTATGCAATATAGAGCATTTCGAAGTTCTCTTTAAGTTACGTAAAGGTGAAATGAATTATTTAGTTTAAATGGCATTTCGCTAGGCAAATTTTTCATTCTGTTCCTGCCAAAAGTGAGGTGTGTGGATTTACCGTGAAAAATTACATTATAGACAGACATACACACTCGGTCACACACATTCACATTTAGTTTGTGCATGCAATATAACACTTCCTCTGCTTCTATAGGTAAGAACGATGCAATGTAGTACACCCTTTATTTAATATAACAGTGAATTGAAAAATAGGAGGTAATTTATTACAATAATAACTTAATTTTATTACTGTATGACAAGCTAACTTAAACAAAAATCAGGTAATTATTCAGCGGTATGAAGAAGTACGTACACTGAATTATGTAGTCATATAAAATGCATTCTGAAGAAAATGTGTAACACTACTTATTCAGTAAAATTTAGTATTATTTTAATAACACTCGTGATTGAAGTTACTGTTGCATTTTTAATATTTTCACATGTATATACCCATTATTTATCAAAATAAAGTGGATAATTTAATATCTCGACAGGGTAATTGAATCAGGTACGTGAAACTTCTAACAGAGACCCAAGTAAAGAATAATTTTATCTTCTGTAACGTTACGTAACAGCGTGCAAGCGGTCTCATGCCCACTTACCAAGGCATCCAACCGATACAATACGGGAGGACATGTGGGCAAACTTACGGCGCCTTCAGCCGAAAAGTTGTTTTTCTAGACCAAGGTTCGCTACCTACCCTAGCTTCTCAATTTCTTCACGATGCTGAGTCGGCACCGGGACTTAAAATCCGAACCGCACAAGAGGTCGATCCTGGGCGCAGTTTGTAACAGGAAACCAAAGCACCATGTTCTAGCCCACAAAGCTAGACGCAGGACTCCCTAATATGCAGTACAACGTATCCATAACTTCGGCATTAATAGTGTAAATAGACGTTTTAAGGGCACTAGGTGGTCGATGGGCTTCAAAAAATCGATTTTTAGCTGTCAGTGTTAAAAACTTCGTCAGATTTTAAATTATATATAACATTGAGTGTCAGCTGGCATTAAAGCCCTTTAATCCATCAATTTACAGATGGCGGAGCAATGACACGCCCACTTTCTGATCTTCTGCATAGACATTTCACTCAGCATACTTCCAAAGCTTGAAATTTCTGAATTAACCCACTTAGAAACATGTGGTAAATTTTTATTTACATGCTGGTCATTCTGCTTCATGCTGCATTTCTCGTTTATTTCTGTATGGTTAACTTCCGGCTTCTTTAGCCGTGTTTTTGCACCCAAAACCCAAATGAAAGTTTCATAATATAATATAGGTAAGAATTCCAAAAAACTGTGCATGTTGGGCCAAAAACTCTAAAAATTGGTGTATATGATAGTGTTGTTTGTTATAATGATGGTTGCAGTGGTTGGCATAAAGTAATGACAAAAATGGGTATAAAGGGGAGTATGCCTTAAAAAAGATATGCGTTGACTCTCAGAGCCAAAAAGAATAGCTCAGTTGCTTGAAAGTAGAGATATAAGTAAGAAAAGGAAGAGAAAGGACGAGGAAAACCTAACTAAGCAGGAATATGGAGCAGGCATGTTCAGGGAGTATGTATAATCTAAAAAGAATTGTGCTTAATCTTTCATCGTGATTTCCCAAAACCTTCATTTTTCATACTTAGGTGCATGTTTCTCAAAAACTATAAAATATATTGTACTTATTTGTTAATGTTCCCTAAACACATTAATCTAACTTTTATATTCATGTGAGTTATAACATGGAGGGAAAATAAAATTCAGTCCTTAAAAGTATTATTCTTTTTTTTTAACACAACTAAATATTTTTTCGTGTCCATAGTATAAAAAATGTATGATTTTTATTTAGTTTATATTACAAAACTGTGTCTTATGTTATTTAGGAAAAAGATTGGTGCCTATAGCTTTAAATTCCTACCAGGAACCTAGACCTCAAGTATAGGATGTGATACTTTTTTCAGGATACGCAGAGTGCCTTATGCCCCTTTAGCAAGGAACTGTATGAACTTAATGTAAATATTGTACAGTCATTAAATGCACACATCCTTATACTATAATCATACCAAATTTCAAATATCTTGCGATGTTTAGTTTTTCGTATATTTATATTTCAATATTCTTAAAAACTAGCACTGTCTGGGTAAAAACAACTTCCCAGTGTCCTTAAGACCCTCAAGTACCCAAGAACCTAAGGGTAACTTTAAGAAATATGGTTCCACATACTTAACTTTTTGTATAATGATGAACAGCATAACGTAAAATCAAAAGCGTCATAAATACAAATCTTAATATTAATGTACATGCTGCAGGTATAGAATTAAATAAAACCTAGATTCAGATGGACTTTAGGTGGAAAGAAAAAAATGTTAAAGTATTGTTTCTCTTGTTTGTTGGGGAAAATCAAAGCTAACAACACTGTTTCTGAGGTTTGAAAGGTTTAATATAATTCGCTTCATTTTCCAGGTATGCTGAGCTTCATTAGAGATTTACTGGTATATTCACACATCCCTCACAAGGTGTTAGTTTAGTTAAAAATCGACCACTTCTCTTAGTTGTAAATATAAAATGAAATACTTTGCTTTGTGAGTTAAATTTTGAAACCACAATCCCAGTATTTGTAGCTAGCTGTATATGAGATAACGGGACAACGTATGGGACAGTATCCCCAAAGGAAGATGGCAGGCCGTCCGAGAAACGTCTGGCAGGCGAATATATCCAGGAGTTAATGGAGTTAGGATATCTACTCCAAACAGAGGAAGAGAAGAGCAGTAGCCAGAGAAAAATGACACTTGAAAAATAGGATACAACTGCTGGCGCGAAATCTTGTGTAGCCTGGTAGTGGGACCCCGATACGAGTAGTGCTCAACAACCCACACACAAATCTGACTTATGAATTATATATTCGCATGCATAAGATCAATTGAATTGCAATGCATTTGCATTTAAGCAGATGAAACTAGACATGCGTTAATAAATCATATCTATTCGGTTCCAATACTGGAACATAGGCAGCAAATATTCTTTTGTTTCGATTTGTAACTTTATCTATTATGCGCTCACATTATCTTGAGCGCTGGTTTTATGGTGTGGTGCGGGCACAGGGGAAGAAGCGGAGACCCAAAGCTCCTGTTTCTGCAGGTGTTTAAGCAAGGAAGACACACTGCAGCAAAATACGGTGTAAGATTAGCGAAGAAATGGGATAATATATACAGATATATATATATATATATTTCTGAATACATAAAGTAGTAAACAAATATGATAACAGAAAATAATTATTTCTTCCACACTAGCTCTGTGTAGGCTAAGGTTTGAATGAATAGAGCCAAAATACTCAATGCTGTAGCCGGGATTTGAAACACGGATCTTCCGCTTTCCATGCGGTTGCTCTAACCAACTGAGCTACTATGACCAACATACCGACATGACATTAAATTCTCCAACTGACTCATATGTTTCCTGGTACACCACTAGGGATTCCCATATGCTATAAGACACGCACTTTATGTGGCGATTTACTATGCTGTAAAGTACTATATTTAATATGTTCTTGTTAGTGCTACCAAAATCTGAAAATAAAACAAATTTAAAAACAGAATCGACTGCCAATATTTCAAAATTAACTACGCGATGTCTGTCTTTTTAAAATAAATATCTTTTCCCAAACCATTAAATCTATCGGACCATTTAATTGTCTTAACAATCAAACTTCTGGATTTATTTAACGGTTAAATGACCAAAAATGATCTGCTACGGCCGATTTATCAGTCTGTTTATACTTGATATTACGAAAATATTCTTTCATTCTGGTTTCCAAATTACGTTTTGTCTTTCCAATATAAACTTTTTATTACAATCGAAACTATTAAGCTGATAAATACCAGATATTTTAATACTAGGGATTTTATCTTTTTTTAGAGAAATGCAACAAACTTTTAATACTATATTTATTTTGAGGGACTAAAGTTATACCAAATTCTTTAAAAATTGTTTGAAAATGTTTATTAACCCAAGGATGGTAAGTATTTTTATATCATAATCGTCTTTTATTTTTTATGGTTAGAAACATCATTAACAGTTTTTGTGATATTTGAATTTTTCAACTTTTTATTTATAAAGTTTTTATTAAAACATTAATTAAAGCATTATTAAATAATAAATTTAGTGTTTATCAGTTTAATAGTTTCGATTGTAATAAAACGTTTATATTGGAAAGACAAAACGTAATTTAGAAACCAGAAGGAAATAACATTTTGGTAACATTAAGTATAAACAGAATGATAAATCGGCCGCAGAGGATCATTTTTGGTCATTTAACCGTAAAATAAATCAAGAAGTTAAGTTATTAAAACCATTAAATGGTTCGATAGATTTAAAGATTTGGGAAAATATATTTATTTTAAAAAAGCAGACAAAGTGTAATGAATTTTGAAATACCGGCAATCGATTCTGTTTTTAAATTTGTTTTATTTTCAGATTTTGGTAGTACTAACAGGAACATATCAACATCTAGTGTTCGTAAAGATGACAGCTTTGTTTCCGGCTGCGGATGTGTAAACGTTTCACATGAAATCGAGATCCCGGACAACTTATTAGAAAAATATCATAATTTCTTATAAGATAAGTGAGCTTTAAATTACAAATTGTTATATTTTTAAATATTTGTTTGCTTCACTGTTAATAGCATCATATTTTACGTATTTATTAGCGCATTCCATTTTTCAAAGATGTCATCTGTGACTATTGAATTAGGCGAAACCTGCCGAATGATGACTTGGGACCCGAGTGCTCAAGAAAACCTGCGCGTATAGTACAATTACTTATCGTTGCTGAAGAATTGTAGTATTCTACCCAGTGGTTCCATACTAACGTTTTACTGGAAATACATGTCTTGAGATTCCGTCGAAAAATAGTTTAGAAGACCGTTGTATTTGTGCATACGTGCATAAACAGTGCAACTCAAGAACGCCTACTCGATTAAATACGGGTCTGGAAAAGCATGCATATGTGAAGTGTATGAAAAGAGATGTAAGCGCTACCATACACTATTATTCATAAAAAAAAAACTAAAAATACGCGCAAGACAAATAAAGTAATGCACAATGTGTCACATTCTTGTAAATATTGTAAATACCAAACTTAAAATTTAGATTCAGTGGTTTTCAAGGATGCGATAGGATAATGTTCAAAGGCGTCCACAATAAAAACTATGTTTTAAGTAGAAAATTTGTGACCAATTTTTATTTTATTACTACAGAACTAAAATATTAAATTTGAATTTTTTAAACTGAACAGCTTGTTTCCTGCTAAGTCAAATTTATATGTGATAGCTTGAGGTAGGTCCTTGATACCTGGATACCTCTATACTCATATATTGGCATGGTACTGATCTGAACGGTACTTCAGAAAGTTCAATCGATTCTTAGGTGGAAATTCTGCAATTTTTTAACTTTAAAATCACAAAACGTTATTGCCGCAAGCAAAGCATTGCAAAATCCGAGAAATTGCCAGGAATGTGGTATGAGCACAGTGGCACTATGCAAGAAAATAATCGTGTGTCAAAATCAGTGCCAGTGACCAGTTTCCACCAGTTTCCTGCATGCGAATAGCCTTTTGTTCGGGAATCAACTGTCTTGGAACTCATCGCGCACAAACACGTCTGATGTGTGATATTTCTGTCAACAACGTGTGGGTGGCCCCCAATGAAATGTTCAGTATTTCAGAAAGTGATCTTAAGGTAATTCGTCGATCCTCTCTCACAATGGCAGCAGCAGTGTAAGAGCAGCAGTCCTCCGTTAGAGCAGTAACTGGAGCACCGGGTTTACCTTCCTTTGAAATTGATTTTCTCCGCTCTTTAAACATTTTAAACCACCTTCGAGCTGTGCTTTAGGCAAAAACAGACTCTCCATAGACCTCCTGTAACATTGTATAGGCCTCAACTGAAGATTTGTTGAGACGAAAGCTGCTTTTCAAACCGCATATTGTACCTCGCGCGTTGCCTCCATTGCAGCGGTAGGCGATACTGAACATGTCTGAACTTGGCTGGTTCTCACAGGCGGGAAACAGGAGTACCAACAATGAAACTACTACGGCGTGTTTGTATTACATTAAGCTAATAGAATATGATAAGATTGAATATCAGTGCGAAAAATTATGACTGTTTAGCACAGCAGGATTTAAATGTGAGAGAAAAAGGAGTGGACTTAACCCGCAAGAGTGAGAATGCTAGTGTTTTTGAACAAAAACTTACCAAAGTGGACTGCATTGGTTTTAAATGTCTAATGAGGCGTTTAAAAATAAGAACACTGATGGTTTATGTTTTGTCTCATTAAATATGTGCATTAAACGGTTCTCCCATATTCTATTTTGTTATTAAAACTAGAAGTAGAAATACATCGAGTATCGATGTATTGGGTATCTTAGAAAATACCGTGTATCGAAATCGAGAATCGATTACCGAGAAAAACTGATATCGACACATCCCTAGCGATAAAATACCTCAGTAGGTGACAGTTGAATATCGTACTGGCATATTGCAATGGCAGCTTAATAAATAAAAGAACCAGGTGGAGGCCAAAAGACCTCTGGTTTATATCAAGGGTATTGCATTGAATTTTTAATCTGATCATATCTTTCTATTTCTACTCCTTAACAAGGAAATGTGAGACTGCACAATTAACTTCCATTATGCATTGGCATTTCTATTTTATTGAAACATTTTATAGTAACTTTGCAGCTAAACACTGTATTAAAAACAATCACAAATACAGAAACTTCACCGTCAATTTTACAATGGGCCTTTGTCTTAACGCTCCAGTGTACTGATAGAAGGGTGTCAGTGCGTAAACCAGAGCCTCGCATTTCGCATACCGTCGAGCAGAATTGCTTCTGTGTGGTTAGTTTATCCTGCGCAAACGGAACTGCATTTCCAAATATGGAGATAAAGGCGATTGCATTGGGGTGGTCAATTCAAATATAGTTCAACGAATACCGGATACAATGCCAGAAACCTACAACCTATAACTAAGAAAATATTTCACGCCTCGTTTAACCCTTTTCTGAATTAATTATTTTGCTACTTATGTGGGTCTTGCTGTACTTGTCAAACCAATTCTCATGTCCCTTTCTGCGGTGCCTCAACGTAATCAATTCGAATAGCCATGATCGTTAAAGCGGTACGTTTGGACTGGCCATCCATTCAAAGCTAAACGTCGTGACTTCAGTCAAATGTGCCTTTGGTAAAGGACTGGGAGGGCTCAGGTAAAATAATCGGTGTGATGGCATGATTGGATGTTGACGCGGTATTAACTCAAAGTTATTAAAATTTTGTGTGTATATTTGACAAAGCACAGTACAATATTATAATAACAAAATAACCGCACTAAAATATTTTTCAAGGTAAATAAAGCCTAATGTTGCCACCTGATGCCCCCATGCTTTTAAGGGTTAAAGACAGAAATAAGTCTATGCTCCTTGCACGTTCTCTGATTGTTGCGTTCCAAATACAAAGCATAAGGTATAGTTCCGATAAGCTGATTTTTTCATACAATTATGCCAGCGTTGTATTTTCACTTCTGCATCAACGGTATGAAAAGATTGCATTTCTCAAAAATTTGAATGTTGCTACCAATCTGTACCGGAGTATTTGAAGAATTTAATGTGCTACAAATTACAATCAAGTATTCTATTGTACTAATTCATAAAAGTCACCTTGCTCGGGGTATTTTCTGTGTTTATTAAGATTTTCAAAGGTTCTAAATTATCAAAATGGTCATTTTATTCCCAGCTTTACAAGTGCTTTTGGATCTTCCTGTGCTCAAATTTTTCTTCTCCATTTTCTCTCTGGTTTCCCATTCTCTTGATATCTATTCCTTTCCGTTATTTCTATTCAACGACATTTAAAATGTATCTATTTGCCTTCCCTTCTTTCTACTGACCACCGATATTTAATTTCAAAATTTCTTCTGATTGTATTTCATGCTATATCCACCTTTTATCAAATTAGACTACTTGATGACATTGGTTGAAATGCATTGTTGAATTGCAGTTATCTTCCCTCCTAATTATTCTCACATTAAGTTTATTTAATCCTAAAAACTGGCGATCTTACGAGAAATTTCACTTCTAAATCATAGTTAAGATCCATTACTATTTAAAAAAAATATTCAGAACACCTAAAATTATTAAATTGTTTAATGACTCTGTGAAACACATGTAACCTCAAATTATACAAAAAGTGTTTTATAATTTGAATTTAATTATGTCTGCATTACAATTAAAACGTCAAAATAAAAGTGCAAATGCAGATGTAGGAGACTGTGAGTGCAACTGAGTAAGTACGAATAGGAACAAGAGAAAATTAGGAAAACCGATCCAAATCCAACACGAAAGGCTCACCGAGTTGGAGTCAACTCAGCTACATCAAGTATATGATGCATTTCCCTTCATGGGACATAATGCACTATCTCGAATCTAATCTCTAATTAAAACTCTCTAAAATCAGTCGAGAAGTGGCAAATCTTTAGGTAAATCTAAGAATCGACTAACAGACGATTTGAATACAGAGAGTAGAACTGACATGAAACAGGAGGCAAAGACCACCCTCATTCAACTTTATTTGCTTAAGCGGAACATTTTAAATCAATACAATAATTAAACTTATTTTAATTTATAAGGTGCATTTGCGTACATTGATGCCTAATATTAATTGTATTCCTTATTCTCTTCTTCTACAGAACCTAGAACTGTGTAATAGAAAGTAATGTAACATTCTATGTAATCGTACGTGCTCACGTGTTTAACATTGAATTAGTGATGACTTTTTTGATACGATATAAAGATAAGCTCATTCTGTAGGTGATTTTGTGACAAGTTGACAAGTTATCAGTGAGTGCTCACACTACAAGGAATTAGAGACATCCTGTGCTCGACGCCTTAGAGCAAAACGAAAGAAATAACAGGCTATTAGCTGTGTGCTTTATTGTGTCACAGAGAAATGTGAAGTGCCAGTGAAACCTGAACCATTAGTAAACTGTAGTGAAAGCTGAAGAAATTCGCAACATTAAATTTTGAATATTCTCTGTGCTTTGAAGAGAAAAAACGCGGTTGGTGGCGCAGGGTATGAGCAATGAGATTACTCTCAGGTTATGCGTGGATATATGTGAGTAAGCATGGTTTTAATGACACTCGAATGCAACTTTTAAACTGGTTAATGACTGCTTCCTTATATCATCTCGTCAAACTTGACTAAGAGTTACCAATATCACTGTGTAGAGTTACTGCATGTGGAATGCTTATTACTCGATTATACTTAATTCGTTACGTATGAATCGACAGGTATCTTTTCTCATCTCTTCTCTTCTGCCTTCGCTCAAGACTGAAGCAGATGACCGTCTTAATCGCCTGCCAGCCCCGGACTGCCTCTCCTCACTGGGCACAGCTGTGTGTGTATCACATTCACCTCTAGGAAACCTCTTTATTCACTCAAAACTCCTTTGTGACTGTTTTGTCCATTATGATTATTAGTCTCCGTCATGCCATTATTAAGGGTCCGAACAATGCCAATTCAAACGGAGTCAAGTGGTACCCACTGAGAATTCTGTTTCTCACGGGTCTTTTGTTACACGACTCAACCACCTGCCCCATGCACGTGCTGTAAAAAAGGTACACGAATTCTTTGAAACCCATTAGGATTCTTTACTTATTGCAATCCTTTAATTTTTGTATCAGCTTATTGCACTATCTAAAGCATTTAAATTAGAAACTCTCTAGTTTTTAAGACTGTAATTTGTTAGTGCTAATGTAATGAAATCTGTTAATAAGTTAATAATTTAATATCAATGTTTATAAATGCATTTCCCTTAAACTTTTCTTTTCTATCGAAAGCCTGATAGGTCCTATGTAACTAAGGTTCAGTATATTTGATACTGCTTAAAGTCTACAAGCAACAAAGGAAGCCTCAGACGTCACTTGGGTATAGCAGAGGTAACCTTGTTTCCATTTGATATCACCAATCAGGAGTCTTCCCTCATGTTGGCAACCTTTCTCCCCTCCCAATTCTCTCCCCAAGCCCAGTTGAATGTGGATATCCCTCGCCTCACTCTGAATTAAGGGGCTAAAACGCGAAATTCGACGTACATGATTTAACAGCACCGCATCGCAGAGACGGACTGGTAAATTTCAGTCGATGCTTCAGGGCAATTGGCAGCGGGTGGAGAGCCAGTAATATAAATGCTGATTCAGTACAGACTTCAAAATTTTGTGTCCGATTACTATGCATACATAACCAACCAACCCTTATCACAAATCTTCTCCATGCACTTTTCAGTGACATGGGGAAGGCTTGAGATGACTCAGATGCTATAGATATAAGCAATCAGCTTATTAAGTATAGTATGATTCTTCAAAACTTTTATATTGTAATAGTTATACATCGTCAATATGGTATATGAAATTATAGTTATTCAGCACTTTATATTAAATAATGGAAAGAAAATTGTAATATGCTAAGATAACATCTAAGCGATCAGTATCATAGTATCATAAGTATTTATTGCAGAAGAACAGAATAGCTTTCGACTAGGCAGTCCTATATAGACAACACCTTCTCATTTAGACAGATTATTGAAAAATATCGGAACATAACTTGCCCACATGTATAGTTTTGTAGACTATGACAAGGCCCCTGACAGTCTTTTGACCAAAATTCAGGGATGTATATAATGGGAATATATGATGTGCCTCAGCATTTACCATGAGCAGTATATAATAAGGTGTAATGCAATAGCTAACGCAAAATAAGATACATTTCACAAGGAGTAAGACAGTGTGTCCTTTAGAACCTGCGTTGTTTCATGTTTATATAAATGACTTAGCTAGAATTTGGCTGATTTATAATTTTAGACTTAAAAGTTGTTTTATGTACGCTGCTTTTTGGAGACAATCAGGTTGTGTTTGCAGTAACAGAAGAGGATATACTAAGAGCTGTCTGGATTTGCATGAAGTGGCAAAATCCTACAATTGAAATCTCTGTAAAGATATATTTATATCTCTGTAAACATACTTTTGTGGACAAGAAAATCTTAGCACTAAAATCGTAAATGGGAAAGAATTTTTAGCTCAAGTTCTTCTTTTTAATTTTTTTGGTTGTGACATTTCTTACTTGTAATCTAAAGACTCCGAGTAAAAATTAAGTAAGTTTCAACAAATTGTAGGTATATGTCAGCTGCGAGATCTACCCGAAGTACCTAAGACCTCGGCCCATGTCTACCCGGGAGCGATGGAAAACGCCAGGGCTATTTCCTTGGGGCAATACCTGGAATTTAACCCCCGCCTCCGCAAATCGATAACGTCAAGACGGGTAGAAGTGGATATGCCATTTACGCGCGACAACTACGCAGGGAAGACTACCAAATAACCATGGTGGGGCCGCCTAGTGATCTAGCACACCTACTAGCTCTGCAGGCTAGTACCCGCGATATTTTAGGCAACCCTCTGTCTCCCTCGGGCGGCCGCAGCCTAATCGGAGGTACCCGATCTCCCGTGGGTGTCGGGAACACACTACCCCCTCGACTCCCATCCAATCCGACAACTCCCATTCGGAAGGGGCTCGAATGTTCGGCCCGCGGTTCCTCTACTAACGTCAGAGGTATAGTCGCGCTGTTCGAACGGTGAGCTGGATTTATCTTTGGTAATAGATACCTCTCAGAAAACGCACCGATTACTCCACGTGGAGTGAACATCTATCTGTCATTCGAGATTTCTGCATATTCCATTGGTGGAAGTGATGCGTACATTGGTGCTGAGCACAGGACCGGAAGGCCCGTCAGTACCCCTCTCACTCTTACAAGAATAATCAGTGCATTATCTGAGAGGGTACTATTAATAAAGGTAAATCCATGGTAACCGTTCCAGCAGCGCGACTACACAATGAATACAAGGGGTCCGCAGCGCTCGCACTACAGCATCTGAAGGGAACGGATCTCTTCCCCTACAAGAAATTGCAGGTACAATAGAAAGAACGCTGTTTAAAGAAGTAAGGCAAGAGAGAATCCTAAAATTGTATAAATTGTTGGCCAAACCTATGTTACTTTACGGCGCAGTAACCTGGATATTAACCATTAGTTTGGCAAAACGGATTAACGCAGCAGAATGAGATTGTTAAAACAGTTGACAGGTTTCCTACTGCAAGATCACACAAGAAAGCAGGAGCCTCAAGAACAGTTAGGAATTGAAGGAATTCTGCTGAAGATGGCTCAATATGAGAATAAATGACATGAGAATATGGTTCGGATAAAGAAGGACCCTATCCCCAAAGAAATTTATGAATACAAATCCCGCGGGAGAAGAAACACCAGACGAGCTAGAAAGAGGAGGAAGAATCACGCCCGCCTCGATAGCGTAGATGGTAGCTTGTCTGCCTCACGTTCAAGAGGTCCCGAGTTCCAATCTCGGTCAGGGTGAGTTACCTGGATAAGGTTTTTTCCCTTATCCTTACAGACGAATGTCAGTAGCTCTAAACTCCATGGACCCTGGACACATTTGAGCATCATTTCACCCATTTCATTCATCGTCCAATATGTCTTAATGTTGCAGGACGTAGAATTAAAAAAAAATTAAAAATAAAAATGTGGAAGAATCACATGTGAATTGCTTGTTCTCTGAACAGACAAATACTGTTTAATCCGAATTATATATGATGATGTTGAGGAGGAGGAGAAGGTGGAGAAGGAGAAGGAGGAGGAGGAGGAGGAGGAGGAGGAGGAGGAGGAGGAGGAGGAGGAGGAGGAGGAGGAGGAGGAGGAGGAGGAGGAGGAGGAGGAGGAGGAGGAGGAGGAGGAGGAGGAGGAGGAGGAGGAGGAGGAGGAGGAGGAGGAGGAGGAGGAGGAGGAGGAGGAGGAGGAGGAGGAGGAGGAGGAGGAGGAGGAGGAGGAGGAGGAGGAGGAGGAGGAGGAGGAGGAGGAGGAGGAGGAGGAGGAGGAGGAGGAGGAGGAGGAGGAGGAGGAGGAGGAGGAGGAGGAGGAGGAGGAGGAGGAGGAGGAGGAGGAGGAGGAGGAGGAGCAGAACGCGTTATCCACAGTTCTGAATATAAATGTAATCATTATGTTTCCTTTCCCGTCAATCGCGAGTATGGAAAATTCGATACAGAGATTACACTGGAAGTAAAGGCTATGACAACCCCGAGTGCAGAAAAGAAGCTCTTTTAGAAAATGTTTCGTGTGTATGTGTGTGTGCTTCTCAGTGTGTGCAGCAAACTAAAAAATGGAATGTCAGTCAAATACTAAAGTATAATGAGTTACTAAGGATGTAACATAATCTTTTCCAAGAACATTTCCTTGCACTGGACTAACATGTGAAAATTATACCTTGAATTTCCTGGGAAGTCCACTTCATTCTGAATGATTTGTGGTTAATTGATAAACCGGAAGAGATAGCTGGAATACTAATATTTTGAAAGTGTAGCCCATTAAAGGCAACGATTTATTTGTTATTTGCTTCATTTTAGTGATACTTATACTTTACTGAAATGGAACGTGTTTACCTTTTCATATCTTTTCCCCGCAAGGACTTCGCACAGCGATATTTGAACTACCCATATTCTATTGTTCTACAAGAAAACTGGCAATGAAGAGTTTATTTTAAATAACATAACTATGCAAATAAAGGAACCAGTCTTCATAAGAGCACTTGCAAATGTGGATAAGGATATATCAGTGCAACTTAGCAGTTATTTAACAAAGGGCTTTATGTAAATGATCGATTGAACATATTCAACTCTCTTATTAAATTTAACCCTAAGTAATATTTTAAAGCATATTTATTAAATGTGTACATGGGTACTGTGATTTAAGCGGACGAAACCAAAATACTTTTAACTTTTTCCCAATGAATCTAATAGAGAAAGAGAGTAATGCGTTCCAATAAAAACGCAGGAGGGGATTTCATTAGACGTGTAAGTTTTGAGTTCCCCTGAATGAACAGGTTTCCGGTAAAATTTAAGTGCATTTGAATGGGCAACGTAACTCGAAAACGGAAAGCTCAATACATACCAAAATATATATTGATGTTAAATATTCTGCACAGTAATCAACAAAATAGTCCTCTGAAACTTCGTAAAAGTTTGTTTCCATTTTCTAAAATATTTCGAATGAATTTTATTATCTTGTTTATTTATGATATATATACCAAATATTCTATGAACTATTTTATGAAGACCTGATCAATCAGAATATTTGTATAATTGAATACAACAGGTAAAACTAACAGATAACCCCACGCTTTACTACACAATTAGCATTCATTTGAAATACATTTTATTTTGAATATTAAGTACATTCAACAGTTATTTACTAAACATCCGATATTGTAGAATTGTTACATTTCACTGCCAGTTACTTTTCACTGATAACGTCGTTTTTAAGGAAACGGATTATGGTAAAGTTTACAGCGTTTCCTCGGTCGTTTGTTAATTTAGCGGCAACCTTGGAGAATTTGCAAATTTTATCATTATTTTTGTGGTTGTTGATGTTTGATAGGTTAATTCATTATTGATGGGATTCTTCTCCGGTGTGACCACAGCTGCTCATCTGCTATTGTTTAGATAAAGCATTTTGGATATAGAGATCTCAGGGCAGTGTGACGAGAGACAATACCCATAAACTGTATACTAATTGCAGTTTATTCGAATATTTACACCATTCATTATAGTGTCTCTCACGAAAAATGTTTCCTCTACTAACGCAAACTGAGTTTCTTTATACGTCCACACACCTTGGATTTCGCACGGGAACTGGCCTACTGCTTTTTGTTTCCCAGTTCCATTTACCTGCTTATATCTCTTTGTAAAGGCTGAGTGCATTGAACCACCCTAAGCCTGCGTCCTGTTATGCACTCTTAGGATTGTCTTTTGAAAAGCCTAAAGAACATTCATTTCCAAGTAGTGAAATCATTTGTCCGGTGAACATTTATCTACTCATGTTACGGCATTTTTACACACACACACGCACGCACGCACGCACGCACACACAGCAGGCCTCGGTAGCGTGGATGGTAGCCTGTCTGCCTCACATTCAAGAGGTCCCGAGTTCGAATCTCGGTCAGAGTGAGTTACCTGGATAAGGTTTTTCCAGGGTTTTCCCTTATCCTGAAAGACGAATGTCGGGTAGCTCTAAGCTCTATGGACCCTGGGCTCATGTTTTATATATAAATGATTATTTATATTACCCTTATCTTAATGAGGTGCTTATAAATAATGCCTCAAGATTTATCTCAATTAACCTGAGGTACAGAATACGCTTTTGCAACTTAAGTTTGTAGGTGCGATGTATACGAATAAATATGATACCCGAAATTGTTCTGTGTTTCTTTCGACTTATCTTTCAAGCTGTTTAGGTTTATCCAGAAAAAAACATTTACTTGTATGATACAGTCTGTAAAAAAGTAACCAATGTTCCACATTGCATACAACTATATATTGGATTTAAAACTGCTGTCCTCTGTATGCCAGTGACAAAAGAACTAATAATTACTTTTTAGGTTCAGAAAAGTAATAAACATTTGTCAATTCTTAGTTAGCTATTAATTGTTAACTATTCTTAAATAGTTTAGTCAACAAGAAAAATTGTTTGGATATATTGTAGATTAAGATATTTTCGCGGCTACGGGCATAAAAGCCTTGGCGCAAATAAATAACAGAGGCATAGTTTTTCACGGAGATAAACAGCTTTCATAAGCAGATAAACATAGCGCCGGAGATAAAAGACTTACCGCCACAGATAAGTGAGGTAAATGGAAATTTCTGGTGACTTCTTGATTGAGAGAGGTTATTCGGTTTCTGGTTTGTTTTAGAAATGTCTATAAATTATCAATGGAGGTATATATATATAAGAGATTGTGACACGCCAGAGGGGGAACAAGAGAGCCAGTCGCAAACAGAGTAGTAGTAGTAAACAGCTGTGAAGTGTTGTAACGAGAGATGATGTAAACAGTTGTAATCAGAACGCTGTTGTAGATTGTGATGTAATTCTGCAGCTACGTAGTGTATTTCTACGCAAATAAAAAGGCATTTAGAATTTCGGACAATTGGAATTTTAATTCTAAGAAACCACAAAGTCACAATATATACATTTATGTGTAGTAAGATTTTCTCTATCTCTGATTTTACCAGTTTTACAAAATTTATTCTTATTGGAAAACATTTGAGAATATTTCCTAAAATTCAAAATGTACATTTCACAATTTTAATCAATATCATTGAAGCCATTTTTGAAAAATAAACATTTTCTAAAACCTTGATATGTAGTTTGAGATTGGATTTTTACGAAAGTCTATGATTTTCTTGTTTGGTATATAAATTTATATATCAGGTTTGTTACTTGACTTATACTTTTGAGGTGTGCCTGTTCGGAAATATGTATGGGCTCACCCACTGTCCCTTTTCTAATTAACTGTTAAATAGGTGTCGTGAAATTTCTCAACGTACTACTCGTATATTTTTGCCGCTTTTGTGAAATGTCTAAATACCTTAAGGTACCTAGGACTGAAAATTAGAAATCCTGAACTAATAACGCTAGCGTTTTAAGGTTTATACCACAGAAGTAACTTATTGCAAACATAATACAGCTCAAATTGTGTCAATTTGACTTTGACAGGCTGGAAAATATGGTCAAATTTATTTATTTTTGGTTACGTCACCAAAAAGGACCCTTGCGAAAGAGTAACTTAAATTTTGGTGTAATATTTTAACAACAGGTTTCCAAAGCATCCAATTTTTGTCCAAGCTTTCCCTGTGCCTCAATAAGATTAGGCTCCAGAAATTTTTAAAGCTCTGAATATGTTTTTTTTGCCCAAAATTTGAAATTTTTGTGTTTTGAAGTAAAGAAAGTGTACTTAAATGCAACTCACAATAAAATCCAGTGCATTTTCTATTCACTATGTCTCTATGAACGTGTGTAGTAAGTTTCATTAATCTAACACTAAAACTGCGACGCAAGGAGCATCTTAAAGGATGAATAGCTAACACTACCATTCACGTAACTTTCAAACTAGATTAGAGCATTTAAAAATGACTTGCGGATGCTATCTGAGCATTCCTTGGATTCAGGAAGGCTTAAGCTATTTTATGGACTAAACAGAGGAAAAGGTGATTATTTTTAACATGTTCATAGAATTTCAGTCATACATATCCTTAACCATGAACCTAAAGCTACGTATAATTTCATTTGTTTCAGCACCAAACAACAGTAGTACGCCACCGCCTACTTCAACACAGACACCAACAGCTGGTCGAGCGCCCAGATCGCATGCAGGAGTCGCCACGGAACCTCCTGTAGAATGGAATGACCTAACAGCAACTTTTGCACCCCAGCCTGTGCACTTTGCAACGGAAAACTCCAGCTCTATCACAGCACAAAAGGGAAGCACTGCCCTCATACCCTGCGTAGTTAACAACATCGGCGACGGCATGGTAAGTTTGTGGCTATTTCTCTAATGAGCTTATTAAGAGCTTCATCAATTAATCGGCCCACAAGTAAGAGCCCCAAAGGGAAACGATGAAGCATAGCAACCTAACTCTGCGTGCACATTCAGGAACATTCACATTGCCGAATTCATAAAAATCAAAGTGTTTTTTAATTCTGCCTATATTAATTTCTTAATGTTGCACAGATTAATAAGTTACATACATTTAAATTATTGTGTGAGGAAAATTATGAGAATATTCGGGAAGATTTAAATAACATAGGTCGGTGGTAGTTTACGCAATTGTTCACATTTTCATTTCGGCTCCTTCCCAAGATAATACAGAAATTGGAGTTTAAGATTATTCGCTAACCTAGAAGGATCCTCGACGCGATTTTCAACAATTACGAGACTTGCAATTTGTGTATAAATACGTTTAAATCATCGTACTGGCAAAGAGGAATACAACTGAAACCACAGTGTTATCAAATGTAACTTCATTAGAATTTATTAACATTAAGATATTCATCAGTCTTGTTGTGTTAATAACCATGAAACAAACTGTACTTCAATTTTATTTAACATTTTCAAGAACTTCTGAGTACAACAATCCAATTTTTTATAATTTCTCTCCCTTAAGTCATGTGATCTAGATTTCATATAAAGTTTACCAAGTTAGAGAAGATATCTCATACCATCGTAAACATATGATAACGACGTATATATGTTTTGAGATCCAAAGCATGTAAATAAAGTATTTTTAGAAGAATGGAAATGTTATGTGTCTGAACAGCAAAGCACAAAAACGAAAAGTCGTTTGAATAAAACCATTACTGTTGAACATCAACACCGTACAGGTTTAGATATGGAGAAATTCAAGAAAATTCACTCTCCAAACTAAGCATAACATAGAAATATCTTCAAACACTTCGATTTTACTGTAAACGGCTCCTTAGTGATTTTGATTAAAATGACATTGTTCAATTCACTTTCCAGACAATTGTCATGTACATGTTGAACATTCTTAGAATATCCATTTGACTTACCTTCGTTATGAATGACTTGAATAACTGTAAACTTAAGTAATTAACGAAATATAAACTGCAATTTTTGGAGCAGGACAGGAGATTGTCATTTCCATGATATCCCTTGGTTTTGTTGGCCATAATTTTCTCAAAAAAAAAAACTCTTGATGTTTTATGTCGTGGTCATGCAAAAGAACTATCATCTAAGATACTGCGCTCCCATATTCAAATTTTGCTTACAAGTAAATGTGCAATAAAGATATTTTTAGAAACGTTTATATCTATTAATACGAAGAAGGTAGAAGGTGCTTGTAGGAGTACGTGTTGACGAAGGAAACACATCTTCTTTATCTTCACTTTACGCATCCAAAAATTTGATGGCATAATTCCAGTTATTTATAAACCACGTGCAACAACATTTTCTGCAACGTCCAAAACTGAAGCCTCAAAAGTGTTGCATGCGAGGAATTGTAAGCAGCTCATGGACATCCCTCGTCAGCTCTGTGCCACTAGTGGCGGATAACACTCCTTACGTATGTCACTGCCCGTCAGGGGTAAACAATCCTTCCCATAGAAGGTAGTGTTATATTGCCTATATTTTCGTACGCCATTTGGGTTCATTTTCGGGTACTTCCAGTTATACTCCATACCCGAATTTTGGCACAAAGTTGTCGCATAGAGCAGAGGTTATGACCTCAAACTCTCAAGCAAACACAGCTATGAGCATAGTGATAGTTCATTTGTTAGTTTAATGTATGTAGTCATGTGTCGACAGATGTGTTAGGAGATATCTGTTAAATCGGTCGTGGAAAGTAGCCATCTATGTTCTTGTTGTGTACCACACCATCTTCTTTGTTGCGTATTCACACAGTCCTTAGTGAAAAAGAATTGTGTCCCCTTGCTTCTATATATGCTGGGCAAATGGTATTAATACTCTCTAATCCATATGCTTTCAGTTTCTGTGGATAGCTGTCAATGGGCTCGCTCTTATATTTGCTTCCATTTTCAGGAATGCCTTAGACAAAGTAAAACGTTAGGAAATGGTATTAAACACCACTTAATATACTCCTGTAATAATCCTATAATAATACTCTTACCTGTAACAGTTGTTTTGTTTGGCACTAAAATGAGTTGATTATTTACTTGGTAGTATTATTTAGAATTTAAAAAAATATATATATAATTTTTATATTATGTATGTGGAAGTTAAATTCTGAAAAAACAATAAACAAGATTATATATATATATATATATATTGCTTGGTACAAGTGACGTTAGTATAAATAAATCACCTGCTGCTATGGAGAGAAAATCGATAATCTTGCTTGTGGAAAAGGGACTGAATAAGATGAAAGTTTTATAGTGATGAATGGACGTGCAGGAGAGTGATCTAAAAGAAAAGATATTGTGTGATAATATATATATATATATATATATATATATATATATATTCAGTGTTCTGAAGTAAAAACCAATAATCTTACTGAAGAAGCATGGAGAGAAATCATCTTCCGATCAATGTACTCAGGAGTGAGCAAAGGTTTTTTCCTTTAATCAATCAATATAATCTTTTAAAGATATAAGTTATATTTGAGATTAGTAGTAGTTGAACGATTCATATTGTATTGTGAAATATCATTTTATTAAAAATGGTGGAAAATTAATTTAGATTACATTTCGAAACATCGAAGTCGTAGAAAAGAAACTTAAATTATATATTACGAAACTTAACTTATTCAAATTTCATTTCTTTCACTCGTAACCAACCCTGAAAAGAAGAGATCTTATGTCTCATATTTGAGCAGATACAATAGAAGAATTAACAACTAGTTGCGGAATATTCTGAAGATAGAAGAATTTTCCCAGAAGACAGACCACGCCACCACTGATGATGTTCACCGCAGACGTGAACGTAACGTATGGATGTTCCAACTCCATCAGACCACGGCTCCTGAGCCCGAAAAAATTCTTCTATCTTAAAATTAGACTCCGGTCGTGAAAGCTTACGATTATACATTTGTGGAAGAGTCGACGATATCCTGTACGGCTGATAGAGGTGAGAAACCATTTTGTCATGCTACATATGGCTTCCCAACTTTGGAAACATCTCTACAACGAAGAAATCCTGTATCATAATATAATCCTACAGTGAATTTAATTCGACTAATGGGTAACAAGAAGGCCTGATTAGTCCGTCCATGGGATTCGAACCCAAGATCTAAAGTGGGCTACAGATATTATTGCCAGAGCCAATATATTATTCGCTAGTCCTGTAATAGTTACCTAACATTAATTTGTAAGCGGTGAAATTATGTAGTTACTGTAACATGTGGTAAACATTGGGCGATTAAATGTTTCAGAATTCAAACTGAATGTTGTTGAAAATACACACATGCAATCACGTTTCTCTGATGAATTTGGGAAGTAAAGTGTGTACTCTAGTTTCAGCTTTATGTTGTGTTACGAAATCCTTATATGATTCTTTTACTTATCCTCACTTCTTTTGCAATAGAAAGCAGCTTAAGAAAAATGAATCTTTCATGAGCTCGTCCTGGATATTTTTATAGTCTTCTACACAATGCTGCTGAAGACTGAATGGCAAGATAGTTTACCTTACTCGTAAGGTAATCCTCCTTTATTGGGCTCTAGAAATTCATCAAACTGAGATTACATGGTTACTTAGGCTTTAGGATTTAAGAGATTCCTTTGTTTCTAGCTCGAGAACGCGCATTCACGAATGTAGGCCTCGTTATTACAAACAGCGTTGTCTAATGTCTACAAAATGTCTTATATAAACATCTGAGCTTTTAATCTAGAGCTCCTTCCAGAAAAGTTCTCATCTAATTATGTCTCCTGTTGCCTTATAGTATACAGGGTGTTAAGACAGTCATTGCAAATTTAGAGAGCGTAAAATGTATGTGAAACCAAGGGGAAATAAGTATAACTTCCAGTATTGCATTTAATGAACATTTTTCAGGAGAGCTTTATGTGAGATCCATATAAACCTGAAACATTTCAATAGGCCACAACCTTTGAACCAATAATAGGACACGCGTGCAAAATTGGGAGAATGGAACTCACAATTGGGAGATTACATTACACTATTTATATCACAGTGAATGTTGAAAGTATCCTCCAGCAGCATCTATACATGATTGCACTCGTCTCACCATATTATCTACAGTTTTACGGAGAGTATGCTCGCCAATGTTACTTTAAAAACACGATTAGAATACGTTTTTATGGAAGCAAGACGTAGTGGCGGTAGGGTTAGAGGTGGACCGAGGACTCATGGCCCAAGTTAAAGATCAGCTTACGGCCGGGTTGTTGTTGCACAGCCAAACTAGAGAATTAGTCTGTGCTCATTTCGGTTCCAATGGATTCCTTGAGAACAATTATCCATGGCCTATTTTTGTACACTCTATTTTTAGATACCCTCACAAGAAAATCTCCGGTGAAGTTAGATCAGGGGAATAATCGTAAAAAGTGTGTGGACCCCTAGATCCCCTGACCTAACGTCACTGGATTTTTTCTAGTGGGGTTATATAAAAATAGAGTGTACAAGAATAGGCCGCGTAAAATTGAATATTCTCAAGGAATCTATTCGAACCGAAGTAAGTAACAGTGGCGAGGATACTCTCCGTAAAACTTCAGAGAATATGGTGAGACGAGTGCAAACATGTATAGATGCTGGTGGGGGACACTTCCAACATTTTCTCTGAAATGTAAATAGTGTAATGTAATCTCCCAATTGTGTACTATATTTTCCTAAAGTTGCACGTGTGTCCTATTATTGGTTCAGAAGTTATGGCCTTGTATAGAAAATGAGTAGTTGTCAAACATTTTTAGGAGTACTCACTCAGATGAGATGTTCTTCATTTCTCCAATCAGATGAGATGTTCTTCATTTCTCCATCTGAGTGAGTACTCCTAAAAATGTTTGACAACTACTCATTTTCTATACAAGAAATATCTCACTTTTAATAACTTGACATGTCTTCTTTAAAAAAAAAAAAAAAAAAAGTTATGGCCTATTGAAATGTTGTGTGTATGTGTGTATGTGTGTGTGTGTGTGTGTGTGTGTGTGTGTGTGTGTGTGTGTGTGTGTGTGTGTGTGTGTGTGTAAAAAGGCACCAAGTTCTCAGTTATTTCACCCATTGGGAACCTATGCAACAAGGTCTTAGGTGTTGAGTTGGCAACAATTCAGTTAATACAGCCTTCCACTTGACTGGTACTACAAAATATGATGTACGCAAAGTTGCTAGAAGAAAACTCAAGATTGTACTTCTCAATAATCTAAATACTCAATTATAAACTAGGAAGTGGCCCAATAAATATTATTGAATATATATAATGCTCCTTTAGATACTTT
Organism: Mantis religiosa; assembly: GCA_030765055.1. Taxonomy (NCBI): domain Eukaryota; kingdom Metazoa; phylum Arthropoda; class Insecta; order Mantodea; family Mantidae; genus Mantis; species Mantis religiosa. Next base: position 113,862,835 of record CM060957.1, on the reverse strand, counting down.
CCATATAAAACTATAGGTAAAATTTGAACACAAAAAAGTTCATTACAGCTGTTTCTCTTTTCATATTTAATTGATAAAAACCAATTCTATATATTGTTTAATGCATTCATATAAAGAGATTTTAACACATATCTACGTATACATGGAGGTTTCAGCTGTTAGATCGTACATAATAGTTAATCAGACGTATATTGTCCAATAAACGTTTAGGAAGAAATACTGCACACCAAGCTATATGTAGACAGAGAATAGTTCTTCAGCGAAATGTTATTAGGAAAGCTTATTCCACTATCTACATAATACTAATGAAGAGAAACAGTTTAGAAATAATTTTATTACTTATATTCTTTTCGTAAAATTGAACTGCTGAAAAGATTTATTTGATAAGTCGAAAATATTTTAAGCGCTGGTTAGCATGTGGTGCCTTGAAATTCGTTTTTCCTGCGAGTTACATTGAAAAAAAAATGAATGAAGTCCTATTCGAGAAAGCTGCAGTATCAGAATATTCAAATTAACAATAACGAACACCTCTGAAACAGCTGACTCCATGTCAAGTCCTATTGTACCTAAATTGTATACCTCGATGAGGTTTAAATTTCTTGTGTGGCAAGAACTTATCTCTTCCGGTTACCCACTTATGTAAAAGTCATCCAGAATCAAGAGTATCTCAGAGGCTATTCAAAATAATGTAGGTATATACGAGGCGGCCCACGCAAACCGTCCTTTGAGCTTAGGATTACTACAGAGGGGATTCGGCACCAAAACCCCAAGGCCAGCAGGACCGTGCTGAGGAACCCGCCGACACAACTACCCTGAAAGACACCAAGTAAGAAGCTGTAAAACGATAATGGAGATGGAGTGGAGGGCCAGAAAATTTGGGGGATGTAACTAACCTACCCAGCGTTCACCTGGGATCTGGGAAAACATGAAAAAACATATTGGTCAGGTTTACCGGCCACGGAAAACGATCCCGTACCTTCCGATTGCAGGCTAACTGACGAAACCACCTGAGCCATACCGCTCCGTTCTCAGATACTCCCGAAATACATTTACGTCGAGAGGTTTACCTAAGCATGTCAGTGAAGGGGATGCGTTACCAACAAAGAGGAGAGCTTGATAATCGTAAGATCAGAGTTTCAAAATCAACACCTAATTAATCTAACTGATCCCACAGCACCTCGCTAGAGTGCTTGCTCACTGAGATGAGGTACGGGGTTCGATTCCTTGGCTCAACAGCGCTACTACTGGCTGAGCCTCCGAGCAGACGCTGAGAGATGGTGCTGTCAATGTAACGTGTGCGCGGCGAGTCGTGGCACCCAGTCGTGGGAGCCGAGGTCGCATGCAGCAGTACAACGTCGGAGCGTCATTCGAACGCACCGCTGTCGACATAGCTAAACCATTCCTAGTGATCAACCGGGGCAACAAGTACCTGATGGTGCTCGTGGACTACTTCACTAAGTGGCCAGAGGTGTATGCCATCTCGAACCAGGAGGCAAAGACAATCACGGACTACCTCGTGGAGCAACTGTTCTGCCGTTTAGGGGTGCCGTCAGAGGGCCACAACGACCATGGCACCAATTTTGAGTCCCACTTGATGAAGGAGGCACTGGAAAGACTTGGGATTAACAAGACCCGTACAACGCCTCTACATTCCCAGTCGGGCAGCATTGTCGAGAGGTACATCAAGACCCGAGAGAAACATCTGAGAAAGGTCGTGGCCAGCCATCAGCAAGACTGGAACGTCAAGGTGTCACAGTTCTTGCTGGTCTACCGCTCGTCAACACACGAGGCCACTGGGATGACGCCAGCCAACTTAATGTTCAAACGAGAGCTACGCCTCCCTTTTACCCTGGCTTTTGGAAGGCCCCCCCCCACCCCGGGAAGTGAAACGGCAGCAACCGAGTATATGGAGAACCTGGTGGACCATCTCCACGACATGCTTGAGATGGCTCGTTAGAACATCCAGAAGGCGAGCGACCGCACGAAGACCCGATTCGACAGGCAAGCCAGCAGCCAAGCACTCCAGCAAGGTGACCTGATCTGGTTGTACCGCCCACCCTGGGCTCGGAAATGTTTCTGTGCAGGAGAATTATTGTCCCTCACTATAAGAATACGCGCAAGAACCAGATCATATTACTTATATTTTTAAGGCATAACATAACTCACAGATAATTTATAATAGCTTATGCTACAATTTGTGCTTCACGATTGGGAATATTAAAAATTAAAAGAAATAGTAACGAAAACAGTACGACACGCTGTACCTGGAAAGATCTGTCGGTTCCTAAACGCATTTCGGTAAGTCTAAAAACATCTGCAGAAGGTAGACGTCTCATTAGAAAACTGTGTGAATACAGCCTTGTGTCCTCAAATGCATTGCGATGCGTCTCCCCATAGAGCATTATGTATATCTGTGTACACTTCGCTTGAGTAGATTGAAGTTTCTACTTGTTGGACTGTAAGACAAGACCTAACTACAAACAGTCGGACACGTGACCTTATCAGAACGAAACCAGAAGAAAACGTACGCCCCCTTTGAACATCAGCGACAAAACCACCTTTGTTGCACTAACGTTAGCGGGAAACATAACAGTACAGAGGACGGCTTGTGTGGGCCGCTTGGTATATTAGTTCATTTGTCAGGAAAATGTAGTTAGCGATTGGGATTAAAATGCTGTTTGCTTCACCCATTGTTGAGAATATCAACAGTTTGAAAATTTATTCAAGTAAGGTATAGCTTTCTTTAAGTTAATTTACCTGACAAATATTTTTGTTCCAACCTTGAACGACTAAGTTTATTATTTAAACGACTATTTATCTTGACGTGGCATTTGTACTCGTGTACTCATTAACGTTACACAATTTATCGCAATTAACATCTAATATTTCAAATATAACATTTTAATAACAATTTTTAAGCAGATACTAAAGTAAGTGCTAGCGAGTAGAGATAGTAAAGCATCAAACATCTTATTTAAGCATTTATTTCGGAGAGAAAAATAGAATCTCTTGTCCCTTTGAACAACCCAACCTAAGAGAAATTCCACAAGATCATGTTAACTACCTCATGTTAATAAGCCGCCTTTCTTTATATTCACCATCATCTCGTCATCCCATCTTCTGGAGCTCATGAAAATGTTACTTCAGAGAAGCACTTTCATATTTCGTTTCTTTTATTTTTGCTGCCGGCATGTTCCTGCAGCATATTAATCTTCACATCTTTCAAAGGTTCTTCCAGAAACTTAATTCAAGTAAATTATCTCTGGCTGTCTTTTCTATTGTCTCTGACCCTGCCGGCAAGATGAGTTGGGTGCATTCTTCCTTTTTTTCTTTTTATATCTCAAGTTTTCTTTTTATTTACAAAGTCTGGCTTTAATATTTATGATGACGGTCATATTTACATAATTTGCGTCTGGTAACAACCTGTCAACTTTACTGCACTTCCAAGGAATTTTGTTTTTCATTACTCAACAGAGGTAGAGATAGATTGTATTACGAAAGTTACAGCCAACACTTTGAGTTCAAATGGATTCTTTGGATCCGTATGGAACGGATGAGACGAAGGAGATACAGTATAAAAATGGGCTGCTGGAATGGAGAACGTAAACGTGAGATACGTGCAGAGTTCCCAACATTTAGTGCCTTCACCACCAGGGTGAGAGCTGTCCCGCCCAAACCACCGAAGGTTCCTGAAGGTCTTCCCTCAATATGGAATCAGGGAAATTATTTGGCAATGGGGGCTTGAATGGCCAGTCTCTGCCGGAACCGAGAAAAGTTCAAATTGCAAGCCTCAATATCATTTGCCTGCCGTTGACTGTTCTTTAATGTGAAGGAGCGAGAGGAAAAAGGAGGAAATACAGAAAACAACCATGGTAAAAGAACAGCTTACCAGTATTTGTCTTGCCCACCAGGTAAAAACCCTTCTTTGCTCGGTTTTGTTACTTTATTACTACAAGAAAATTGTACATAGGTGAATGTCAAAGTCTACATTGAAACTTCACAGAGAGGTAGAAAATTAAAGACATTATACATAAAGAAATCTTTAACTGCTTTAATTAAGCTGTTAAAAACGTTTCCAGAATGTTGGAATTAAAACAGTGGATGGTCCTGTTGCCGAAAATTCTATTTATTTAAACAAAATTATTTACAACCCGTGATTCACCCAGATGTATATCCACGGGATATTTACAGCTGTTATATAGAAAATACTATAATTTTATTTAATTGTGCGGATGATAATGCACAACTTCTGCAACTCCTACTGTGTTAAAATGAGTCCTAAAAACCACCGCACTTTACACAAGTAGTCAATCTACTGAATACAGAATACTGCCATGAGGCGTCGGTTCGCCTGTGGAGGTTTTTGAGGATAGATACATAATGACGGGGCTCTAACAGTTGAGTAACCTCGAAGAGGTAGACAAATGTCTATGGGAACATGTATCTTGAGGCTGTTTTGCCCGGTGAGACCATCGTTGTATGATCTCTCGATCATTCAATACCTCATAAGGTTAATGGTCAATGGATGGAGAATTAACGATCGAGCGATTTTGGTCATGGGTCAGTGTTTCCTTTGGTTTAGCTCGGCATGAAGCTCTTATCTGGAAATTCAGGGTTGGGTACGCCCTGTCTCGTTGCAGGTCTGTGAAGGAAAACACATAGACGCCTATTATGTGTCTCAAATGGGAAGGGTTGTGGAGTCCAGCTAATCAGATGCCGTATCACACTCAGTGTTGGCAGCCAAGAGCCAAGAGCAGGTGCAGGTTGCCCGGGTTCTCCCGGGCGGAGGGTTACACGCCACGGTACCTATCCGCTGTGCGGATTTACCCGTGCGGTAAAATAGATGTAAGTTATTGCGCAAGCTTGCGTGTCGTTATGTTAGACGGCGCAGTTGGCCTCTACTGATTGTTCTGGTGCCGGGATGTTCCCCTTGGGGGAACAGTGCCCGTTCCACCCTGCTTTTGCGGTCGCTAGCGACAAACCGTGGTGGAACCAGTAGTGAGAGGCCAGATGGAAATTGGGTTGATGGTATTGGTATTTCCAGGTCGTGCGCGCGTCCCAGGGCACGACTGCAGGTGTCAACCTGGCAGCCGCGGCGAGGGCGCGAGGTGACCTGGCGGTGATTGTTAGGGGTGGGAGGAGAGGCAGACTCTACCACCCAAGGGCGTCCTTGGGTGGACGATATCTCCTCCGTCTCCTGAGGAGACGGTGGTCGTATTGACCAAGTGTGTTCACCAGCTGGTTAGGGTGGGGAGTGATCTTGGCATACAACGTGCGTGTTCGTTCGCGAACGACGTCTACGACGTATGGTAAGTGTTGGCAGCTTGTTAATCCACTCCTTTTATATTTTACTCTCTCTCTCTCTCTCTCTCTCTCTCTCGCACACTCACACAACATGCAGGTCTGCTTGGCGCAGGCGTGAGAGTAAGCAAATTATATTTTGCAAACTTTTACATTGGTGCAGTTGCCAAAATCAAAATTGGAACAAGAATTTTCGAAATTATGTATATTTTAAAATACTATAACCATAATTATAGTTTATGAATTACCTTTTTTTTAATCCAATGGTACTGCCAGTGGCTCATGCACATCGCTGTCAATGTCACTTCCGTTAAGAGAAAATTCGTCATTGTCACTGTCTTCATCGCCTGAGTCTAGGAAATTTATGATTTTAGGTTCCAAAATCTCGTCATGTGCTATTTCTTTCTTAAAATCTGCATGCCTCACTCAGTTTTCCCAGTGCTGTTGCGTTACCATGTCAATTTCTTCGTGAGCAATTAGTTTAACGTTCGTCAGTTTAAAAGTATTATTTCTGTTTGAAATCCCCCTTTTTATTTGAGTTCACACAAACTCAACTGGATTATATTGGCAGTGGTAAGGTGGGAGGCGTATTACCTCAGATCCCATTTCAATTGTAAGTTGATCCAGCTGATATACTTTTTCTGTGTTTTAAACGGAAGTGCTCTTTGAAATAAACCATTTTTGTTTCTGTTTCCGAAAATTTTTTGAAGAACGTGTACACCTTAAAATTAATACTTCGAGCCTGATTTCACAACACCTGACTTTTTGATCCGCCACTAAATTCACCGCAAGAAGCCATTTTACTATTTAACTCTTACTATACAGTTGTGTAAAGCACAACTGAATGATATTGATCGAACTCTCCAGCATTCATTCATAAACATAAGCATACAACATTCCACAAGCTAACAGGAAATTAAGTGTCTGCTCTTTCTCGAATTTAACACCTTGACTTATTCACAGTAATTATTTTATCACGTCATGTCAGTAGTTTAAATTTGAGTTCTGAGTAATTAAAAGTATATGTACATACATTCACACCAACCACTTTGAACTCTCTAGAGTAAACAGAGATTACGAACCATTCATAAACAAAGATATAATGTGACCAGAAACGTTCTACCAGGGCGGCAGGTAATTTATTGTTTCCTGTCGCTCGAATTGGCTAATTCAAAGTAATTTTTTTATCACGCCATGTCAAACATTCACGTTTCAGTTCTGAGTAATTACAAATATACGTACAGGCATACATGCCAGCCAATAATGATATTAACACAGTGCTTACGCCACGATTTATTGTTATAATACAGGTAATAGTGGTTTATCTATTTGTATTAGAAAAACTATTTGAGCTAAAAATAAGGGATTTTCATGGTTATGTTAGATACATTACTCTCCACCTTCCACATGGATCAGCAAAATCTGAATTTTTGTCTTAGCGCGAATAGTATTTCATACAGATTGATTAGGTTGGCGCTCGTCACACAACACTTAGAGGGAATGCAGTACGACAACACCGCAGGACTCCGATTGGTTGCTCACCTACTAGCGCTCAAGGACAAACACCTTATCATTTGAAACACATAATAGATGCGGAGTAGTTTATTAGGATCCTTAATCTCCTGTGTGCTTGCCTCCTGATAGAATGTTGCGTCGAATTTGCATCGCGTCTGGCGTCGAGTCTCGCGTAATGATAGCGCGAAGTGAATGGCAGTGCTTTGGAGAACACTCAGTGTACTTTGACGCGGAACTTCACACGTCAATCCCTCAAGAGCATGACGTCGAGAGTGTCTTTTAGTTGCTGTAACATATTTTTGCTATATTTCAAATTTCCCCCACTCCTACTGAATTTTGTGAAGGTGCCTAGGTCACCTGACTATTAATGTCTTTGTCAAGCTCCTAAATTATTCCCACTCTAAAATTTAGTTAGATTTGGGGCTATCACGCATGACGACTGCGCCAATTTCGCTAAAGACCACTCGCATTAATTTATGTGTAGTCATGTGCGCTAAGCGTCTCCTAAAATATTCTGGTCTGTTGTGTTGGTCACGTCTAGGTATATATGAAAGAATATGTTTCTCACCTATTCGGAACCAACTGTGCCTTCAAGACAGAGCAGACAAAAGAGCAAGGCTGGTTGTTTACAAGTTTGCAAAAGGGTGTTTCATGAACCTTCTCTGCCTGGCCTTGTTTATTTGCCAGTTTTCGGATAAAAGTTCATTATATATTTATGTATGACAGATATTTTCAATATTGAGGCATTAATATTTTCTACATATGTTATTTATTTGTGTTTATTCCTATAATTACATTTATGTCTTTATGGTATTAATTTATACACCATGTCAAAGTCTCTACCTGACAGGGACTGTTTCAGTCCGACGTACCGGACGCAATAGCATGACATTGGTCTAGTGATGGCTGAGAAAGCCGATTCAGTAGTAAACGTTTAACTTCACATACCTCAAATTAATTTATGCAACAAATGTTTTGTGAGCACATAACGGTACTCTTGGGGTATATTCATGTAACATTTTGGAACAGTATTTGATATGTACAAATATATAGTTATACCTTATGTTTTATATTCCCAGGCCAAATAATTTGCAACTCTACCACTCATATCACCACCACCCACCATATATATTCCTTTACTTTGAAATGGTCCTTTTTTGCCTAATTTTTGAACACTAGGTATAAGGATTCTATGAAAATATATATTTGGAAACCGTTATAGTAAATTTGCTGCAGAGTATCTCCACACACACACATACACAGACACACACACACACACACACACACACACACACACACACACACACACACACACACACACACACAGACACTCCCTCACTCACTCCGAAACTATAGTCATCACAGGAAAATGATTATAATGGAAATTTCTAACATCGGCTAGGAATTCTCCTAATGAAAAGTCAGCTCGCCCACCATGCGGTTACGTGAGATTTATTCCATAATAATATGTATGATAATCTAATATTAATTCAAAGAACATTCATATTCATTAATAATTAAGCACGAAGTGAGAGAGTTGTATATGAAAAATATGATATAGGTGCATATCAATATTTTCAACAGTTTTTCAGGTTTATCTCTTCATGACACGTAGATTTCTGTAATCTTTATCTCTTGGCACCACAGCCGAAATGGGAACATTGGACATCTTGAACAACAACACTTATATTAGTTAATGAGTTCAATAATTACTTTTGTCTTCTTTTACCTTCGGTGCTCAATACAGTGAGTTGGGACAGGAATTTGTGACCATTCGTCATTAATTTGTCTCCATCTTCATCAGCCACGCGTTCGGGCGCAATTTGGGACAGGATTTCTATGTTGGACGCACAATTCTTTCTCTTCTCGTGTGAGTTTTTGCGGCTATCTATTTCCTCTGGTCACCAATTGTAGCATCTTATTCTGAATAAGAGTCATAAGACATCTGTTTTTCAGGCGTGGCTCGGAATAAAGTGTCGGAGAAGTCAAATTCTGTAACTATTTAATGGTATTATTTAGATTACATTTCGCTTGAACTTCCTTTCCCAGTCACTTCCAACATGTCGATAAATTATTACTTTGTTACATTTATACAGATTCAAACTGTTACTTAAACGTTCCTGATCTAGTATCACTATTCGTCACACTCCACCATTACAACAAAATCTCTCTCTCTACCAAGATTATTGTTTTTTCGTAACCATCGTTACTTCTCTCTTAATTTTGTGATTGGCCGATTTAATACCACGTAACAACATTACGTCATATTACGTCATACAGTTATCACTTCTGCCAATCACACAATCACATACATTTTTACATATTTAAATTATTAAGTATATTTATATAACCATTTTTTATAAATTTATAAACTTTTTATACTTCAAGCATAACCCTAAACTACTGTTAGAGAGTTAAGACTTAAACAATATTTTATACAACTATTGCATAACTTGAAATATGGTTTGATGAAAATTATCATGATTAACTAAATATGTATATCGTATTCATGGTATAGTGTATAAGGCATGTTTAAAGTGGTAATAAGCAAAGGAAAACCTTAGTTACCGCAATTGTCGACAGCTTTCTACCTTTAGAACTTCTTGGCTATCGTCGGTGTGCAGCGTCTTGGGTACCTTTGGGCTAAAAATTAGATACATGTGCATTCATAATATAAGACCTGAAGCTTTCCTGGTGACGAATATGCTCAGTTGTTGTCTGGAAGCAAGCCAGGTGAAAATAGGATTAGAAATCGATGTTTCGGGAGTGTGCATCTCTCCCATCATCAGGATATTTATTAAATGTTCTCGGGAGACGACCGTCTTGGCAAAATGCAAAGTTACTGGGAGCGGAGAATTAAGGAGGATTTGGCCATTTCCTACGAGAGGAGCACGCTTAATGTGATTCTGGATTTCAGTTAAGCTCCTCTTGGAAACCGGCCTTAAAATGGAAATCCTTGACTTAAGAAGCAGAAATCAATACAGCTTGATAATCAAGTTAAGTAGTTACGGCTCTTTGACAAAATTAATTTTCTATACTCACCCCATCTCCTCACCTGGCATTTGATTTACTGAAAAAAGTCTTTTGTTCAGTAATACGAAACTGTATAGTGTTTTGCCTTTGTTTATATTTGTGTTATACCCTGTGATTCATTTGTGGTTATAACTGTTAATAAATTTCCTGATAATGGGAGAGATTTACACTCCCATAACGTCGATTTCTAATCGTCTTTACGCCTGACTTGCCTCCCGAGAAGAACTTGAGGACATGTACATTGATCTTTGGGAAGATAGTTAATAATCCGCAATAGAGAAATATTCCAACAAGCTGCTGGGATCCTCCTCGCACGGGTGCCATCCTGAAATGCGTGCACTTCTGTTGAAGCCAAGGTTTTAATAACAGTTTCCGTCAATTACATTCACAAGTAGGTCTAAAAGGCCCTTGCCTCTTGTCCCAAAGGCATTAAGCCTGACGAGTGGTATTTCCCATCGTACAAACTCGCTTATAAATCCGGTTTGCCATACAAGGTGCTGCTCCATCCCTCTGAAACCTTGTTCATTTCACAACGTCTGCTTCCCCCTACCCTGATCTCGGGGAAAAGCTTTCTCTACAGGCGTGTAATCTAGGGAGAGGGAATGCGAGTGATATCAATGAATAGGATGGCCACGCTGCTGAAGCCTCTTCTTGCGAATCCATCAGCCTGCGTGTCTGTTGTGAAAAACACTCCAGTCCTGCTGCACGTTACGATGGAGTAGAGTGATTGTATCTAAACTGCTCTCTCTTTTTTATCACCGAAATGGACTTTCTCACTGTCGTTCTTTTTTTTAAGCAACGAATTTCAACCATTTGAATTACTCTATCAATGTGTTCATATCAAGCACTGCGTACTCCATCACTTTCTGAGAATCGTCTCTACTCAAATACGATGTTTTCCCAAATAGGAGAGAAACAGAAATACATCGTACGTTCCAGCCTCTTTCATAGAATTTCAGGAAGCTAAATCCATACGGAAAATATACATTCTATTTGGATAGTTTTGACGACAATTTTTAAGCAATCAAAACACTTTAAATACACAGCTACGTAATACAAAGTGTATAGTTTTCATCACTTGTACCTTTAAATTCTGAATTGGCTTTAGCTTCTGAATTATTTTTCCGACTCTTCAAATATTTTCACAGTTATTTATTTTATATTAGTTAATAACTACGAGTTAGTTGGTATAGCAGATATTATACGCAGGGAAGCTGATCCTTTTAATAGCTCTTTGTGCATACTAAGTTGAATTATTGTGAAAAACTCCATGAGGAACTCTTGTACCTTTTTATATTCATATAAAACATTTACATAATTATCATCACTTTTGCCACTCCATTAAAAAATGGCCTTGTGGGTCTAGTACACTAAACTTTTAACGATCTTTCATTTTATTTGAGGTCAATATTATGAACTGAAAATATTAGGGCGAGATAGCAAAGAACACGTTTCTTTTCTAAAAATTTATAGAAAATATACTTTAAGATACATTAGGTTTTAAAAGCTTAACTATGCTCCAAAATTAATTTGTATAAAATTAACAATATCATATAAACATTAACTTATGCAAATCCTAGAAAAATATTTATATCTCAACAAATTAACAAAATCGTTCGGACCTACTACAATGATGACAAATGAATGACACATATAATCCATTCTTAGTTCACAAGCATATTCATTTGATACAAAGTATAGACACAATTCCAATAGAAGAAAATAGCAATGATTAAGGAGAGTATTATTTTGAAAGGTTATGACTAAGTAAATCCAGTGAAAATACTTGCTATTCAAAAGAATATGTAGATAGATTGTAGTGGTTTGAAAATGACCTGTGGAAGGCTGCATGTGTTTACACACAGATATAGCGTATGCAAGGAGACATATAATACATATAATAAACTGCGACTAGAGGGATCTAATTCGCTACTGTTTCCAGAAGGACGTGATGAACTGAAGCAGCTTAAAAAAAGAACAAAAAAAGAAACGTTAGACCACAGAGATTCGAGTTCCATTGCTGGAACTGTCCAGGGGTGGCCATGAACTGCACCTCCAACAAGGAGCTTTCTACTGTCCATAGGAATTATTCTTTCTTTTGAGCAATACATCGAAACCTACAGGAACATCTGAAAAATGGGAAGAGAATGTAATTAAAGAAAAATAATGGGAAAGAAGATCATGCAAGATATAAATGACCCCAGAATTCCCCGTCTTCGTTACCTTATACCTACAATACCACTCGCCGGGGTATTCTTGTTCCTCTATCGCTTAAGGTCGGGTCTGGGGAACCGAAGCTTTGGATCTGATGGAGACCCAGGACGGGTCATCCGAGAAGTGGATGAAATCAATGATAGGAAAGATGATGCAACAATTGGTAGAAATATCCGGAAAATGAGATGTTCGTTTAAAACCCGTCCCTGCGCCGCGTCGCCCACGACAAATCTCACTTTGCGGTTACCTGGGATCGAACACGGACCACCTTGGTGAGAGATGAGCGGTCTATCCACTCGACCACCGCGCGGTCCCTCAGCATACCATTACGGAAAACCCTAGGTAGAAGTCAGTGTTCGACAGGTTGTATACTTTTCTTCAGGTAAACTGAACTTCCCTATTGCTCATGCTGATGTTTTGTGAAGTAATCACCTACGAGGGTGGCCTTGAAAGTTTCCGACCTCAACATGAAGACAGCAGCACTTGTAAGGAAGAGCTTGTTAATTTCGTTGTCAATCTGTTAGCAGTTACCCACCAAAGTTTCAGCCATTTTAGACGCTCAATTGTTGTCTAACTGTCGTTTGAGTGAGTTCATGTGAGGGTTTTTACGAAAATGGAGAAAATCGAATATCTGTCATTAAATAGTTATTTTTGAAAGGCAATACGCCTACGCAAATCAAATATGAGTTTGATTCTTGGTGTGGGGACTCTGCACCATCATTTACCACAGTAAAAATTTAGGCAGCTGTATTTAAACGTGCCCATAAGACCTTGGGAGATAATGAAGGTTCGGGACGTCCAAAAACTGCAACTACAGTTGCAAACATCGCCAAAGCTCATTAAGTGATGCTAGACGACCGCCATATTAAAGTGAGAGAGATAGCAGAGGCTATGAACATGCCAAAAGAATGTGTCTGTCACATATTAAATCAACATTTAGAATGAGAAAGCTGTCCGCGCGATGGGTGCCGCGTTTGCTCGCGTTAGAACAAAACGTGTTCGAATGAACATTTCCAACGCTCTGTTGGCGCAGTTTGCGCGCAATAAATCCGAGTTTTGGTGCCGATTAATTTCTGTAGATGAAACTTGGCTACATCATTATACGCCCGAAATAAAAATACAGCCCAAACAGTGGACTGCAAAGAGGGAACCGGCTCCAAAGGTAGCAAACACTGTTTTCTTTTTTGGCTGGGAAAATGTCGGCGACTGTTTTTTGAGATAGCCATGAATTTATTTTAATCGATTAGCTTCGAAAAGGAATCAGCATTACGGGAGCATGCTACGCATCATTACTTGTTAAGATGAAGGCACAATTTGCGGAAAAACGCCACTTTTGAAGAAAACGAAAATCCTATTACACAAATATAAATATTTGTAACCATTAACTACACTTTTCTTTAGAATTTGGTGTCAATTCTTCTTTCTTATGGAGATAAATTTGACAAACAGATTGCTTGTGTCTTCAGTCCATCAATAATTATAATAATTATAATAATATAATAATTATAATTATTGATGGACTGAAGATACAAGCAATCTGCTTGTGAAATATTATTATATTATATATTATATATATTATCTGCTTGATCTCCATTAGAAAGAAGAATTAACACCATTTTCTTAAGATAAGTGAAGCTTTTTGTTACAAATATTTATATTTGTGTAATATTTATTGCTTCACTGTAGCTAGTTTCATTTTCTATGTAAAGAAAATCCTATTTCACCAAGACAATGCACCGTCTCACTGCGAAAATCCACGAATTACGGTTTGAACTGCTTGACTATCCGTCTTACTCACCAATCTAGCCCCAAGCGGCTTCTTTTTTCCCCCCTCATCTGAAAATTGCGCTCGGATGACAGAGAATTTCGTCACATAAAGGGGCAATCACCTTCTTGAACAATTATTTTGCGGAGAAAATGCCGAGTTACAGAGATGGGATCAGCGCTGGGAGAAGTGTGTAGAGTTACAAGGAGACTATGCTAAAAAAAGAAGTAATATCTTGTATCTTTATTAGGTCGGAAACTTTTCAGGACACCCTTGTAAATGGAAGATTTTTTTATACATATATAAATGACACTAAGCAGTTGTGTAGGGCGTCATTGAATATCAAGTGCTATACGACAGGGAGTTGAGGTCTATTGACATTCAATGACCAGTGCTGTCATCGTTTCTTATCTTCTTGATTAGAAAAGAGTTGCTTGCGTACAGCAAGTGACAAAACTCAAATGGAGCACTTAAAAGCTGCCTGTGTCTGAAAGATAGTTTAGCCAGTTATCATCAAACAAGTGCATAATAATGAAAATAACCTTAATGACTATATTAATTTATAATTATAAATGCATTAATATGTATCCACGTAATTATTTATTGTTATATTTTTCAAAAAATGAACAGGGGCTAAAGAGCCCTATTCTAATGTCATAGTCTGAAGGGGAATAATTTCTCAAAATGTGATTTACTCAACTGGCAAAGGCGTAGTGTGAAACATATCATAGGCAATGCTCCATCACTGAGAGATGTCATTGTATCTATTATTGCAGCGGTCACTAAGTGGATCGAATTTGTTCTACAGCAAATGATGTAGCACTGTGCACTGCCACGAGTGCCGTGCGACTTCAGTCTGAGACAGGACGTGGAATTAAACAGCAGTGTTGTCTCATCTCTTGCGGTTTGTTTCCGTAATCATTATGTGGGTTGGAGATTGTAATGTGACACGTAGGACATCTACCCCTACATTTGTGCCTTTATGGGAAGAGTGTTTATTTGTTATAGAAAGTGATATTATCAGAGCATTCAAGATGAAACTATCCTAATGGAAAAGGCAGTTAACCTCAAAGAACTTGGTACATTTCCCAAAGCTCTCAACAGTTCAGCAGTTTGTTCAGGTCATGAACTTGCAAGAGAATGTTCAAATATTAGGAGAGTTGAGCCAAGAATTTCAGAAAAGGTTTCAAGACGTGGTGCAATTAGAGCCAATTTTCCAAATATTTGCTGAGACTTACTGTACAGATGTTGATAATGTTCCATCTGAATTTTAACTTGAACTGATCGATTTGCAATGGAATTTTCAAATGAAAAATAAATTCCAGAATAGAATTCGTTTAAGTGATTTCTATTCACATTTTCCAAGAAATACATTTCCTCGACTACATGGAAATGCCACTCGTTTTCTGGGTATGTTCGGATCCACCCACACACACACCCAGCCACACACACCCACCCACACACACACCCACACCCACACACACCCACCAACACACCCACCCACACACACACCCACACACACCCACCCACACACACACACCCACCCACACCCACCCACACACACACCCACACACCCACCCACCCACACACACACCCACCCGCACACACACCCACCCACACACACCCACCCACACACACACCCACACCCACACACACACACACCCACCCACACACACACCCACCCACACACACATCCACCCACACACACCCACCCACACACACCCACCCACACACACCCACACCCACACACCCACCCACACACACCCACACACACCCACCCACACACCCACCCACACACACCCACCCACACACACCCACCCACACACCCACACCCACACACACACCCACACACACACCCACCCACACACACACCCACCCACACACACACCCACACACACCCACACACCCACACACACACCCACCCACACACACACCCACACACACCCACCCACACACACACCCATACACACCCACACACACACGCACACACACCACATTATATATATGCGAACAACATTTTTCGTAAATGAAATTAAACAAAAACCGATGCAGAATTCAACTGTCGAAACAGAACTTAAAATGTCAACTTAGACTAGCTGCTGCACAAACATTGATACCTAATTTTGAAAAACAAGTGTGTCAAAAGAGACAATAAAAATCTAGAAAACTAGGTTCCACTTCTGAGTAATATATTGTGCTTTATTGCTTTTCTTCGAGCTGTTATATAATACTGCTGCATTGTAAGTAGATTGTCGATTATTTTCATTTTGTTTAAACTATCAATTTATCGTTCATTTATTTTCTTTTTAATAAAATAAAGGTACTTAGTTGAATGATAATGAAATAAGCAATTAAATCAATTTATATAACAATTATATCCTTCAAATTACAATTCGATTATTATTGTTGCAGTCATTTGAGCATTTAAATTGCAAGATCGGCATTCCGCGACTGCTCTGAAGGCTACGGAGTGCACAGTACTTGCACGACCTACTGTGCACACTGTGCATTGAGATGGTCACTGTATTATTGCATACAAATCATCAACTTCCAGCTTCTTGTTTCGGTCATCCATCCGTTTTCCCAATAAGTATAAATTCTTTTGGTCTTTTAGATACAAAAATCTATGGTGTTAACGCCCAGCTTAGCTTACTTAATTTCTGTAATAATTGAAGTATGTGCTATTATAACTAATTTTCTGAATCGTGATCAATCTGTATAAGTAGGTCATAAACCACATGAAATAACATGATATAACATGATTTAAATACATCACAGTATTAAGTTATACAAAATAATGTGTATATATCTTTAGGTACTGTTATTGCAATTACTAATGAAATATAAACTCATGATAGTCCAGTAATCGTGAATTTGAATGAAAATAGAAATATAAATGACATACATGCTTTTAGTTTAAATCACGTCTTATAAAACAATCCCCCCGACATAATAACTGAATAATATGCGTTATGCTAAACATGCCATAGAAATGAAAGATAAACAACAGTTGACTGACTTTTATTAAGCAACGTAGCTGAAGGATTAATGTGCTATAGGTATAAGTTCAGACAGTTCATCAGCAATATTTTAGCTAGGAAAATGTCACTCACACTGCTACGCACCTGAAAATTTGATGGTATAATGCCTGCTATATATAAAACATGTACAACAAAAACTGGAGTCTGGAAAGTGCCGCATGTAAAAACGTGAAAGTAGCTGATGGACATCCCTTGTCAGCTCAGTGCTGATTGCAGAGGACGGCGCTCCTTAGGTATGCCATGTGTACGCCGCTATTTGTCAGGGGTAAACAATCCCGACCGTACAGTGCTCTGTTCTAATGCCTATATGATCCAGCTGTACTGTACGACCAACTCTTGGTATACAGGCCCCAAACTGAACAGAGATGATTTCATGTCATCAGATTCTCAAGCGAATACAAGTACGAGCATGGTGATACTTCCCTTCTGAGGAATCTCTTCTTTATCCTTGTCACTCTATATACATATATAATTATACATATACATATATATATATAAACTGCTTTAAACTCAAAATTCTTTTTTCGGGAAACGGGTTTGCAAATTCTTTAAGGCTTGCTGAGTTTAAACTGCCGAGAAACTTAAGGTTTTCCAATTCAGGGAACTTGGAATCATTATTGACTCACATTACATCAATAATTTGAAACAATGGTCTCTTATAAGAGGTCCATACATTTTCCTTTGTTGTAGTTTCCCTTTGAAATGTTTCATTAGGGAAAGGCATACCACAGACACCAGGTACTTTCTATTAGATATATCGAACATCAACTCTGACTTTCGTAAGGTTCGTTAAAAATTTGTGAGTCTGTTTACCATAAAATTCCATACTAAAACTTTTCATTGGATTATTTGTAGCAATATATATATTACCCTTTGCAAATAGAACACATGAAGAAAAAAGTTGAAACCAAATCTTTTTTTTTTTTTTTTTTAATTTACGTCCTCCAACGTTGTCATATCGGACGATGAACGAAATGGGTGAAATGATGCTCAAATTCGTCCAGGGTCCATAGAGCTTTAGAGTTACCCGACATTCGTATTTTAGGATAAGGGAAAACCACAGAAGAAAACCTTATCCAGGTAACTTACCCTGACCGAGATTCGAACTCTGGACCTCTTGAACGTGAGACAGACACGCTACCACCACGCTACGGAGGCGGGCATTTATTTGTTTATTTAATGTTCGCATAACATTTTGAGCACCATATACTGTTTGGCATCCAACGATCTGAATTTTCAACCATTGAATTTAGTACGTTTTCTATCTCTGTCTCTCTCTCTCTCGCTCTCTCTTTCTTTAACTGCAATGGTCATATCGGCGGCCGTTCTCCTTTGGAACATATCGAAGGTGTTAGCTTGTATTCGTTGAGTTTCAATCATTAAATCACGACCACATTCGCACTCTCATTAAAACTTCCAGATTCTGGGGAAGATGAATTATCTTGGTCGGAGAAAAATTCCCACCCCCCCACCGCCGGGAATTGATCCCGGCAGGCAGGTGCTCCACTTCGATATCTTGTTTGAAGCGATATACAAAACTACAAATAATATTCTTAATCATAAAAAATTAATGAATATATATTCACATTTGTAAAAGTAATGAAGCAAACATCACATATAATGTACCGAGTTTTTACAAGATATAGGCGCGAATTAACATTGTAGGGACATTGGGTCACCATTGTGAGTAAAGAACCCAGGATTTCTTTGTGCGTAAAGTAAAATATCCAACGAACTTTTGGTGACAGTTGAATTTCAAAGGTTTGGAAGAAACCAATACAAAGAAACATATGACTAACTGAAGAGAAGACAGCCGATCTGCGAGACGAATGAAACCGATTCGGTTAGAGTAAATAAGCCGCCAAGAAATGTCTGCCAGTGTAAAACGTCGTGACGAATACACATTGTTTCGTGGAAGTGGAAGGTGAAGCCAACTGACTAAGAGTTGCAGAGAACAACTTTAACACGGTGTAGTGTAAGATGCAGAGTCCAGCGTTGCGTAAGTGTAAAGTGCAAGAAAAGCAAAATATAACATTTATAAACTTGCAGAAAACTCGGTGCAAGTAACAGTGTGGCAAATTGCTAAACATTATTTCGGTGTACGTACCTACGATGTTCCTTCCTGCCTCATAACACCTTTGCATCCTGTCACACCAAACATTTTAGCTATCAATTAACTATTTTTGTGGACGACCCTGAGATTACTGCAGTCAGATTCACGTCGAACCAATGTCAAGGTCGTCTTCAACACAGCGTCCAGCAGCTCAACGTCCTTGATGACAACGTCGAACGCGAAGAGGTAAGAAAACCGCTTCATGTTTGCATTCACACAAACTTCTAATAGCCTGCTAGCAATTGGTTGGGGCTTTTGTTGCATGTCTTTTGTTTTTCTCACAGTCGAGTGCTGCCATTCGTTACGTAGATTTAGAAACGAAAATTAGAAAACCAGAAAGTGAAGTAAAACTAATATATTTTCCACTTCTTAATGAAGCTTATAACTCGTGACAAAATAAATACAGTCTATTCGCATAGCAATGCACAAATGAGGCTTATGGGCATTTTTCTTACTCTCATCTGTAGTCTATTGTGTCCCCACGACATTACAGACCCCGGCATATCTCTGTGTCACAGTTTTTTGTTTCCGCAATTAAAGTCGTTTGAAATGTCAAATACTTGTTGATCTATCTACATTGATATCTCTGAAATACAATTATTCTTTACTGCTTCCAGCTACTGTCACATACCTAAATATAATACCTGCTATTTATTTCAAATGGGATATTTGTCCTTGAGCACTACTAGGTCAGCAACCAATCGGACTACAGCGGTGTTGTCGTATTGCATTTCCCCTGTGTGATGTGTGACGAGCGCCAAAAAGTTTTGCCAAAACTGATCCATGTGAAAGGAGAGAGTAATGTATTTAACATAACCGTAAAAACCCCATATGTTTATCTCAAATAGTTTTCCGAATACAAACAAATAAAGTAGATACCATTATATTATAACAAGTCATTGCGACGTAAATACTCTAATCAATATCATTATTGGTGTATGTATGCGTGAACGTATATTTGAAGAGCTGAAAAGTAAACATTTGACATTAAGTGGTAAGATAAATATGTACTTTGAATAAGCCAAGGTGTTTGTTAAATTCGATGAGAGGAAACAATACACTTCCTGCTGGTCTGGCAGAACGTGTCTGGTCACATCATATCTTTGTTTATGAATGGTTCCTAATCTCTATTTACTCTAGAGAGCTCAAAGCAGCATAATTCAGTTACTCTTTCATGAAAAAGTGTATTATCTGCATCAATGTGATACGATCCACCTTCCCCCTTACTACTGCCAGAACAACCCAATTGAGTTAATGTGGGCTCAAATTATGTTGCAAAAAGAAATAATATTGAAAAGGTAGAGCCAGACTGAAAAATTCAATGCCATAGCCGGCATTTGACCCACGGATCTTCTGGTTTCCAGCCGGTCTAAACCATTGAGATACTATGGCCAACGTGTCAACATGACATTAAATTCTCCAACTAACTCGTGTTTATCCCGGTAAACCACTAGGAGTTCTTATAAACACATTAGAAATCTATCTTAATTGCAACTTACTATGCTGTAAGTAGTTGGAGAAGTTAATCTCATGTTGGCACGTTGGCCATAGTAGCTCAATGGTTTAGAGCGGCTGGACGGGAAACAGAAGATCCGTCGTTCAAATCCTGGCTATGGCATTGCATTTTTCAGTCTGGCTCTACCCTTTCATAGTGTGTCCTACACACGGCTAGTGTGAAAGAACAATTCATTTCCATTAATTGTTACTAATAGTGGTCCGAACTATAAAGCCCGGGCCTTAAAGTATTTACAGAATAGTAAGTCGCCATTAAGGTAATTGTCTCATGTATTTACAAGGACTCCTACTGGTTTACCGGAAAAAACACGAGTCAGTTGGAGAATTTAATGCCATGTTGGCACGTTGGCCATAGTAGCTCAATGGTTTAGAGCGGCTGGACCGAAACCAGAAGATCCGTGGTTCAAATCCCGGCTATGGCATTTAATTTTTCAGTTTGGCTCTACCCTTTCATAGTGCGTCCTACACACGGCTAGTGTGAAGGAACAATTAATTTCCAGAAATAATATTTTTCAACTGACCGACGTTGAACTACTTATTCACGAAGAAATTAAGAAGGAACACAACAAGACCGGAAAAATTGCGCGATGCATCAGATAAACTACAAGAAGACAACTGTAGGAAATAAATAGTACGTAATGAAATTTTGGAACCTGTCATCATTTATTTACAGTACTTAGACGATGAAGACAATGACAATGACGAATTATCTCTTCACGTAAATAACATTCACAGCTATGTGGATGCACCTCTGGTACTGTCGTTGGATTAGAAAAATAAGTAATTCATAAACTATAATTAATTTTATACTAAATATTTAAACCAAATGCGTAATATACGAATATCCATGTTGTAACTGTGATTTCAACAACTGCATTATTATAAAACTTTGGAAAATTCAGTTTGTCTTACCGCCTAGAACACTCACAAGTATGCGAGAGAGAGAGAGAGAGGGAAATATAAAAAGAGTTGGGGTTACGAGGTGGCAACGCTGACGGCTCTAACGCATCTGATTCGATAAAGGCGAGAACTCTTCCTATTTGAAACATATAATAGTTGTAATTTCATTATAATATATGTTGTCTCATCCACAGTAATTCAAAGAAAAGCAGCCTCAGAAATATCCTTCTCTGTTTCGTTTGTCATCAGTTCCAAAATAGAATAAATATATTTTTTTTTATGTCAAGGGAGAACCCTGAAAAAGCTGTACTATTTGACAGATGATGAGATAGGTCTATATCAAAATCTCCTAATTCCTTAAAAAAATCTCAGTATAATTATTTATGTTTAAAGAGTTTTTGAACTCGAAATACAAGTTCCTTATTTCTCAAATGGCATACTATCTTTATCATATGCGAAACAGTTTTCTTGATTCTCTTTACGTTTTCTTGTGTTTGTATATTGTAAGCTGAAGTTGTTGGTTGAAACAGGAGTCAATTAACCTAATTTCGACCTGCTTAGATTGCTTTAGACAAATAATATGATTTTGCGTTCATTAAAGCCATTTCTGAACTGTATGTTGTTCAAGACGTCAGAACTTGCATACATCAAAGTAAATTTTCTTGCGAAAATACCAAGCGTGGCCAGTAAAATCTTCGCAACTCATGACACCTTCATATAATCCTCAGTACTTTTACTACGGTAGGCAATGTAGGACGTCCCTACAATGCAAGACGGGTCACACTATACCGGCATACGTATTCCTGCCTCCTGTCTCCACTCAGACGTTCCAAGTTTTCCTTAATTTGGCCAACACCGTGCGAATTGTTAATTTAAAATGGAGATAGCATGCAATTCATACACTTTCACTAATGGTGTAAAGGTTCACAAGGAACCTCTATTTGTTACTACATACCAATCTACTGAAGTACTATTGTTAATGTTTCTAAAGTGTGCTTACAACTGATTTAAAAGTGACTTAAAATGTTTTAAAGCTGATGACTGATATAAAATGTAAAATAAGACAAACTTTTCTTCACACATTGCGCAGAGCTCGCCTCAGTAGCGTGATGGTAGCGTGTCTGCCTCACGTTCAAGAGGTACCGACTTCGAATCTCGGTCAGGAATAAGGTTTTTTCCGGGGTCTTCCCTTATCTTGAAAGTCGAATGTTGGGTAACTGAGCACTATGGACCCCGGGCTCTGCCCGCCTCGGTAGCGTAGATGATAGCGTGTCTGCCTCACGTTCAAGAGGTCCCGAGTTCGCATCTCTATCAGGGTGAGTTACTTGGATAAGGTTTTTTGCGGGGGTTCCCTTATCCTTAAAGACGAATGTCGAGTAACTCTAAGCTCCATGGACCCTGGACACATTTGAGCATCATTTCACCCATTACATTCATCGTTGGATATGACTTAACGTAAATTACAACAAAAACAAAACAAACAAAAAGTCATTACGGAGACAGGTGACGAAATTTTGTACCGTTTCCTAACTATCGAGGAGTTCCGATCGCTTCCGTAAACATACGAAACGTGGTATTCAACTTTACCAAAGGCTGAATAACGAAGTATTCAGTCATGTGGCATTGAGTGAGCTCGCGAAGCTGGTCATTGGAGCTTAAGCAGGCGTCCAACATGCTTGCACGGCAGATGTTCGAGAATAAATTTTGGAGGTGTATCCGAACAAATAAAATATTGATTCGCGTACCTCCAGCACTTCATTGCTTGCTTTGCCACTGGGATTGCACTTAGCAATTTTACACTGTGATTTGATATTTAAATATTTAAAATACTGCTCATTGCTTATACACGCCAATTTTTTACCATCATTTATACTATCTATATTGCTGAACATTTAGTAAACTTACATTTCGTGCTCTTAAAAAGCAGCTAGCTTCAGGAAGATTTGCCTTACGCGAAACCATGTAATATATAGATGCACAATTTACTTCAACACACAAAATCCCCTTTGGGCGATTGCCCTTCCAAGTGAAAAGTGAGCCGAGGTTTATAAATTCGGATAACTAATCCGTAAACGAATTACTTAAGATATCGTGCTGCTGGCTACGTCCACCAGACTCCCACACCAAATTTTCCTTCCTTAGGCTACAGTTGTCTACCTACTCTCGAAAATCTCCTCAGTTCGTTTACTCAGCAAGTTCTCTGCCTGCCAAGGTTGAAGGTGTTATAAAATTCTCTTTCTATGCTTGACATAAGCTGAGGCGTCAAACCTCCGGGATATTCCCGACATCTTGCACGGTCACTTACGCTGAAATGATATAACCCAGCCATGCTATAGAGATGAAATAGCTGACGCTGCATTAGGCAACATTTATGTTTTAGAGATCACTAAAAGGACAAAAAGCTAATTAAGTATGTGCACCAGATTTAATTCAGCTGTTTTCTTCATTGCCTGAACTTACTCTGTACTTAATTTTGAACATCATATTTACTATGTCTCGACATTGTAAGTAGACATCGGAAATCTTATATTCTTTCAAAACTTTGACGTCGAAGTGATTTCAAAGAGGGTTTGAGGCCCACCCAAGTAAAAATTAAACCATTTAAAAATGTGCACGATTACATGTATGTGTATACACCGTGTACAGCTCAACCCAAAAGTTAAATATCGCATAGCCATCAAACTTATAGTGTTCAATACTTGCAAAGATGCGACATACAAGGTGTTTCAAAAGCACACCGAACGAACCTATAGAAGTAATTGCTCAGCTTCTATGTAACACATATAGATAGCCTTTACCGCCAATGCCCGAGTTCGTGTCTCGGTCAGGGTGAGTTACCTAGATAAGCTTTTTGCGGGGTTTTCCCTTATCCTGAAAGACAAATGTCGGGTAACTCTAAGCTCTATGGACCCTGGGTTCATTTGACCCTGGGTTCATTCCTTAATGACTTAACGTTGGAGGACGTAAAATTAAAAAAAAAATACTGCCAATAGAGCCGCATAAAGTATTCCAGGATGAATGTGGATTAGGCAGTGACAGTCACAACGACGCGTGCCTCACGCTGTATGAGTTCGCAGGTATAATTCACACGTGGTGCCGCTTGCTATAGCTGCTGGTAAACATATTGGCATACTCCGCAGTAGCTTGCTACTATTAAGAATTTATTTCTCTTATGAAACCGCAATAAAGAAGATATTGCTTAATTATTGCTCATGTGTGTTTAACATGTTCCAAAATTCCGTTATAGCAGTCCATGACGGCAAATAAGCTGGTGCAAATATGCAACTTATACATTTTGTAGGGATGTTAATTTTAGTGAAGTTGAGGATGGAAGCAGTAAATGATAAACAGAACAGAAAACAACATTAAAGAACTGCAGATAATTTAACCAAAACTAAATGGCTTATATAATGAGATGAGCACTTTATTTCACGTGTTTGATAACACTAAATAAAGCATTTGTAACTGAAAAGGAAGCTGTTGATATTTACAGTAAGTGGATGAAAGTATTGTACAATTAAGATCATAACAAAATGCTCTGCAGTTAAACAAATACATATTATCACTGATGTAACTAGTTTCACAATTCATATTTTTAACGAAACTAAGTTAATCGTGCGTTTGTTGAACTCCTTTCAGCTCTTCCATACATGAAAAACATATCCATCATTTCGGCGTTCGTATAGCGCTCCACATTGCTTGGATTTGCTATCTCAGTACGCCCAAAATCCTCCCTGTTAGGACGGAATGTGTAGTTTTACACTGAAGAGCAGCCTTTCAACTGTCCGAGTTATTAGTCGACGTTTACAGAAGTAACTGTCCTTTGCCCCATTACCTGTAACGTAGCCTAGGATCACTAATAAAGGGCCGGTGCGTCCCATAATAACTTTTGAGGTTCGCACACCAGTGCTTCCTGCACTGCCTAATCACAAAATCATGTAAGATTTAATGCTGCATAAGATTATATCTCAGAGAATATCGATGTCGGGAAACAGAAATTCGGACTGCTTAACTTATAAGCTATGTCACGGCTATAATCGTTCGGTGTCATTTTAAAACGACCTCTATACATTTTCAACAAAATCCTACTACAAACTATTATTAAATGCAAACCTTTTCACTAGATTTTATTTCCTTATTAATATATGTAAGTACTTTCACTAAAGCAGTATATATTAATTACATTTTCATGAAAAATTAAATATGTATAACCTGAACTTTCTGGAAGTAAGCCATTGAGGACTTCATCACGAAGAAATGGATGCTTTGGTATAGCATCTAAATCTAACATATAAGAGGTAAACATGTAAAATGCATAGATATCTTTAAAGTAAGCAATTTATGACAAAAATTGATGGAAAGAGCCATTTTCCTAGATAAACGCTATTTTTATTTTGTTTATCTTAATTTTTGTGAACTTCTGTTAATATTCATTTTTTCTAGCAATGACAGTAAAAGTTTATTGCTTATTAAAGAAAGCTCAATGCGAGAGAGATCCTGTGAAGTGCTGTATATCAAAATGGAATTCATACAATTACGGATTCATTGCGAAATAAATTCATTTTAACACTTTTCGGTGTGTAAAAGCATAAGCAGAGGCCAAATAAAATATCCAGTGTGGATGCTAATGGGTTTGCATTTGTTCGAATATGGAATATGAAGGTCGATATACAGCCACCCGCTTTTAAACATTTATTATTGCGACAAACAGCTCCATACGACAGGCTTATTCTGCAATGTAGAAGCACCACAATCCAATTACGAATTATGTTTAATACTTTATGGCGTCATTAGTATGCTACATATGTGGATTTTTTCAAATGTATTTCATTATTACCACCCACGACACGTTGCGAATACGTGTGAACGCTTAGTGGGGTCTAATTGGCTGATCATATATTCAAAGGCTAAGCTCGCGAGTTTGAAACCCATTGCAGAGAAGAAGGTGGTGGGCCCAAGTAAAATAACTGGTGAGATAGCAGTTTTGGATGCTCAGAGCCTTATACAATGCGATCCATATAAACATGAACCATTTAAATATGCCATAACCTTTGAAGAAATAATAGGACACACGTGCAAATATAGGATAATATAATACAAAATTGGGAGATTATATTACACTATTTATATCTCAGAGAAGATGTTGGTAGTGTGCTGCACCGGCATCTATACATGTTTGCACTCGTCTCACTATATTCCCTAAAGTTTTAGGGAGAGTTGTCCGTGGTCTATTCTTGTACACTATTTTTGAGATACCCCCACCAGAAAATATCCGGTGAGTTTAGGTCTGGAGATCTGGGTGGCCACAGACCCTTTGAGATTATTCGATTATTAGAGAAACTGGTTACAAATTCCATGGTATCATTGGATGCATGGCACATTGCTCCATCTTGCTGGAAATAACCTTCTCTCAATTCGATATCATCCAGCTGCTACACAAATGTATTGGAGATGCCCATATAAACCTCAGTGTCTACAGTAGTATCAAAGAAAGTGCCACATTTAAGACTGTCAATTGTCAACAATTGTTAGTGTTGTCAAGTTTTCCAGAGCCACTGAGATTATTAAAACAAATTTCTATATTCTACGAGCTTTCAAAGGTAAATTATGGCTTTAAGAAGAAATGTCAAAGTATTAAAAGTGAGATATATTTCATATATAAGTATGAGTAGCTGGCATGCTTAATTTATAAGAGTAGTTGGAGCAGACTTCACTGAAGATGACCCAAATTTAGGGTGGAAAAGCGCTTTTGGAGTAAAGGTGGACATCAAATAGTTGAGTGAGTACTCTTATAAATTGGCATGCCATGTGGTGCTGGCTGGCTGTATATAGCCAGAAGGTTTTTGCTGCGTGCCCACCCGTTAAGGGTTTTACCGCAGGTAAAATATTCGAAAACGGGATTTTGTAGGATGGATATGGTGTAGGTTTTGAGGTTGATGAATTTTGTGAGGTTACAATTATTGTACCTTCGGGGTGAAAAGACAGGATGCAATGCCCAGCACCCTGGTGTTTTTAATTTAGTTTAGGTTGGGGAGAATTTTGTTGCCAAACAACTTAGGAGACTATGTGGAGCTCAGCTTTAGCTGCTGTTAGGATTAGCTCCTGGGTTATCTTGGGTGCCCGCATGCCATGCGGGGGACCCGATGTTGTTTAGAACGACGTCTAGTGGGGTCATAATCTCCCAGTGATCTAACAAGGGCGCTTCTATGAGTTGGTAAAGTTTCGTAGAATTTTGAAGCCCGGCGCCTAACTTGATCCTCCACATATGGAAGTCCCAAGGCTTCGTGAAGTTAAACCGATTATAATAGAGTATCCAACACAGAATTCCTCTAGTGACTGAGGAAAATCGGAAAAATCTTCGGTTAGTTGTCTTATTAATGACTCTAAAATTAGAAAATTTTTTTACATAAATTGGCATGCCAGCTACTCATACTTATATATGAAATTATGGTTTATAAAAGTCGTACAGGTTTATATGGATGGCACTAAACTTGACTGCATATAAATTCTGTCTCATTTTTTCTTGAAAAAAAAAAAACAATGTAATGAACAATTTGTATATTTTTAATATAAGTGTAAATTCTTTTACGTTATTTTTAAGGTTAATAAAATATAAATTTAACAAAACAAACAGTAATTAAAATGAAAATTATTAACAAAGTACCGATACTCTAATGTACCGTACCAGACGCCAAGAGATTAACTACCAATAACGTTCATTTAGCTACGTAAGACTGTAAGGATCATAAAGCGATGAACCACGAAGCAGAATCAGGTGAAATTTAAAGATGAGCCCCACTGAAAGTTTACAGTGAATAAAGGTGTATTAGTTTTCATTGACATCTCTAACAGTGAAGACTACCGAGAAATAATTCATATAGCTTTTTGGATTCCCCTAATCTTCCACAGATACTTGGTGGGCTAATAAAATCCACTCTTTATTTACACTTTACGGGTAAGATGTTTTCATTAATCAGGTAGGAATAGTGCAATAATATTAGAAAAGATCAAGTGGAAGTGTAAGTACATCTTTTGATATTAACGAAACAAAACCAGCCTCTACCAAGCATAATTATCTGAAATGCTGAAATGTGTATAAAATTATTTTACACTTAATTGTCTTCATATTTTTATAAATACAGAAATAGTAACACTTGTGTACCCAATTACTTTTCATTCAATACTGTATGTAATCAGTTTGATGCTTGTGACTTAACAGCACTTTATATTGTATCAATTATAAACAAGATATAATGGAATGTTCCCAATAGGGGGGCAAAGCAGCTTCTGAAATGATGACCTCTTATTTAAGTGACTCTCCTTCTTACGTCGAAATGAGACAGATATTTTTTCTTATATGTAGGTACAACCCGCTAACAAGTCAGTACTGAAGGACGCTGCCTTTCATGCGATAAGCTCCTCATTTTTTTTTTAATTTGTATTTTATTTCATCCTTTGGAACATAATACACATGTTATAGGACACGTCAGTTCAAGATACAAAAATAAATATAAAAGGTCACATAAGAATAAAAACTACAAAAACTAATTTACATAGTCAATTACAGCATTAGAAATTAATTCAAAACACCATCCCTTAATCAGCTTAATGAATTTATCACTTTCAAGTATAATTAAAGCTGCAATGTCATAATTCGTTTAAGCTATATATAAACATTTATTTAAGAGGAAAGCCTTTAACTTCCATTTAAACTGCTGTTTTGAGATGCTAGCTATTGATTTAATATCAGATGGCAGTTTATTGTAAAGCTTAATTCCTAGTATATGTATTATTCTCTGAAGATTTACGGAGATGATATCGAACTGAGAGAAGGTTATTTTCAGCAAGGTGCAGTAATCTTATGACACCATGGAACTTGTAACCAGTTTCTTTGATAATCGAATGATCTCAAAAGGTCTATGCCCCCCCCCCACACTACCTGACGTTAGCTCATCGGATTTTTTTCTTGTGGCGTTATCTAAAAATAGTGTGTACAAGAATAGGCCACGGACAACTGATGTTCTCAAGGAATCCATTCGAACCGAAATAAGTAACATTGGCGAGGATACTCTCCGTAAAACTTCAGAAAATTTGGTGATGGGTGCAAACATGTATAGAAGCTGGTGGAGACACTTATAACAGTTTCTCTGAGTGTAAATAGTGTAATCAAATCTCCCAGTTGTGTATTATATTCTCCCAAAGTTGAAAGTGTGTGCTATTATTGATTCAAAATTATGGCCTATTGAAGTGGTTCAGATTTCTATGGATCGCAATATAAAAATCCGAAGCCAGAATAAAGTGGACCACTATCTAAAGATTGGTTGGTTTTTCCCTTTGGCCTTCTACATTTCCCTTGTAATCTACAACGATTTGTGCGTACATGCCATTTCTGGAGATGTTGTGTCTCAATAAGAAGGAACTACAAAGAGCAGGCATATGTTGTATCTATAGATAATATTAGTAGGAATAAATGATAATGCAATGGAAGAACTTTGGTTATTTACACATGTATAATAATTAACATTAAAGTTAAACCCATGGCACTAAAGCTCATATTGAAACAGGGTCTGCCAACCCGACTGCCGGCCTCACGCCCACATCACAAGTTAGAGGTAGGCGAATATCTAACCGATACGGGGAGGGGATGTGGTCAGCACCTCGACATCCCCCAGCCGGAAATCTGGCTTTCATGACCGTGTCCTTTACTTATCGCAAGCCCTTCAATTTGCTCACGATGCTGAGTGGGCATCGGTCCCATTCCTGGGACTTAAAATCCGCACCCTCAGGGGTGGGAACGAACCTGGGCCGCATTCCATGGCAGGGAACTAGGGCTTGATGCCTTAGTCCACAACGCCACGGCGCAGGACAAAAATGAACATTTCCCAACAATATTCAGATCTGGCCCTCAGAAATCGACTGCAGCGGGCCCCTGTACATCGTAGAAGGTACCTCTCACCCGCAGAACGAACACCTGCGTCTTATGATTTCTTACAGCTGAGAACCTCTACTTCAGTTCACGTTTCTTTGAATATAATACAAGCAGAAGTTAATGAGACAAACACCTGTATCTATAAGGCGTGAAAGAACGAGGGCTTCATTACTCAGCGATCCATTCCAAGCATGGCGGTACTCACGCGTGGATAGCTCACTGCTATACTCACATTCCTTTTCCACACTCCTGGGCACGAGGCTATTTCCGGGACAAGGTAGCGAACTCTTTACGCTTCAACACTTTGTTCCTTCTAAGGAAGATAGATGTGAGAGAAACTTCATAACTTCCGTGATACGGACACGCTGCAGAGGGTGGCAGCGTTGCCTTGCATGAATACAAAGTATGAACATGCTACAAAACAAAGGCGGAGCCTGATAACTTCTACAAGAGGAGAATTTTTAAAATAAGAGAAAATAAAACATGGGACGAAAGTGCGAGAAGGAAAATGCTCTGGAAGAATTGCAGCGTATTAAACTTTCTCCTACGAAGTTTCGCGAAACACATTGCACAACAATCTGTTATTGTCCGTTTTATCTAACTTGTGAATCAGTCAAACGAAAATGTTATTATACGAATATTTCGAGCACGAAAGGATTTTATACATGCAATTATTTGGAATAAATAATTACCATACATTTAGGTAAATGTTATAAAATCGAACTCCGTTTGACTGAATTAAAATAATATTCTTGAAAGGCAGCGAAAACATCCCTTTCGGTTCGGAACGTAAATTTATTATTTTTTTTATAATTTGTTTATTGATCGATCAGCAGTACAATGCTTTACAGATCAGAGTGAAAAGAAGGTAACAGTACAATAAGAATAATAACACTCAGGGGTAGGCCAACAGGCCGCCCCCTAACTACATTAAGTACGAACTCCAATAATACTCTCTGAGAAATTATGTCAATATTGAAGATGTAAGACAGACATCAAGCACTAGAATCACTCGAATCAGATGTATCACTTAGAGGCAGGTCCTGTGGTAGCCTCCTCTTCAAGCGTGAGGGCTGGCGCTTGCGGACGCCGATGTTATAATGCACAGCTCCTGGAACTTCTTGCAGTGTGGAAAAGAAACGACGAGCGATCCTGCGAATGTAGTCGTGAGGAGGTAACAGTCCTTGTTCGTGATGGAGCTGCTGATTACGGATGAACCATGCACCCTTGGTAGCGATGTGCATGAAACGATTCTGTATGACCTGAAGACGACGCAGATGGCATGTGTGTGCAGCCCCCAACACTTGGCAGGCATATGTAATAAGCGGACGAACGAGTGAATTGTAGAGTAACAATGATGACTGTAGGCCGAGGCTGGAACGGCGATGCAACAGAGGTGAGAGTTTTGAAAGTCGCCCGGAGGCCAGTAATATAAGACGATCGATATGAGCACGCCAGTTCAGTCGAGAGTCCAAAAACACTCCAAGATATTTAACGGGAGTTGTAGTGGGGAGCCAAGGGACATTGTTCCTGTAGAGACACAACGGAGTAAGCGGAGTATATCGGCGAAGTGTGAAGATTTTAGATTCGGGTAAATTTATTAACCCATTCTTAACCCTGCAGTAGGCGCGTGACTGACCGTAACGTGACTGGGCGCGTGATCTACAGTTGTAGACTATTTTATTTTATGATTTTAATTATGAATATATCGGAATTAGAGGAGGTAATTTTCATCAAAGACACCAGAAAAGCAGTAACAATGTAATGTTTTAACAGTAGAAAAGTGGTTCAGAGAACGACCATAGTAATAGAAACAGCATATCGGGCATTTTAATAGTAGAGATGGACTATTTCATTCCATTATAGTTTTTTATAATGCAAATGCAATTTATATTCATTATCACAACTAAAAGGTAATTGAAAAAGCTGTGAGAACTTACAAACATCAATACTTTACATAAATCTGCTTTTATACAATTAATATAAACGTCCTTCATGTGATCTTTAGATGCGTGTTTGTAAAATTTTCAACAGAAAAGCCGGGTAAATTTTTGGCGTTCTCTTGTGCTATAATTGCACTACTATTCACTGGCTCTTGAACTCCTAGAAGCACCCTTGCACGCCTTTTTATTTCCATAGGAAGCTGAGGAATTTTAGACTTGAATTCTGTCTGTGGCTTCCCAAGTTCCCACGGAAAATTTTCAATGAACTGCTTTCGTTTGATTGGTTGGTATACAGTATTTGCTGTATAAATGCAAAGAGTATTAATTGCAGAAGTATTTAGCAGGTCATAAAAATGACCATGAAGCAGCGGCGAATGTTACAGGCCCCATTGTAGGTTCGTAGAATTAAAGTTCAATTTACCGAAATTCTAAATGTTTTATTTACATAGAAATACACTCCTTAGCAGCAAAATTATATGATATATCACAACACAATCTTCCAAGTTCGATGATAACAACAATCATCGTCCAGTTTACAACATCAGCTCTCTTTACAACAACACTCTTGTTACACAACTGACTCATCACTAGCCATGGCTTCTTTTTATACACACATTCATGAATTCCAGACTATTCTGTCAATCACTAGGAATAAACAAGGCATCTAATGACGTAATCCGAATACTCTATCACCTTGCAGAAACGTGAAACCCTATCTGGGCTGGCAAGTCTTTCACCTCTGTGATGAAATATCCGTCTGCTGTTTATCGGCGCTATCGTTAATTGTCGGCGCTTTGTGAACGCTAGCCGCCTATCAGTTCCTTTGTGTACACTAGCCGCGCGATCGTCAAGTGCTTATGCAAGCTCTTTATTACCGTGAAACATTATCTGCCGTTTGTTAACTATTTGCGCCGAAATTTTTATGTCCCTTGCCGCGACAGTATTTTTGGCACAGCTGGTCCTCTAAATAAACTCCAATTTTCTATTGTAACAAGTAACAATTTCAGGCTTTCTTTGCATTTCTAATTCTTCGTCAATAGCATCATGCAATGCATGCTAGATACAACTAATACAGATTCTTTTTCTTAGGACAATAGAGTACTAAGGTTCAAAGAGAGATGAATTTTATTCAACTTTTCTATTTAGTAAGAATTCTGAAGCAACATCAACTTTATTCTTTCAAAAGGTGCCAACATAAATTAGTTTCTTTTCATGCAACAATTTTTCTACAGCCGCCATCATGTAAAACTGTAACCAACATACAAATAGATTCATGGAAACAATATTCTTGATAAAAGTTACAGTAAATCTAAACCGATATGGATAACTAGACATATGAACTAAACATTCAACACCTACCTAAAGCGCAACTGGAATAGGCGCGTGATCTACTGTGGTAAACCAACGTAAGACAGCCACGAATAATAAAAGCCTGTGCCTCTTTCAAAAACAACTGAAGTACTGATTGTGAAGACAAAAGCGCGCCTAACCGTTACTAAGAAGCGGGAGTGCGTGCGTAATACAGAGATTGAAGCAAAACTATTGGAAATATACGTGGTTTACATATATAGACCAGCGCTTACTGCAGGGTTAATATCAAACATATGTGACGGAATCTAAAGGTGATGATCATACTGCGATGCTCGCGTCCCGTTTGCTACTCAGGCAATGGGATGCTGCAGTGGGGCTGGAACAGCCGTTACTCGTAGTGATGCATTAAAAGCCACTTAGCTCGGGCGTAGCATCCGATGGAGGTAGAATGACCATAATTAACTAAATAAACTAAAGATTTGTTTAACTTATTTTCAAATATTAAACATTTATTTCCTTCTGAAATGTATAAAAGTCCCTCTTGGCATTACATTAATACATGGTTTCAGACGCGTCGCTATTAATATTACAATTTCAGTATTTTTCTTCAACGAATCTACACGGATTATTATGCTTTCATCTATATATAGACTCACAATTTTGCGTCTTTACTCGATACTAATTCTGGCTAGTCTGAAATTATTGAACTTCCCATTGCTATGGAAATTCAATAATTTGTCATTGGTTCAGGTTATACTCGTATTTTAATTGCACAATTTTCATAACCATATTTGGTAAGCTTCAAAATATTTTCTTTAAATAACGTTCTAAATCATTTAATATTCAAACAATATTTCTAAAGAATTTACAATAAAATTATCATCACTAAAAAAAATTAATTATATTCATTTTCCGTTGCAAACAGACAGTTTTAATATAGAAAATGGACTAAAACAAGGGGATGGGCTGGCACCCACCTTGTTTAATTTAACACTGGAATATATTATTAGGAAAATACCAGTGGATGTAAAATCCACAATATATTATAGATCTGTACAGCTATCAGCATATGCAGATGACATAAATATAGTAGGGAGAACCAACAAGGCAGTCTCAGAAATATACACAAAACTGGAGGAAAATGCAAAGGAAATGTACTTATTATAATAATTAAAGAGAAAACAAAAGCTATGATACAAAAGAGAAGTAGTTAGAACAAAAGCAGGAACACCAGCACTAGAGAAAATCATCTGGAAACAGTTTATAGCTTCAAGTATCTAGGAGCAATTATAAATAATAAATATGATGAAAACCAGGAAATAAAGGCTCGGATAACAGCAGCAAACAAAGCATATGCCCCATTACAGAAAATATTTAGGAATAAGATAATATTCCCTAAAACAAAAATAAGGTTATATAAAACATTGGTTAAACCAGTGTTAATATATGGCTGCGAGGCTTGGACATTGACTCAAGCCATGGAGGAGAAACTATTAATATTCGAAAGGAAGATACTTCGAAGGGTATATGGACCAACTAAAGTTAATGGAGTATGGCGAAACAGGTATAATAAAGAATTATATGAGATATACAAAGATATTGACATAGCACAAGAAATTAAGATTAGAAGATTAAGATGGACGGAACATGTTCAAAGAATGGAAGAGAAACGGATCCTCAAGAAAATGTTAGAAGGAAAATTTTACAATACATGACTTAAAGGCAGACCAAAAAAACCGTTGGGAAGATACAGCAAGAAGAGATTCCTTACAGATTTTGGAAGTCGAAATGTGGAGACTAAAAGCAGAAGATAAGGATGAATGGAGGCAAAAACTGAGGGAGGCTGGGGCCCAAAAGGGGCTGTAAGAGCCATATAGTAGTAGTAGTATTTTCCGTTGCTTCCACCTCTTATATCACTATTTTACCTTTAATTGTTCTTTTTCGTGTCGTTCCCGCTCTACTACAACTTTTTAAATAATTTCCAATGAATGTTTTTCAATAAATTCAAAATAACAAAATAAAAATGTGAGATTTGAGTAAGATAACTACTTCACATACATAAAGTAATAACACACATTTATTAATCACAGAGTACTCCTATATGCATGTAAATGTTTAGTTACAGATCGGAATAGATATTGGAGCAAATTTTGGATTTTGAAAACCATGGGAAACCAAGAAAGTACCTTGGTGCATACAAGATGCGGGTTGTAAGGATAACCTCGAGGCTAGCTGAGGCGCCTACCATGCGCAGCGAGTTTCTTTCATAAGAACTCAAACGTACTCTGAACAAATAGAAGCTAGATTTTAAGGTGTCCTAGCCGCACATGTCTACGCATAAATATGAGAAGATCTTTTGCAAAACATGACTATATGCAAAACTGAAAGTAACATATAATCAATAGTGGGGCTAAGCTTCACCTAAGAATTAAGAAAATAAACACGCGATAGACCCAAAATTCAAAATAGTGTTATAGTAGGAGAAATTTGAAGAATGGTGAAGACATGAATTTAGTGAGCATAGGGCGATTGGGACCGGGAAAGTTAACACGCGTGTCGGTGCACTTAAAGATTTACACAGGGTCGTCTAAAACATAGTCAGAAAGAAGGCACTGTAAGTGTCAATTTACCTTCACTCTTGTCCCACTACTTTCAACGAACATGTAGCCGGCCCTCGTAGTCATGTCCTTAGAACAGAGGAAGACAGGTAGTGGCATTGTGACGTCAGCTCCGTTAGTTCTAACCGCCAAATATGCCCCAGAACGAAAGGCAGGTTAGCCTGTGACGTCACCACATTGATTCCTGCTGCCCAAGAGGAAGGAAACAGTTTGATGTGTTGGGGTTCCTACAGCGTAGGAAAAGACAGGAAACGTATAGGGTATTAATAATACGTACAACTTACACCTTGGGTGTTGTAATATTAATGCTGACTGCTTTAATTGCACAATTGCTCGCAGTTTATAACCAATTACATTTTGGCTTGTACTATGAGAAAATATATAAAACTTCAACTCGTAGTTTATCTGAAGGTCAGGTATGTTATAAAATAAATAAAATAAAATATAAAGTAATTTTCTCTGCAAATTAGAGGAGACACATTCAGAACAAAATTACGTGGACATTTTCCGACACTTTATGTTTACCTCTTTCTTTAACTAGTTTATTTATGTCAGGTATTTTTTATTGTTATTATTATACATCGATCAGCAAATTTGCTTTACAGATGTTTGTTATTGAGACACTTAGCAACAGTACACGTAACAATTGAGGTAGCCGTGAACGACACCTCTAGTTAAATATGGCAGGATCATTATAACACAAATTGAAGACTTTAAGTTTGATAGGTATCACACTTCTGGGTCGTCTGTACTGGAGAGGTCGAGGTCACTCAGGAGAAGATCTTGTGGCAGTCTGCGCTTGAGGCGAGGTGGTTGGCGAGTGTGAGTGCCGAGATTGTAGGTGACAGCTCCAGGGACCTCCTGGAGATGGTAAAAGAAAGGTCGTGCCAGTCGGCGGATGTACTGGTGAACGGGTAGAAGACCAAACTCGTGATGAAGTTGTTGGTTTCTGACGAACCATGGGACATTTGCAGCTGTACTAAGCACCCTGCAGTCAGCGGAGATTAGTTGTGCTGGTGCCACTCCATACTGGAGCTGCATAGGTAAAAATGGGACGGACTAGAGATTTGTAAAGAAGAAGGGAGGATTCATAACCAAGTGAGGTGCGCCTGTTCAGTAAAGGGTACAGTTTTGAGAGCCGTGCAGACGCAAGTGTAACAGACCTGATGCGGGCGTTCCAAGTTAGGCGAGTGTTCAGTAGCACCCCAAGATACTTCACTGGCACACTGGTTGGTAACCATGAGAGTTGTTCCCCTAGCAGCTGTAGTGAAGGAGGATCCCTAGAAGGACGTAAAAAATTGTAATCGAAGGCTGCAAGTTAGATTGTGATCCGACAAGGTACTTCGGGGTTTCAACTTAGTCAATTAAATAAAAAAAAAGTGAAAAAAAAATTGTTCGCACACAAATTTCAAGAGAAACATACACAATGGCTCTGCTGCAAGTGAATATAGCCTCAGAAATCTGGTTTGAGGGACATTCTTGTAAAACTTAGCCCAGTCGTTCTTGTGTGTATATTTGTCCTTCAATAGAACGTCAAATTGTAAATTTAACTGTTCCATTTGGTACGTGGCGGCTACATTGTTTTCATCAAGTGCGCTACACCTGACTGGTCCATCAGATTCAGTACTCACCTCGCCGTTTATATAGGCAACTTGGTATTACACGGCTTTTGCCTGATGTCGCACGCACTGCAGGCCTCGCTCTCGGCTAAAATACGTCACAACTCTAGAAGCTGTTTTCCTGTGCGTTAGAGCGTATGCCTCAGGCATGGGTGTATATGTGTATTGTGTATATGTGCCGATGGCCAAAGGAGTTCTTCCCGAAGATATTAAAAAGAAGAAGAGGTAAACACAGCCAGCTAAACCGCTTGACTCTATTTATAGTTACGTGGCAGTCTTATCAGCACAGTGGTGTTTTACATGTAATAAACACAGTTCTGATATGTATTACTGACATTGCATACATTATCAGTGGCTCATGATGCAGTCTCTAAAGCTTAAAAGCAACACACCAGTTCAATGAAATATGGTTTTGTTTTTTACACTGATTTCCCAAGCTGCACCACTTTGCAAGCAAATTGCTGGCCACGATTGGTAATGCGTTAAGCTATATTAACACTCAACAAGAGCTTGCTGCTCAGATCGTCTTCATATTAAATTTCAGCAGTCGGACATTGAAACAATGATGCAGCAATACCTGTCTAAAACTAACCCTTATATTTTGGAAACTTGCGAAAACGGAAGGTAAATTTCGGAACGGAGATGTTTCCCATGTAAAGTTATATCCTGCCTAATGCGAAAACGGAAATATTTTTCGAGAACCGTTAGCGTAAATAACATGATGAAACAGTTTATTTACTTTACGTGTAATGAGTTACCACATACGTATTAAAATGTAATAATTTTGAGGGCAACTGCACTTACACCGAAGTGCAACATAAAGCTCTCTCAACTCTTTCAACACACATGATAAGTGTGCAACTGTTTTGAAGTGTGTTCATTCTCAGTTTCGTTTTTGCAAGTGAGCAAGTACAAGTGGAAGAAAACTGTAAACTTTGGTAATTAAAAAAAACATGTTTTGTACACAAATTCTGTAAAATGAGTTCTAAACATAAGGCATCACTGGAGAAAAAAGTCAAGGTTATTGAAAATCACGAAAAGGCAAACATCCAGCTAAAGAATTAAGTGTGCTGTTTAAAGGGAAAAAATCAGATTTATGAGATTTTGAAAACAAAAGCACAATTAAAGACGAATGGTTAAAGAGAATAGAAGGATATGTAAAATGCAAGACAAGGTCTACAGAGTATGACGAGCTAAATCGTGCTGTGTTGGAATGATTTGTTAGTGCGCACGTGCTAAAGGAATTCCTATTTCTGGAGCAGTGCTTCAGACTCAAGTTTTAGAGACAGCAAGTAAATTAGACAAATAGTTTCAGAGCTTCCAATGGTTGCTTCGAGAGTTTCAAACTGCAAAATTAAAATTGTGCAAAATGCGCGAGGGATGGATGATTAATTAGTCAAACTTTTGGTGACGACCTGGAAGAATTCTTGTAGATGCCTCGCCGCACTGGAGCAATGAGCCTTATCTCTGGTCGTAGTATCGGAGTGAAGATTATTTTATACTGTTATGGTTGAAAAATAACAGTTCCTCTCCTTTAGAGATCTTACAATTTATTCCGAAAAACCATTGAATGTTCTATTACAATTTTAAATTTCGTAGATTCTGTTTTTTTTTTTTTTTTTTTTTTTTCATAAAATGATTATTGTTGCATCGTTGAGCTAAAAGTTTCTGCAGACCTGTAGAACACATACACAAAAAACCACGTCCTACTACGACGGTGAACCTTTTGCAGACTGACGCCAAATTATTTGCATATTCTGCATTCTCTGCGCATGATGTTTCTAGAACATCTAAATTAATCCTATCATATTGGTCCACGTCATATCATTACGTAATTATATTATTGTAATAACCAATAGGAAAACTATTACGTAAGTTGTACCATTCTGTAGGCCACGCAGTTTCACATCCTATTTTATACAAATCACCTTTTTCAGAACAATCCAGGACAATTTTTTAAATATTTGAAAAAATACGAAATAGCCGTCACAAAAAATTGATATAACATTGTTTTATATGCTGTGTCTGGTGAAGCAAGTAATATTGATATGCAGACAAATGCGGATTGGGAAGGGAAAACTGAAAACAGACAGAGAAACTAAGAGATAAACTGCAATTACTGTATGTAAATTGAAAATATAGTAGATCATATTTATCAGCCAATTATTAGTTACGTTTCATTTTATGTATTTCCATCACTGTAAACCTGAGCGACTATAGCTTCTATAATTTCTTTATATTCAAACATAACCCTCTGTCAGACGGAAACCTATGTAAACGTAAAATAAATGCCGGAACGATCACGCTCCGTTTTAGAGAGGTTTTACTGTATTTAAAATGAAACCAGCGAGGTTACCAAACGTGTAATTAGGAGAGTAGTGCTTTGATGTTTAGCAGAGTATTTTTAAACAATTTCAATGCACTTTTTAGAGATATTGTGACAATTATTTTAAGTATACAATATTATAAAGTAATTAAATTGTCTTGGCGAAATATATGGTAACTACTGCATAAAAAGCATAGGTAATAAACATGTTAGAAATACCTCTGTGAACTTGAGGCTTGGCTAAGGCCAATAATCTGAGCTATTTCTCCCAAAATCCCAATATGAGCCGCTTAATATTGCCTCTACGTCCTTCACTCGTATTATTTAGTGTCATTTACCCTCTTCGTGCTTTCCTATCAAACTGATGTTCAGGCTTATGCATTTGATTACGTTCTAAACCCGAATGACTGCCACTGTGGCACACGTCACCTGTTTGTTTACCTGCCAGATAGAAGAAGCAAAATGGAAGAGGTGGTTGTTGGGACAAAGCAGTTCTACACCGAAAGAGACACTAGCATATAAGTTAACGGGCAACATCGAAAGCTCATAGCATGTGTATAACATCACCAGACATCGAATCTCGTACACATTGGCAATCAGTGTACGTGCAAAGGTACTATACCAGGTCAGGCGTGACATCAACAAACGTCTGTATCAACAAGTACACAGAAACGCTGTGTGTGTACAGTCCGGTACGGATACAAAGTGTAAGCTATGTTACAACATGCTATCCTTCTCATTGCTTTCGATGCGGGAATTACAGTGAGAAATCATCTTGAATCGTAAATTGTCGAATGTGAATTTATTGCGCCTCTCACTGAAACAATATAAAAATATTGGGAGAAAATTCGTTCAGTGTCACATGAATTTAATGATGAATATGAGTAGTACAAACCATTTTCTTAATTTTATCCGCGGCTTAGTTTATTTCTTATATTACGCAGTACTGAAAACCCAGTATTTTTGTGTTGAATACTGGACAATTCATTTTTTTTTCGTTTGGTATATGTTAATTTCTGCAGACACCTCCTCGACTGCTTTTAGTCACCTCGAAATTATATCCTTCAAACTGTTTAATGGTTTTAGTTAATTGATGGAAATTAATCATTTCTTCACACTAGCTGAATATAGGCTAAGGTTTTTTTTTTATGTATGGAGTCAACATGAAAAATTCAATGCTATGGCCGGTATTTGTACCACGGATCTC
Source organism: Mantis religiosa (assembly GCA_030765055.1). Taxonomy (NCBI): domain Eukaryota; kingdom Metazoa; phylum Arthropoda; class Insecta; order Mantodea; family Mantidae; genus Mantis; species Mantis religiosa. The sequence continues at coordinate 113,821,485 of CM060957.1, read as the reverse complement.
CTGGTTTCCGTCCATTTGCTCTAACCCATTGGGCTACCATGGTCAACGTGCCTTCCTGACACTAAATTCTCCATTTGACTCGTATATTTTCCCGGTAGAGGAAAAGGACAGGAGATCCATGGTTAAAATACCGGTCATGGCATTGAATCTTTCATGTTGACTCTATCCATCCAAAACCTTAGCCTATATACGGCTAGTGTAAAGAAAAGATTAATTTCCATCAATTAACTCAAATAATAAGAGTTAAATGATGAAGCCTGGGACTCAAGTGCGACAGTAAGTCGCCACAAACGGTGTATCTCGGATGCGAGAACCTCTTATGGTTTACCGGGAAAATATACGAGTCAAATGGAGAATTTAGTGTCAGGACGGCACGTTGATCACGGTAGCTCATTGGGTTAGAACGACTGTATGGAAAGCAGGAAATCCGTGGTTCAAATCCCGGCCATGGCATTGAATTTTTCATGTTGACTCTATCCATGTTCAATGGTTGTTGATAATACCGAAAAATTTTGATTTATAAAATGGAGATTATACAATAATTGTTGTGAAAGTAATGCCATTAGCACACTATGTCCAACACCTTGCATTCCCTGAAAGGCATATATATCTGCGTGGGGAGCAGTAGTTGTAATGAAACTAAAGCAACGCTTTGGGAACTGGACTATCCCTTAGTGTTAAGGTGTACGGGCTCCGATGTCTGAACATCACTCAGTAATCAACCCGCACAGTTTGAACCTAAGAAATTTTTTCGTTCTGCTCAAAAAAGTTGTTAAGTGATTTATCAGATCGTCGGTAGTGATGGTAAACAATCCCTCATAGAAAGATATACAGGCGAGCATAGCACGATAACAAGAGTGAATAAAGTACAATTTGGATAGTCGGGTTGTTTATTTCTCTGGGAAATTTATGCTAACTCAGGGTGCACCCGCATCATACAGAAAAGAAGGGATCTCGTGTCCAGCAATTTCTGGAAAATTCTGAAATCCTCCCAATTTCCCGACCTGTAATCCATATACCCCCATCAGTACTATGCCCATCTCAGTAGCGTAGTTGGTAGCGTGTTTGCCTCACGCTCAAGAGGTCCCGAGTGTCAGGGGTCAGGGTGTGTTACCTGGATAAGGTTTTTCCGTGGTTTTCCCTTCTCCTTAAAGACGAATGTCGGGTAGCTCGGAGCTCCATGGACCCCGGACTCATTTGAGCATAATTTCACCAATTTCATTCATTGTCCGAAATGACTTAACGCTGGAGGACCTAAATTACAAAAAAAAAAAAAAAAAAAAAAAAAAAAAAAAAAAAAAGAATCACCTGGCGGAATAGAACAAAGTTCAGCTTATGGTAGTGAGTCACTGATAGTGAGCTTTCCAGTAATAAACAAGACCGTGTTTACTTTATCTAATCCAAGAAACTTGCGTATAAATTCGAGCTTAAGCACATGTAATGCACTCACCAAAGCATTGGTCTATGAAATATCAGTGAAGAGAAACAAATAATTGTACCTTCTTTGTAATTAAACTCATTAAATAAATGACAATTTATTGAATAATTCATATTGCACTTATATTACACCTACTCATCAATAACAATGCTTTATATGCCAAAACGCTAGCTCCTTAGCTGAGGAATCATTACTTGTTTGCTAAGAATATAAAACGCCCTATACATTTTCACACTAGGAAATCCGGAATATATTCGTGGATATGTTTACCCAACATACGGAGTGTTGAACATTCTTGCGTCACCTCCAGCGGTATGATACGTTAAAAGCTTAGAAAAAGAGGAGTATAGAAAGCTACGCAGAAAATTCTATGCAAATCTAATGCTAAAGCCCTGAAGGAGGATGAATACATTGGAATGCACTCGTCGATCACTGTTTGCCATGCTCCCCTCCTACAGCAAGAGAAATAATCCGTCTTCATCTGTGGGAAGTGAGCCATGGTGGGTTGGACAGCCAAGTTCTTATATAATCTGTTTGGTTTTGTCAAAGAAACTATCAAAGTCATATATAAAATTTATTTGTTTGTCTAGAAGTCTTAAAACCCCAATGAAGGAGTCTTTAATAGATTGAACTTCGTTAATTTGTAGTATCCTGTAAGACTGCATAAATACGAAAACATTGAGACGTAGAGATTTTTAAGTTGGCAGTGACCAAGTTGAGTTTTAGAGACGAAAGAATAATTTGTAATCTTTTAATCACTAAACTTGGGGGCCTTAAGTGATACAAGAAGATATTTGTTAGAAACGTTAGATTATTTCATTTCATCCTACATACTCATTTTGACAGAACAATGAGCAGACTTGGAAGCGTATATTTTTCGAAGTCCACAACATGTCCACGGCTGTTTTGCAATGGTGTCACGGAACGCGTCTCTTAACCTTCATCCTACTGAATCCTCTATCAACAACAATACTGTCCAGCAACGCAAAGAAGGTCCCTGAAAGGAATGTGCTGCCTTTCACAGTGGGACAAGGAAAGTGAACGTTTGTTGCATAGAACGCCTGATACACGAGGAGTAGAACCGTTATAAAACATGCTCTCTATTCACTCTGTACACTACAACCAAGAAGATTCATTCAAAAAAGTAGAAGCCATCGGGATTTTTTTGAATGGTGTGTAACTAAATTGACATGGGGTGTCATAAACCTGTCCAGGGAACGCGTGGGAACCTTTGCCAACCCCTTGCGTCTCAGGCCTCTGAGACTTTTTGTCCTGTGGAAGACAGTAGTATGAGTGGAATGAATGAAATGATGCTCAAATGAGCCCAGGGTTCATGGAGATTAGAGCTTCCCGACATTCGTCTTTCAGGTTAAGGGAAAATCCTGGAGAAAAACGTAGCCAGGTAACTCATCCTGACCAAGATTTTAACTCTGAACCTCTTGAACGTGATGCAGATACGCTACCATCCAGGCTACCGAGGCGGGCAATTCTTTAATATGTTTCGTGCATATCCACATAGGGACTACTTCGTTTTTCTCGCGCGTTAGAGTGTGAAAAATAAGAGTCCCATGATTGACTTTTATCTAGTCTCAGTTACTAAAGGTGCGGAGATTGCCGAGCGGTTATAGACAAGCCTGGATGTGAGACACCTACAAAGATCTGAATTCCGGACTTCATTTTGATACTTTTATTGTAGACATACGATATCTGTACTATGCAAATTTTAGTAGAAATTCCAATTACTAAGTTAAACTTGATGGTATGGCATTTATGCTCGCACGTAAACACTGAGACGCTCTACACTGCTTTTAAGCTAACTGATGTAAACCTTTTATCCCTATACGTTATAAAAATTGAAATTAACCTAGTATTCGGTGTATAAACTCTGTGCTTCTATTACTACCCTCGTTCTGCGGGGCATGGATGAGACCAAAGGCCTAGTGAAATTTTCACAAGAGGGTACGTCGCATTGCCAAGAATGAACCTGAGTGTTTACAAATGCAATATTAAAGCAATTCCCTCATAACGACAAGAACATGTTATTTGCGTTTTTATAAACGAATGGCTTTAGATATTATTATTTATCCTCAACAAGAGACATAAATGCATTGCTAATAAGGTAACAACAATAAAAAGAAACAGTTGTTTTGTGCAGAGGATATACCCAAAAGTCCGAAAGACCTTGGCCTCCTTCAAGCGAAAGGATAACTCCGGGGCTTTTTCCATAGGGTAATACCTGATTTCTTAAAAAAGCCCCTCCCCCCCGTTGACAACAACGTCAAGACGGGTTGGAAGTAGATACACCACTTAGGCGCGTCAACCCCACAGGGAAGATTACCGAAAAACCTCGGTGGGGCCACCTGGTGATCTAGCACACCTTGTACTAACTCTGCAGGCTAGTACCACTGGACTTTTGAGGCAACTCTCTACTCCATCCGGGCGGCCGTAGCCTGGCCGGAGGTAACCAATTCCGCGTGGGTGTCGGGACCACACTGCCCCCTCGAGTCAAACCCAATCCGAACAACTCCCCGACGGGAGGTACTCGGCAGTTCGGCCCGAGGTTCCTCTAGTAACCTCAAAGGTACCACGAGTACTAAGGGTCCGCAGCGCCCGCACCACGGCAGCTGAAGGGGACGAACCCTCTCCCCTACGGGAAATAAAAAGAAACATGCACATCAAGGATTATAACCCATTTGTTTCTACTTACGAGATACATGCGCTTTACTTCTCGGCTACCATGCATACGACCAAGCCGCCAAACATCTCCCTAAGAAAAGCATAGCTTTGAAATGAAGCCAGAGTGGTACCAAAAGGTATTTTGGAAAACTAATTGTTATTTTGCACTAGCCGTGTGTATGTCAAAGTATAGAAAGGGAGAGGCAGACTGAAAACTTGAGTGCCATAGCTGGGATTCAAATCATTGACGTTTTCAGTGTGACTCTATCTTTGCACAGCGTATAATGTGAACACAGCGTTGTCGAATGCTTCCGATGTTTTTCGAATCGAAACTTATTTCTGGAAGCTGGTAATTTTTAAAGAGGGTATGTTCGTTTGTAAAGGATAAGTAAACGATAAAGCTTAAACACAAAGTTGCTTGTGGCTACTTCAGTGTTTCTTAAGCGTGTGGAAGAGGCCAGATAACCTAAGTCCAGTAACTTTTGTATATAAAAACATCTTTAGTTCTGAGTTCATATATCACTCTTAAGCATTTATTTTATTCATTATATTTTCTATGAGTAAGGAGTTAAGATCATCGATATAACTATTATTACATTTTGACAATGCATACCACTTACAGAAACTCAATTTGAACATTGCGTCTTATGTCCAATTTCAGCATAAATTCATTATTGTTAGCAACCATTTTAATGTTACAAGTAATGTAATTTGGCTTGTTTGAATAACACCAAAAAGGTCATAAACTCATACAACAAAGGAGGAGGTTAGTTTAGGTACTGACGTCTCCTAAGATCTATTTAAGGGTTCAGGAGTAAATAATGGTGAGGGACATTTACGCTAAAACTGAGTTAATGCAAGCAAATAATGGTAACGTGTGTGTAGTTCATTTATGAATAAACTGTTTGGCAAGAGATGGTAGCAGCATACAATGTCAGATTTCTTACACCTGCTAGATTTCTCTTGTTCCTGCCATGAAAACATACTTAAGGGACAAAAAAATGACTGGCGGTCATATAGCTTTGAATCTTGATTCTGAGAAACAAGAGCAATTAATGAGCTGTTTAGCAGATTCTGTTAAAGAAGTAACTCCATGAAAGATCCGACTTTATCCCAGATAAAAATGACTTGTTCCATTCACCCAAAAGTATCGGTTCTGAGGTAAATATTGTGACTTTGTGGGTTCGTAGAATTAAAAGTCCGAGTTGTAGAAATTTAAAACGTTCTTTATTTGCGTAGAAATACACTCGCAGATTAGCAAGTTGCAGCAGAATAACGCACATACACATTCACAATCTAGCAATGTCGATGACCACAACAGTGTTCTGATTACATCTGTTGACAACATCAGCTCTCCTTACAACAACATTTTACATCTGTTTACTTCTGCTACGGCTATATGACTCCTTTGGCGTGTCACAATATCTTATATATTGATAATTTCTAGACTGTTCAAAACCAAACCAGAAACCGAATAATCTCTATCAATCAAGAATTCACTAGAAATTTCCATTTACCTCACTTATGTGTGTCGGTAAGTCTTTCATCTCCGCTATCTTTATTTGGCGGCTCTTTTTGTACACAAGCCGCGCTATCATAGATAACGGGTTTGCGGCACTATGGTTCACATTTCATTTCATGTAAATAATGTTAACCCTTGTACGTCAACATTGTTTATTTAACAATGTACGATATGCGTATTTACAGTGTTAAGTGTTACAGGATAACACTATTGACTTCCTAATATGTAAGATTTGGGAAACTGAGTCAAACCTTTAAGGCTATGAGTACTTGCCATTAACAGGTAGCACTTTCTGTTAATGTTATGTATGTTTTTCCTGCTTTTCTAGTACGAAATTCAACGTTATCACTATGATTCTACAAGCATTACACTTCCAAATAAACATTCAATGATGCTGCTACTGATGCTGATGCTGCTGAAGCTGATTTTTTTTTTTAATTTAGGTCCTCCAACATTTAGTCATATCGGACTAATGATGAAAAGATGCTCAATGCGTCCGGAGTCCATGGAGCTTAGAGTTACCCGACATTCGTCTTTCAGGATAAGGGGAAACCCCGGAAAAAACTTGATCCAGGTAAGTTACCCTGACCGAGATTCGAACTCGGGGCCTCTTAAACGTGAGGCAGACTCGCTACCATCTACGCTACCGAGGCGGGCGATAATGATGATGATGATAATGATGGTAATGGTGATGATGATGATGATGATGATGATGATGATGATGATGATGATGATGATGATGATGATGATGATGATGATGATGATGATGATGAGCTTATTGAAAAGAAAGAAAGAGGAAAGTACTCCAAGAAAAGTATTCAGAAGCAGAACTGTCAATACAACCAAATAAACCAAATGGCATACTTTCTAGTCTGAAATCGATCCCTCCCTTATACCATGACTGGTACAGCAACCTTAAATCTACAAGAAGTAGTGAATTTGTTCAAAATGAAGATCAGTAATGTATGTTGATAAGCATTGTGTTTTAATTCAGTGTAAACAGAGTTAAGTACTCTTTCATTTGATGTAAACAATGTTAAAATACCACTGCACATTAACAAAAAACGTTAATTTTTTCAGTTATAAAGCAGTCATAGAATTCTTAAATTGGATATTGAAGTTCTTTAAACATAAGTTTCTGGGAAAACATGTTTGTTTCCTATGAATTCTTAACAAAATAATTATATAATTTTTCTAATTGTTCAGCTCTTTGTTTCTCTGAATATGCTACGTGTACCTTATCATTGCTTACTGCCGAGCCCTTCTATTGTGATTAACACACCCAGAGAGAAGGGATGAAGTGAGGCTACAGGCAGCTGTTAGAATGATCACATGGACGCGTGGATGTATCCACATTTCCGAACACGTTGAGCCGTCACAAGAGAGGGATGATCTGGAACACATAGATTAATCTATTCATTGCGAATTCGTTCGAGCTATCTGCCTGACACCTACAACATAAACCTCTAGAACCCAAATGAAAAAATAAAAAGGAAAATGAATGAAGATGAATAAAGTGAAGGAAATCGTGGCTTTAGAGTGAGTACCCCAGCATTTTCCTGAGTGACAAACGGAAACTACGTAAAAATCAAGTCATGGTGTGCGTATCACACACTAGGGTCGAACCCAAGTCCTTCGGATGCAACTCTTTACCACGGCACCCTCTTGATTTATAAATACACCACAAATTTTGTTATCAGAACTTCCTTAAACCGACGTCATGTCGTAAGGATACAATATACCCGTTTGATAATTCAGCACAAAGACTTCAATTTGCGCAAGGATTTGTAGTTGAGACTTATCCCGTTGGAAGCATATTTTGAATTACTTTTGAACTTTTACTTTTGGATCTGCTGAGACTCTGCACGCAATTCGAAGTCGTGTGTTATTTTCCGGAACTTCTGGTTCTAGAAAACAACTTTGTTCGAAAAACGTCGTATTATCAGAAGGACCCAAACAGAACAAATGACAAAAGGGGAAAAACGAGTGCGCCACATCCCACGACATAAATATAAAAAAGGAAATGAATAATACTTGTTTATTTAAAACGAACGCATACAAATCCGTGCAGGCTGTCTTTTGTTTGCAGCAACGGAGGGGAGGTTTAGGGTGAATAAAAGAAGAATAAATAACGAAAAGGGCATTCCTGTTAAATACGGCTTACGTTTCATTAAACCAGGAGTCATGTTTGGAAGGGTCGGACCGAGTCAGTCGTCAAAAAGCAGGGGGAGAACGACTTTTTGTCCCCTGTCACTAATTCGTAGCCGCACACACGAGCATCCTTGCTGGAAAAGAAGGGCTTTACTCCAGGGCTGCCAATCATGCAACCACAACAGAGTTTAACCTTAGCAAAGACCTAGCTCGTTAGTTTAATGAGAGTGCACCACCTCTATGTGTGAATATTCAAAGGCGGCTATGCGAAGCTGTGTTGGTTGGAACTTGTGGGTTATTTCCTTTCCCAGCAACTTTTCCTGCCTTACACCATACACCATGTCATTATAAACGACGTTAAATATTTTGCTCCTCTTGTGTTCAAATTATGAGATTTCTTTGTTATTCTTGCGGAAAGGAAGGAAAGAAATGTTTAGACTCTAATATATCATAAACCCCATATGTCTTCCCTTTGCCTTTACTATTTTATTATATATAATAAATATTCCTAGAATATGAATTAATTAATTGCTATAAATTTATAAATAAGTTACTAAAGCCTCTTCAACATGAAGAAAATCTCATAATTTCACCATTAAAGCAGTACTAGTATAGAACACCGTGATCTATCGTCCTTAGTTTATGAGACAATGTAAATAAAAGTGGCTTGAAGAATGTGGAACATAGGTCCGTAAGTTTCTTCCATTGCCACAGCATATGCCACAGGTACAGAGGGCAACTCATTGACATTGTGTACTAGCACAGCCATCATACTTATTTTAGAACACTCAATAACTAGGTGCCACTCTTCAGTTTTATGTGTAATACCTAATTTACAGAGCCGGATCGCTCAAGCGGTTTAGTCTGACGCCCGCATTCGGGTGGCCGGGTTCGATTCTCGTGGCCAACCTGCATGACCCATGGGATTTTGGGCGGTTTCCCGGGTCGCTAGGCGAATGCTGGATAGGTTAATTACATCCCCCGAATTTCCTGTCCTTCCATTTCATCTCCATTATCATTTCATATCATCTCTCATCTGGTGGTCTCTTTCAGGGTAGAAGTGTCGGCGGGTGTTTCGGCGGTGCATGGCAGGATGACATACTCGGAGGAAAACTATTTCCTCCTCCGGTAGGTCGGTTGCCGGCCTCAGCTCCTCTGCTGGGACCATTTTGGGAGCACTAGCTAGGGATCTTCGGGGCTCGGATCACCTGCCTGGGACCATTGGGGCTCGGCTGCTGGACTCGTTGCCGTCTCGCAGTAGGGGAGCGTGTCCGTTGCCCTGGCCTGTAGAGGGAAGTTTGTATCCAAGTAAACTGTAGGGAACCTGCCCTCTGTACTGTCGTGGCTCCTTGGGTCGGCCGCCCATTGTCTCTTTCGCCTCATTCTTCCTCTCGGGAGTGCCCCCACTTGGGGGCATAGGCACAAAGGGTCCAGCATGGTGGCCTACTTACCGAATCCCCTCCTTAATGAAATTCCAATCCCATTACCTAATTTCAACATTAATCCACTTACATCACTGCATACACAGGCACCACTATCTGTGATTGAAAAATACTGCAAGAAATTGCTATTCCTGTTCCTGAACACTCTCACCCTAGTATCTTTATCTAACAGCTTCCACTGTTGAAGAGGATATCCGAGAAGTTTGGCTAACTGCTTGGGTAAGATATAAATCACGTACCAGGTCGAGTTCCACCTGCGTAAATAAGGGTGGCCTTTCCGCTTCTTCTGGAATATAAGCAGCATCCTTGAATGCAGATGGTTGTACTACTTCATCAGATGAAGATCTGTCGGATTCAGATAGTTCTTGCCATAAGATGGTGGCATCCGAGCTAGTTAAAAATCTGGGAAGTGCATGGAAGTCTAAGCGCACTAACTATATAATGCTTATATGAGATCACCCCAAAATTACGAAACCATGCGTGATGGGAAAAATCTGAACGTATTTTCGTAAACAGCGCATCACTTCGTGCAATTCGTTATTCGCTAGCCTGTTTATAAGAAGATAGGGAGGTGTCAATAAATATTACTAGATACAAGGATACAACACGAAAGATAAATCAATTGCGGGATTGGTTTCAGAAATAATGTATTTTGTTCTACACCAATAATACACTTATAATATAAGAAAAGATAAAATGCACTTCCACAAATGCATTCAGCCAGATCTGTAACGAGATGTTAAAACTAAAAGAGATTTTAGAAATATACATTTCCTATGCTCCTTCCAAAAATAATAAAATTCAGCAATTGAAGTCTGTGATGTTTCAGAGAGTGCTGTACTTACAAATCACTTATAAACAACAGAAATAACAAATAGTTGTCTATCACTTGTAATCATAAGGTGGTTTATATATTTTCAGTCGTTAGATCCAAAGTTTTTGTTTCATACGTCCTACTTTTCCTCACAATGTTAGTTAAACTATTTCAAATAAAATGTCAACTTCAGCGTTTATATCAAAGAATGAGTGAAATTGTATAATATTTGACTTATGATACACAGTCAAATAAAGGAATTAAAAATTTTAAATGAAATGGCAACATACAAAGGAGAGAGAACAAATGAAGAAAGCTCTAATCATGCAACTTAATTACATTTCTAGCAAAATTAAGGAAGCGACTACAAATAAAGCCAGAAAAGACTCATAATATACTATATACAACCATCGCAATTTAAATCATAGCCTTTGACTTGAAACAGAAATGAAGGAAAATGTGGTGTTCAACATTCTCACTTGTATTCATTTAAAAACTGCTAAAAACTTTTAAAGCTTCTAAATTTGCAGGATAGAGCTATAAAGTTCACATTATAAATTGAAAGCAATGGTTACCTCCCCTTCCTGGATAAAAAGATACAAAAATAACAATAAAGAAAACTGTGGCATTTATAGGAAATCAAGTCAAACTGATAACTATATAACAAATAAAAGTTTCAACCCCTTGTCACACAAATTTGATGTTTTAATAGTTTGAATTACAGCTTGATAAACATATTTATAAACAAGGAAGAATTAATACAGAATATAAACAAAACATTAACACTCTTTAACTAACGGATTTAATAAAGATTTTATACAGAAAAAGTTAGAAAAATTTAAGTATAAAAAATGTAAATGATGTTTCCACTATTAAAGAAGTAAAAATAATTGTATCTTCAAAAACATTACTTATCATCCATGGAAAAGTAAAAATTTCCAAAAAATTTCCAAAGAAAGTGAGTATAATACTGGCACCTCAAAATAAATACAGCATAAAATATTTGCTACAGTTTTCTAAAATAAGACAAAATTACAGACAACAAAAAAATCTTATATTTATCAAGTTAACTGTTTAGAATGCGATGGGGTGTATTATTTGTGGATCAAACGTAATTTATAAAGCAGAGAGAAGGAAAATTTCAGAAATATTAAATATAAGCAGACAGATAAATCGGCAGTGGCTGACCATTTTTGTTATATAAACATAAAATGAACCCAGAAGTTAAATTATTGAAACAATTGAAGGAACCTATAGATTTAACGCTTTGGGAGAAAATATTTATTTTGAAAGGTAAATATCACGTGATGTATTTTGATATTCCTCAAGTAGATATCATCAATAAGTTTGTTTTATCCTCGGTAGATGGCAATAAGATAGGGAGAGAGTCTTCAAATTCCGGAAGTGGTCAAGGCCAGCCAGCGTGTGTCAGTGTCATCCGTTGCAGGCTGACAGTCAAAACTGAAGCAAAGTTGATTTGAAACCGGTCCTAAAGGATTGTGAATAAGATAAGTAATATTGAAGTTATGTTGCTATAGTGTTTAATTATTTTTAATACTTAGTTTACTTAACTGTCAGAAGCTTCAATTCTTAGCATATTATTTTCTTAACAACCGGAATAAACGTAGAAATTGCTTTATGACGTATTTGTTTGTAAGTACAATGGGAATAGCGACACGATATGTTTATCTGGTAGCCAAATCTTTAAGAGTTGGTATTTTGGGATGAAAGATGAACTAATTGCAAGACTGGGACGTGGAAAAATGAAAAATGATTTCCCATTTAAAAAAGTATAAGTGTTGAAAAATCCAAAAGAATAGCAAGGAATATTTCGGTGATGGTGTATTTGACACCGAGGGTATTCATAGGAGGTCTACTTCTTTAGTTAGAAAACTGTCTGTTGTTGTAATTTATGTCCTTTAACATTAAGTCATATCGGACGATGAGTGGAATGGATGAAGTGATGCACATATTAGCCCAGCGTCCATAGAGCTTAGAGTTAGCCAACATTCGTCTTTCGAGATAAGGGAAAGCCCCAGAAAAAGCTTCTCCAAATAACTCACTCTAAGTAAAGATTCGAACTCAAGACCTCTTGAACGTGAAGTAGACACGCTACCATCCACCATAATGAGGCGGGCTGTGTGTGTGTGTGTGTGTGTGTGTGTGTGTGTGTGTGTGTGTGTGTGTGTGTGTGTGTGTGTGTGTGTGTGTGTGCGCGTGTGTGTGTGTGGTGGGGAGGCGTTATCTCAGCATTTCCAATATTGAATTTTAGTGTTTACTTATGTGGTTCTCAGCGTCTCATTCTGAATTTGATAAGAAAGCCCGCTCAACGGCTTCCATCAGAACTGAGGTTCTTCTACGTTCCGGAAACCTACAACATGGGATCACCGACTTTACTTCCCTTCAGAAGGAAAACATGCTCAGTTCTTTGGCGGCTGAATGATTCCATCGCATTACACCGATTTGAATAGGAAATCTCGGGAAATTTTCCAGTAATCAATTGGAGGTCATTTTTAATTTATGTTTTCTTCCCCTTCTGCTCATGCGAAGCGAACTAATCTTAAAAGCCAGCACATAGAGTTCCTGTGAGGTTCTCTCGTTGAGCCTACATTACTCTGCTGTATCCATTGCATCACAATTATGTATGTTACAAAAGCATTTCTACAAATGTTATATGTCGTGTGAAGTAGATAGAGTAACACGTTTTCTCGAGAACAGTTTGACAAATAATAGAAAAAAAGTATTATGAATATAACGCAGGGCTTTTACCTTTATTGATGTTGAGCAAAGCACAACAATAAATACTTTTACGAACCAATAGCTGTTTCCCCGGACACTCAATTCAAACCTACTTCTCCGCTTTAGAGCCACTTATACCTTCCGCATGGTTGATCAATTTAATCTGAAATACTGACGACGCACAAAGAACATCTGTAGAAATAAAATGCTTTTCTAAGCTGCTTAAATTAATTTAGCCGGGCATTCAAGCTTCGCTAAGTACTCTAAAGATACCCAGGAATCTCATTTGTACAGAATTCAATGTTTCAACTAATTAACTCCCGCGCGGCGAAAATTACGCCATTATGCTACAAGGCGCCTCTGTATCTAGAATCTTCTTCTCTTTGAGAAATTCTTTGCTTAATATTTGAAGTGTTTATTCAAGAATATCCTCTCGCCGTTGTCTCAGATTTAAGCTAAATTGGCTTCAAGTTATTTGTTGTAGCATTAGTTAGTTGTGCTAGTAAGGCTTTAAATGCAATTCTAGTCGTTTACTTTTCAACGCCAGTAATACTGGGAGCCAGTAGAAAATGAACACATAACGCCATAGTGTATTTATTATAGAAACGAGAGTAAAGAATATTGAATTTGTGTAGAAATATGAACTCTTTATTTTAGAAACATGAAAATACAATTACAGATTAGCTATACATAAACATAAATTTGAAATATATGATGAAAAATAAATTCTTGTAATTTTTTCATATTTGAATCATAGTTTGCAATATTAAAGATAACAGTGTAACAAATAAATAGGGAGTTATTGACATTTGTAAACTAATATTCCTTTCATCTGTACCTTCCACTCAATGCATTTATTAATTACGTAGCACTTCATTACTGTATTATGCAGCTCCATTGAATTTTCGATATTATGAATTCCGAATTAATGATACAAATGTGAATATGCTTTAGTTCAGAAAACCTTGAGCTCTTATTGGCATGTATACATACAGGTTGTTTCAAAATAACACCCAACGATTTTAGCCGTTGCGAACATTGTACCTTATCTAGTCCGAATTTCGTGTCGCAGCTTCGAAGTTTTGTTAAGTATAACTTTATACAGCATTATATAGTACATTATTTTGTGATTAGGCAGCGTAGGAAACCACTGGTGTGCGAACCTCAAAACTTGTTATTGGGACGCACCGGCCACGAAAACAAAATTATAACCCCTTGCTCTTTATCAGTGAGCCTAGCCTACCTTACAGGTAATGAGGCAAAGGGTAGTTATTTGTGCAAAAGTCGACTAACAACTCGGACAGTTGCTCTTCAGTGTAAAACTACACATTCTGTTCCGACAGGGACGATTTTACGCTTACTTAGCAAATCCAAGCAATATGGAGCGCTATACGAACACCGAAATGACGGATAAGTTTTGATGGATGGAATAGATGAAGGGAGTTCAAGGAACACAGAATTGATTTAGTTTCATTTAACATATGAATTGTAAAAATAGTTGCAACAGCGATAATATTTATTTGCTTAAATTCAGAGCATTTGGTTATGATAATTGTACAATACTTTCAACCAATTACTGTAAATATCAACGGATTGGATGGAATAGCTGAAGGGAGTTCAACGAACGCACTATTTAGTTTCATTTAACCTATGAATTGTAAAAATAGTTACATCAAGGTTAATATTTATTTGTTTAAGTTCAGAGCATAACGTTATGATCTTAAGTATACAATACTTTCAACCATTTACTGTAAATATCAACAGCTTTCTTTTCAGTTAAAATGCTTTACTTAGTATTGTTAAACACGAGAAATAAAATGCTCGTCTCACTGTATGAGCTATTTAGTTTTGGTTCATTTATCTACAACCCTTTGATGTTACGAGAGCTGTTCAATAAAGAATGATCACAATTTTTTTAACAACGTGCCTTCACTCATCCTCATAATTTTGATGGTACTACTCAAAATAATATCCCCTGAATGCGATGCACTTGTCCCAGCGTTTCTGCCAGTCTTCAAAGACATGCTGAAAACCATTTTTTGAGAGATCCTTCAAAATCGCCTTCGCAGCCTTCATCACTGATTCTGGTGATGGATAACGCCTCACACGAAGGCGTTTGTTTAACTCAGGGAATAGAAAAAGGTCACATGGGGCTAAATCCGGACTACAGGGAGGGTGAGGGATCCACTTCACGTTGCTTTTGCAAGATATCCAGCAACAACATTGGCAATATGCGGCCGCGTATGGTGCAGCATCCAGCCTGCTTCACGGAAATGTGGTCTTTTGCGCCTGATATGCACTTGCAATATTTTCAGGACATCCCTGTAGTATTGTCCAGTTACTGATGTGTGCAGGTACAACATGCTGATAAACCATTCCATAAATATCAAAGAATGATACGACCCTAACTTTCCCAGGAGAAGCAACCACTTTTGCTTTTTGGGGGGTTGTTGATGAAGGAGATTTCCTCACTGAGATTTGCTCTTTGCTCTCAGGATCAAAATGATGAAGCCCAGTTTCGTCAGCAGTGATTACGTTTGGAGTATACGCCGGATCTTCCTCTAACATCAACTTTAACTGCATGTTACCTCCATTGCAGCGGTAGGCGATACTGAACATGTCTGAAGTTGCCTGGTTCTCACAGACGGGAACCAGGAGTACTAACAATGAAACTACTACGGCGTGTTTGTTTCACATTAGGCTAACAGAATATAATATGATTTAATTTTAGTGTAACAATTTATGACCGTAAAAATTATGATCATTTTTATTGAACAGCCCTGGTATTTTATTTTCAGTTTATCATTTAATGCTTCATTGCTCAATCTCACTAACATTAACTTATCTCTAAAAGGTTTAAGTTGCATATGTTCACCAGCTTATTTGCCTTCATGGACTCTATAACGGAATTTTGGAACAGATGAAACACTCATAATCTATAATTCAGCAATAGCTTCTTTATTGCGGTTTCATAAGTCAAAGGAATACTTCATACAAGCCATCTACTGAGGAGTATGCCGGTATGTTTACAAATAGCTGCAACACGGGGCACGGCATGTGACCTGCGAGCTCTGTCTGCGTGAGGCTTGCGGCGTTGTTCCTATCACTGCCTAAACCTCACTCATTCTGGAACATTTTTATGCGGCTCTTTTGGCGCTAAAACCTATCTATATGTGTCACATAAAAGCGGGCAACTACTTCTATATGTTCGTTCGATGTCGTTTTGAAACACCTGTATGTATAATTCCTTTTAAACAATGAACACAAACCTTTGGAAATCGCAAGTTTTCAGTAATAGGATTACATTAACTGTGGTGAAGCTGAACAACTAAGTGCACCTAATGATAAAACACTTATTTTACAATTAAACGTGGAAAAATTGATAGTATTTTGGAGTATGTGTACTATTTCAATAGTATATCGTGATAATAATGTTGCTAAGTACTTCATGTGCAGTGAGGAAGGGTTTGAAAAAACGAGGCTTTTATGACACGTTTTTCATTTTCCGAGATTCCGTTATGTGCTTAATACAGCGTATTGCATACTATTTTTGTACCGTGTGTAATTATATCAATGTTAACTTTAATAATTAAGATATTAGCGGAAATATTGCTAATAAAATATAATTGAAGATAAATGTTAGATGTCAGACCATGCATCGCCTATATGTGTTGCTATGGAGAAATAATAAATGTTGTTGGTCATGTCATCCTATTGTATTTCTTAAAAGTGCAAAACGAATTTGTCTGAGGTTTTAACTATGACTGTGCAAAAAGTTTTAGACGATATGTGCAGCGATGATGAAATAGCGGTGGTGTGGAAAGCTGAATGTGATCAATTAATACCAACAAAAAATAAAATAAGTATAGTGTGATCCATATAAACCTGAACCGTTTCAATACATGTTAGCTTTTGAAGCAATAGTGGGACACACGTGCAACTTTGGAGAGTATAATACTCAATTGGGAGATTACATTAAACCATTTACATCTCAGAGAAGATGTTGGAAGTGTCCACCACCAACATCTATGGATCGTTGGTCCCATCTTCTTCGATACGACTGCAGACACTGAGGTTTATATGGGTATCTTTAAGACATTTGAGGAGGAGCTGGATGATATCGAATTAGAGAAGTTATTTCCAGCAAGATGGAGTAACGTGCCATACATCTAATGACACCGTGGAACTTGTAACCAGTTTCTTTGACAATGGAATAGTCTCAAAAGGTCTGTGGCCACCCAAATCCCATGAACTAACCTCACCGGATTCTTTCTTGTGGGGTATCTAAAACATAGAGTGCACAAGAACAGGCCACGGACAATTGATGTTCTTAAGGAACCCATTCGAACCCAAATAAGTAACATTGGCGTAAAATTAATGAGCATGTGGTGAGACGAGTGCAAACATGTATAGATGCTGGTGGAGGACGATTCCAACATTTTCTCTGAGATGTAAATAGTGTAAAGTAATGCCCCAATTGTGTATTATATTCCCCCAAAGTTGCACGTACGTCCTATTATTGGCAAAAGCTATGGCCTATTGAAATGGTTCAGCTTTATATGTATCTCACTATATAAGTTTTTCTGTATTATTGTATTAGTCCTTCTGTAAATGGTTAAAAGAACAAGAGGTGGATATTAATGAAAAAAATACATGGTGGCGCATTTTGTACTAAGAAGTAGTGAATTGACGACTCTAGGTAGTTAGTGGTCTGCCAAAAGCAATGATAAAGCTAAATAATGGAACTGATATTGGAAGTTTTACTAACTTGGACAAAGAAAAGTGTTGGATATCGTCCGAAGAAATCAAAAGTATTTTCGAAGGACGATGTAACAAGGTTTCTGAATGATGCTCCAGATTACAAGTATTCGTTAATTAAAGTGGTAATGACAGTGGGGATTTTATGGGCTTGCCGAGGACAGGATCTGGTAAAAATTATAGTCGATAATGCTGAAGATAGGAATGAATTTATTGTGGTGAGTATCTCAAATAGTAAAGTTTATTGCCCTTTTACCTTAACAGTGAATGTGTGTAGTGTTTAACGCCCGCTTTTACTACATACGGCTGCGCAGGCGATGACACTGATGATACATGTGATGAAGATGGAGCACCGGTGGAATGAGATGGCGGGGGAAACAGGAGTTCCCGGAGAATATAATGACGTTTAGTTATCAATATAATTCATGACTAGATTAGACTATTGAGTGGAAAGAAAGCAATAATGGTTCCAAAGAGTCAAAATACGTGTTGATAAACAGTTGGGTCACCTCACATAGCTGTACCAAAAATTGAGGTACATATTAAAAGTTCGTGTTTATTCTATAGCAAACTAGCTCCATTTATGGTGAGAGTTAAAGAGAAAATCCACATGAGAAGTAAGCCACATTACTCCACTTCAGTGAACATTATAGATCAAATAAAGCACTAACAGAGTACAGTGTTACATGAAGAGACTCTATGATACGGAGCTTCTACAGTTCTTTCCTTGATAGATCATTTTTCTTCCTTTCCAATAGCAAGGTGACAGGAGAAGAGCTGTCAGCATATGCCATCCTTCTCAATCATTTCAAATGTTGGTACTGGAGAGGCAATGCTGCGTCATTGATGCAGTTTACAACAGACATCAGTCATTTGTAACAGCCTCTCCAAAACTCCGTTATAAGTAATGTAACAAATATGTGGTATCTAAAACATGTGAAACTGTAAACGAAAATTTGTAAGATCGATATTCTAATCAAGATGTATGTGACAGAATAAATGTCACAGCTGCTCAAAAGCAGGTTTATTCTTCTATACTATGCTTGAATGAAGTATACTGATTGTACAGTACGGCCCTGATACCAGCAGTATAATGAATTGTACAGTATTCTCCGGCCCGGACGTTTTGCGGTTGCAGGAGACGGAGGGGGAAGGTTAATAGCACCAACGTGTAGAAATTAGCTTTTGAAAACTTGTTCTCAAAATTATCCTTAGAATAAAAATATAGTACTATATTAGCTTTAAAACACTGAAATCCAGCTTCCAATTTCATTATCATGTAATATATTCATTACGACACCACTCTAATCAAATATTTCTTTCTCGCCTTTTACACGCACTAACTGCTTCTGTTGGTAATACCAGGAGACTGTACATCCATTGTCGTGATCAGGAAGCTACGAGGGCTGTTCAATAAAGATGATATTAATTTTACGGTCATAATTTTTCGCACTAAAATTCAATCGTATTATATTCTGTTAGCTTAAAATTAAATAAACACGCCGTAATAGTTTCAGTGTTGGAACTCCTGGTTCCTGCCTGTGTGAAACAAGAAGTTCAGATATGTTCAGTAGCGCCTACTGTTGCAATGGAGCTAACACACGAGGAACAATATGCTGCTTTGAAATTCTGTTTTCGTCTCAACAAATCTTCAGCTGAGGTAACTCCGTAAATTAATATAGACTGGTGTACATTGGTCGTTAACTTCGGGATTTACGTGAATATTATTAGAAACAAAAAAAAAGAAGAAGCAGTCACGAATCAAGGCTTAAACATCCATTCCGCTGTCATCCTTACTCCTATATAACCACGCACCCTAAGATAAGACTCTTGTTTGAGAGTGATAGTGGACCACATAATGCTTCAAATTTGAGTAATGTAACGGGGAGGTGTCAGCAATGTCCAGTAACAGAAAAAGAAATACTAATCGAGTGCTTTTGGGAATGAATTAATAAGACATATCTTCAAAGGAAACAAATTCTTATCATTAATTTCCAAAACTAATATTTTATAGGATTATATATCAGGGGATGTTATTTTAAATCATTTATCTTGTGCGACATAGAGCCTATTCTCCTACCTAAGTTTTGACTAGAATTTCGATCTAGAATGAGATTTTGTGTTCGACTCTCTGCGGTTGAACCGTCCATGAAAGAAGTCCATTACGCTGCATCCCGAAGAAGGTGAATTGGCACGGGAAATTGAACTATTTCACAGAAGTGACAGTGAAATTTGAACCACAACACCAGTTAAGTTGGCAGATAGCTTTCAGTGAGGCTGTTTCATGTAATTTCTGTTTCCGAATTCTTAGTAACTAAAGATATAATACTTAAATAACTGCAAATTCTGATGTACCAATAGCTTATGGTATAAAAACAAGTTTCCGTAATAACAATGAGAAGCATAAGTTGCCGTGAACCGAAAAAAAATTACTCGGTAAGTTCCATTACGGTGACCGCTAACTCTGTAGCACCCATGCTCTTAAGACGCTATGAACAATCCTCGTGTATTTCGTAAACTACGAAAGAAAAGAAAGAAATTTTCGGAACACAATTTTTTATAAGCTTAAGTCCTATCTAGTTCATTCCTATATTACTTTGCCACACTGCGCCTATGAAACACAATTTTTCACTTGGTCACTCGGTAAATTTTAAGAATTCCACTTCTATTCTGAATTTTAGAACTGTACACATTTATCAACTTTTGAATATTATTTATTTTCAGGTACGCTTAAGCTAATAGTTTCTTTGGGGATATGGTAAATTGGAACGCTAATTAATAATTTAACTACACTGACTTATATTGCCTATTCTGAGTATGCAGCTCACCGATAAGTTTTTACGGTGACAAAACTTATCTTGGTTTCTTCAAATACACTCCGATCTATTTGTATTTATTTTTCTCCCAATTATTTTTTATAAAATTCCTTAATTTATCCTTGAATATAACTCTGGTATCAAATATTAACCCTAATAAGTTGGAAGACATAAAATGCGAATTTACTTGAAATTAATAAAATTGCAGTTTGAAATTCGTTTCAAATCGTAAAAGACAAATTTTCAGAAGTTTTACAGGAACTCATGCATTTTTTATTTAAAGAAACCACTCCATTAGGTATAGATTTCATAAAAAGAAAAAAACTATTAATTCTGTGCTTATTTCCAAGTGCACTGCGATTTAGAAGTTCTGCATCGAGTTCCAAATCGAAATCGTAGGGACCAGCGAAAATATTCACTACAATAAAGAAAGATTTCAGTAATTCATAAAAATACTTTAGCGGAATTAAATAAAGAATTATAATAGGTTATATTTATATGTACCTACTAAATTCCGTCCATCATCTTTACATGAAAAACAGTTGAAAGCTAATAGTTCCCTAGAGGAGTTTTAACAAATAACACAAAAAGGGTATGGAAAAAGCACTGGTTTTAATGTTTTACTAAATTCAAATAGATCAGTTAATGACAATAAAATAATGAAAACGATGAAGATGATGATGATGATGATGATTGATGATAGTGATGACGGCGGTGATGATGATGATAACCACTGTGCTGTCAGCCTAATTGAATTCATCCAATCTAAATATTAAGCTGTGGTGAGCTTTGTGGTTTACGCAGTCTAAACTTCCGTTTCCGATATCCACATATCACAGAGCTCAGTGAGAAATCACTCTTATTTATAAAGTCATCGTTTTACAACCCCGGCCCTCCACCCCCCAGACCGTTCTGCAAGATTGCCACTTTTATCCATACGTCATGGGTATCGTACGAGGTTTCGTCTAAATAAATTATCTTATGCCCATTACTGCGAAACTTCCTTAGTTTTGACACACACACACACACACACACACATACACACACACACACACACACATATATATATATATATGTGTGTGTGTGTGTGTGTGTGTGTGTGTGTGTGTGTGTTTACTGCCAAGCTATAATTTTAGTGGATTCCATAATAACCCTTATCTTATTCAAGGTGTGATATTTGAAACCCAGCTCCTTTAGGAGCCCGCGCAAAGTGCAGTGCCCATAAGGAAAATCACAAATTCCATTGCAAATATGCAACCAATTCGTCTAAGGTGGACGCTCTCCCTTTTGCATGGAATCTATAAATTTCTCGACGAATTAAATCGCATGTGAAATTATCTACTTTAGAGAAGCGCTTCCTTTTGTTTTCACACTTGATCAGCGTCTTTGTTATTCCTTTCGTCATAATATTTCTTACTGTATTTCTGTGAATACTCAGAATTGATCATAAGGTTCATTGCATGACCCCTTACCAAGATTATTTTTCAGTACATATTAATATGTGTTCAAAAAAAGCGATTGAATTTGCTTAGAAACAGTTCCCGTTATAACTTTGTTTTTTGAGGCTTCTCCAGGCTTCTCTGCCCAGCAGCACTTTCCAATTTATTCACACTATTGTCTTCACTTTGATTATTTTTATTTGACTGAAAGTTATCTATTACTTCATTTGCATTTACCACTGCATTTCCCTCACACGGTCTCCACATCGTGAAACACGACGAATTTCTGCACGTAATGAAACAGATCAACTAGAAGTTGGAACTTTGTCAACTGAGACTCCAGGTGGAGTAAACATGCGACTGTCATTTCCAGCAAATCAGGGTTGCTATTGGTCCTCAAAGTCAGTCTTCCATTTCTGAAGTGTGGAGATAGACTTATGACGGTTATTAGTGGACGGTAATGTCAGGTTCCATTGAGTTCGAACTGCACACGCGTTGACTAGACAGACTTTAATATTGTCACGGCATAGGCTTAAAAAATTCGGCACAAATAAGAAAACAGTCGGCGGATTAAGTTTCATGGTAATAATGAGCCTTGCTAAGCAGTTATTGATAGCGCGGCTATTGTAAACAAGCGTCGTCAAGCAGAGATAACTGAGGTAAAGGACTTGCCGGCATAGATTAATTTACCAATCTCGAATGTGATAGAATATTAGGTTTCTTTATTCTTCCGTAAATTTCTGGACTGGTAGAGATTGCTCGGGTTCTGGTTTATCTTAGAATAATCTAGAATTACGAATTAAGCATTTAAGGACGTGACGGCTCGCAAAGTTAGTGGAAAACAGAGTGAGTTGTAGATGTGTAACAAGAGTGTTGTTGTAACGAGAGCTGATGTTATTGCCATCGACCTTGGTGCTGTAGCTTGTGTTGTATTGGTGAAGTAATGTTGTTACATGAGAATTGAACAGTGTATTTCGACGGAAATAAAGAACATTTAGAATTTCGGCAAATTGGACTTTAAATTCTACGAACCCACAAAGTCACAATTAGGACTAAAAAATTGCATTCATTCATTGAGTTGGCTGGAACCAACAATGCCTCGCTGGGAAATCCATGACTACGATTTGACGCATTACGTCCTGGCGTAGGGCAATTGAAATACCACAGGTCTAGGGATGGCATGACAACCTCTCATTTAGAGGTCGAGAACTCAAACCGGGAGAAGAGAAGAAACTTTTACGAGCATAAAAATCCCTATCATGACTTCTCTCGGAAGAAAAGT
The DNA here is from genome assembly GCA_030765055.1 of Mantis religiosa. Classification (NCBI taxonomy): domain Eukaryota; kingdom Metazoa; phylum Arthropoda; class Insecta; order Mantodea; family Mantidae; genus Mantis; species Mantis religiosa. The sequence continues at coordinate 113,798,408 of CM060957.1, read as the reverse complement.
AAATCTGGTGGCCCCGTGTCGTAGTATTGTGTTATGTAAAATAATTTCATCCTCATTAATAAATTCTGAGTAAAACTTCGGAGCCAGTCAAATTCATTTCTTATATGATAATATGAGAAAGAGCTTTAAGGTGTGTTTAATTTATAGAAATAAAGTCTCGCTGCTGAATGCTGAAGCTATTATTTTGGAAGGATAATGCTTGAAGATGCTATGATGATGCACCTCGTTGTGGCACCATCTTGATGCAGGATTATTTGGGATGATGGTATTTGTAGATTAATTTATCACCTTTGGTAACAATCTTAAAGAAATCTAGAAGTGTCTCCTGCAACTCTGGATAATTAGGCGCATCTGTAATTGTTGAGCGATGAGATCTTTATCTCTCCCAGGATCGCGGTAACGTGGCTGACAAAAATAGTATTACTATCTTTAAAGTATGAATAAAACTTTTCTTGTTCAAAGATGTAAATTTAATTCCCCATAAACAATTTTAAATCCTTTGAAACAATTACAAATATTATTACAACCAGCGGTAGATTCCACGTTTAATTATTTCTTTTCTTTCACACACGCCACTTATGCATCTTTGATGCACACACAAAATTGTTTCTGCACACACTCGGATAGACAAATAGATGTCTTACCCCTAAGGCTTTCATAAGCGGAAGTACAAAATCTTTTAAAACATTCAACAACTTATCATGTTACGTTGTCATGGTTACACCATTACCTACTTTACATTACTTCTTTATTTTATTATAAATACTAATCTCTTTGGCTATTCTTAACAACATGAAGTATAAACATAACTGCTACAATGCTATCTGGAAAAGCTAATAGACAGTGCACAGTTTGGTTGTTTTTAACCTGTGACCTCTACATAAAGTTTAGTGAGTTCATCTTTATTTTCGACCCATTAATGCTTAGAAATGTTTATGAAATAATTTTACCAAATGCACTCGTACAGCTAATTAGAACCTGCTTTTTCCAGGTTGGTATAAAACAGCCACATATCATGTTTCAACATTAGCCTTATTACTGTCACAAAATGCCTACCAAGTGCCACAAATGTAGCCCATTTCTGACCCTATATGCACGAAAATGTGACATCACCCTGCAATTGGAAGATAAATAAAAAACAGTTACACGTTTAGAACTTCCTGGAGTATGGTCATTTATTTCCGTATTCTTTTTTGAGTACGTGGAGGGTTATGGGAATGAAGGATGATATTTTTTATGTTTACAGCCTGTGTGGAGGCAATATCCGGCAATTCCACACACCACACCGCTGTCCTGCACGTAACATCCACAACCATTAACATTTATTAACGACAAGTACAGTTTTGCAACGTGAGGCTGGCCCCTGGTCGAAATCCAGTGAACCACTTCACTCAGAGAGGATACCTCCAAATGAAAGGAGATGCCAAGAAGCGAATAGGTCTCCAGAGGAAGAAGGTCATTAACTGCAAGACCCTCGCCTAACGATGTCGTGAGGGATGTAACGATCTCCACACCCCATTTCTTTCTGATGGCGTTCCAGCAGCCAAGGGAGTAGCTGCTTATTATGTTGACAGATTTATACACGTCTAGTACGTTAGTCAGTTCTGCAATACAACGATGTAACGTCCGTCGTATAATGTAGTTGCAAAATACCTAATTAGAAACCTAATTATGAAGAACTTGGGCTTTTTTAGATCAGAATCCTTTTCTAAAAACCAAATTCCGTTCTACATATTAAGTAGCAGGATATTGTATTTCAACCACACATTTTTTACCAATATTTCACATAAATGCATCTTCTAAGACTTGCTGAATAAAACAACGATGTGGTTTTAGAAAACGGTCCATGTTTATGTCTCTTAGTAATTAGTCTCAGAAACGAAAGGTTAAAAGTAATTTTAAAATAAAGGAAATAATCATCAGAATTGTGGATATGAAATCAAAATTTCAATTACTGATTCTGTAATATACTTCTTGATTGGGAATCAAATAAGCTGAAAAGGGAACTTCTGTATTTCATTATGTACCTTCGAAATCAACTGAAAATGTAACTTGGTATATAAATTCCACATTATCTCATGATGTGATACGAAGGGCATTTCCCATCCTACAATCTTTCTCTACTCTTGAAAGTTATGATTTACTTAAAAATGGTTAAAACACCGTATGTTTAACAAACAAGCCTTGGATTTTCGGTTAATGGGCTCTGAAGTCTTCTTCATTCCAGATAAACTCTGCATAAATTGTAAAGAGTAAGAGATATCAAAACATTACTGCACAGGAAATTGAGATTCGTTAATGCAAATGAAGCAATTTAGGTATAAATACTTTTCTTGGAAAGTTAATAATTTGTATACAGGTATTCCATGTTATTGATTAGACTTTTGAATCAAAGGTCACTTTCTCAGATCGAGAGTCACTTTCTTAAGCTGTTACCATGCAAGGAGTACAAAACATATACCATCAACAAGCGATCAGGTCTTAAAAATATTTACCACTTAGGGTTACTGTATTCTCCTAGTTTCATTGCCCTATCGACAAGGAAATATGTAAATGTAAAGCTATTTTTACAAACGATTATGTCAATTAATCTGAAGTAGATACAGGAATAAGCGGTTTTAGAAATAGTTTTAGAGTGGAGAGTGATTTCTTCACGGTTCAGAAACTTTTCGTACATAAATACTTTCGGTAGCACAAGTATGATAAGTGTATAAACACTGTCAGAACCCATTCTAAGTAAATTAAAAATGTTGAAAAATGTTTATATTTTATTATAATTTTGGGGAGGGATTTTCTTAAAATCCTATCTGTTGAATACTTGAAAACATTTATGTGAGGTACCTGGTAAATGCTCCATTTCTTCTCGGGCAGCAAGCCGGGTGAACACGCGATAAGAAATCAACATTTCTGGAGTGAGCATCGCTGCCATCATCAGGATATTTATTAAATGTTATATCCACAATTGAAACACGACTATAAACAAAGACAAAACACTATAAAATTTCGCATTACTGAACAAAAGACTGTTTTCAGTAAATTAAATGCCATGTCAAGAGAAGACGTGAGTATAGGACATTAATTGTGTCAAAGAAACATAACTACTTAACTTGGTTATCAAGCTCTATTTATCCTTGCTTCTTAAATCGACGGATGTCCATTTAAGGCTACTCCGAATATGACATTAAAGCCTCGATGAACATAATTAGGAAAGGGAAACCTCTAACACAACAAGCGTCAGAGAAGCCTACCGCTACAGCCTGCATCCCGTTTACCGGCAATCTCTATGGCAGAATCAGCACAATGATCGCCAAATACCTACAACATCAGGACCATTCACAAGACACTTCCGAAGATTAAACATCTGTTGAGACCGGTGAAAGACAAACTGAACTTCCAAGTTCCGGGAGTGTACCGCATTCCCTGTGAATGTGGAACACCGTATATAGGACAAACCGGAAGGACCATAGCTACCAGAATAAACGAAGATGAACGGAACATTCGTTTAATACAACCTGAGAAGTCTGGGCTGGCAGAGCATTGTTTTGATAACGACCATAGAGCCAACTTTCGGCAGACGACCATTTTGGCAATATGCAACAGTTACTGGGAACGGAGAAATAAGGAGGCTTTGGCCATTTCCTCTGAAAGGAGCACGCTTAATCGTGATGCTGAATTTCAGTTCAGCTTCTCTTGGAACCCGGCCTTAAAAAATGGAAATTCATTTATTTAAGAAGCACAGATCAATACAGCCTGATAATCAAGTTTCTTTGTCCCAAGTAAATTTCTATACCTACGCCATCTCCTGACCTGGCATTTAATTTATGGAAAACAGTCTTTTGTTCAGTAATGCGAATTTTTATAGTGTTTTGTCTTTGTTTATATTTGTGCTATATACAGTGTTTCGCTTGTGGTTATAGCATTTAATAAATTTCCTGATGTTGGGAGCGACGTACACTCCCGAAATGTTGATTTCTAATCGTATGTTCACCTGGCTTGCTACCCGAGAAGAAATTGAGCGTGTTCGTCGCCAGGAAAGATTCAGGTCTTATTTTACCTGGTAAATTGGGTTTTTAAAATTTTAATGTTAAATACAACAAATTTTTCGTAAGAATTTTCTTTGAGTGCAATGACCTGAAAATATGTTTTTGAAGTGAAATATAGATATAAAATTGTGGGCATACTGAAATTCTCTCTCTGTCTACTATAAGTAATTGCAAGAAAAAGTACATTGTTCTGTATTATGAATATCTAAAGGGTAGGTTAATAACATCAAGATCTTTGTGTAATCCTTGAACAATTAAGAAATGAATGATAGGGGTGAAGAATGGGAACGGAAAATACAGAGCAAGCTTACGAAGCCTAAATTCGGTTAAAGCCATCAGTTCAAAGATATTTGATATATTTCATCATCATCATCATCATCATCATCATCATCATCATCATCATCATCATCATCATCATCATCATCATCATCATCATCATCATCATCATCATCATCATCATCATCATCATCATCATCATCATCATCATCATCATCATCATCATCATCATCATCATCATCATCATCATCATCATCATCATCATCATCAAAATCATCATCATCATCGTCGTCGTCGTCGTCATCATCATCATCATCATCATCTTCTTCTTCTTTTTCTTCTTCTTCTTCTTCCTTTATACTTTAGGTATTACTGCCTGTTGCAGTCTACAAAATTTATTTTATTTGTTACACCGTTTTCTTGGTCTTCCTATGCTCCTCTTTCCTACTGGTCTTTATAAATAGCGTGGTTATCTTCCTTTATCCATTTTTGTACATGGATTACCTTTGTACTTCTATATTCCTGTACTCTGCTATACAGGTCGAATATCCCTAGCTCTTCACGTAGGTATATAGTTTGTGGTCGATTTTTCATAAGCTGCGCAAGCTCGTAACGCGGCCAGAGGATTTCTTTCAGAAAGTCTACATAGTATTTGATATATTTATAGTCTATAAATATCGGACTATAAGACCGTAAATGTTAGATTTTTGTTGATTATCGAGCTCCGCTCATCTTCGAATAGAAATGTCCATATTTGTTATAAACTTGAAGAGCGGCATGACTGTCATAGGTATCTTGAGTTAGGTTCGAGCATAACGTGCAGTTATTTCTCTTAGTAAAAGTTAAGTTATTACAGCATCTAGAAAAATACAACTTTTTTCACAATCATCAGTATGGATTTATTAACAACTCTAGTACTCTTGCTGCCACGGTAGATATTATCATACCTATTCAAAGAGCTCTGGATAGAAATCGTTTAGCTGCTGGTTTATTTATTGACCTAAAAGGCTTTTGACACTGTAGATCATACTTTATTACTAAAGAAACGAGTATGCTGGTGTAAGAGGACTTCCTCTGCTATTATTCATTGAAGGATCCACAGATTTTTAAATAATTTACATTTGGCCAATTTCAGTTTAGTTCATAACAATGATTATTTCTTCATATATTAATTACAGATTATCAAGTATTAAACGAGAAAGCAAATCATTAATAATTTGTAAACCCATGTGTAAAGAGTATTGCAAATGTACATATGATTGTATTAGATAGAAGAACGCACGTCGATATGATATGAGAAGAAAATATATGGGAAAAAGGAAAGGAATAATAACGAATTATATGAAATAATACAGCGAATGTTGTTAAATACTTTATATGCAAAATAATAGTTAATAGGGTGTCTGAAGGCTTCGAAATAAATAATAAGTGTAACTTCATGAATGGAGGTGTAGACAGACATGCAGGTAAGTCAATATGAAAGGAAATAAATTGAGACTACGTAATATAACAGTAAAATAAATGTTACAAAATAGAATGTTATATGGCTTTTAATAAAGTAAGACATGATGAGAAGAGAGTTCGACAATCAGATATCTAAGATAAATGATAGATAAATCTACGAAACTGAGTGAAAAGTGTAAATTTAAGGAAGGGTTTAGGAATAAAAGTAACATTGCAGATGATGTCATTCATTATCAGGAACTTGTACAATTGTGTGGGAAGGGTGACACCTGGACTGTCAAAGCAGGTCCTTTATGTTCACCAATATAGCATGAACAAGAAATTGCTGGAGAGATCAACTTTACTAGACTTTCTTTCGAATATGCCAGATATCTAATACCTGATGTGGTAAAATTTGAAGAACGTTTCTTTGTTCATAGTTGTAAGCCTTGTGCACAGTGAAAAGAAAGCAGTTCAAAACTAAAAATGGTGGATTCAATTCTTTGCACTTAGAGGTTCCTTACAGTTAGGAAAAAAAAGATGTCTAGAAATGAACCAAGTGAAGAGTGCTTCATCCGTAAACTTAGTTACGAACGTATACTGTTTTTGTGATAACTTTGAAACCTTGCACGTCACCTCTGGAGAATATAACAAGAAAAACCTGCACAATGAAATCATATGTTGAGGGTTGATCCGTGTTGGCAATTCCAGGCACCCTGGGGTTATATTCTAGAATTCTGTAAGCCACATCTCTAACAATCAACGCCAGTTCAGAGCCCTCCGGTTGCCAGCAGGGAAAGGCAGATAACTAAACCTCCCAGGCGACCAGTCGACAAGCGCAAATGACCCGAGTTTTCGCCTTGGGGGTGAGGAGAACTGCATTACCAACTGACGCCCTCCGTCGTGTGTACTTTACCATCTCAACGAGGCTGTACACATTTCTGCTGTGGCTTTTGGAAGCACACCTACAAACACTGTGAAGGATAAGCCTGTTAAAACGGCAAACCAGAGAGAGTGTCTAGAGCACTTGGGGTTGCCCGCAGTGCTATTACGTCACTGACTTTCTCCAAATTCTCTACCACATATGCTGTTTAATTGTGCCCTGTAGTACATGCATTTCATATATTTATTTTCATAAGAAATAATGATCTCATTTAGAAAATGCTTTACCACCAACAGAGCAAAACAAACGCGCTTTTCTGTGCTGTAATACATTACATATGCGAGATTTACCTCAGAGTATAACATATCTCGTACAAGAATGAAAAAATTGAAATGTATAGTGTTTAACGCCCACTTTTACTTAATACGGCACCGAAGGCAGTGATACAGATGATACATGAGCTGAAGATAGATCACTGATGTATAGAAATGGTTTGGAAACCGGATATCCCGGAGAAAACCTTCCCCAACGCCGTGCTGTCCACCATAAATCTCACTTTGCCGTCGCCTGGGTCGAATCCGGGTCACTTTGAAGCACGAAATAGTAATTTAATGTGATATAATGAGCATATTCCTATCGATCACAATGGTGCTTTGACTTTGTTGGCCTTCTTTAAGCAAATAACTTTTGACTCCACCCATTCGATATATCTCTACGCACATGGTGCCTAAAACCATGCAGTACACCAAAACGAACTAATAGTATACCGGTATATTGGTATATAATGGTAAATTTGATGTGAAATGAAAGAGCACTTCAAATACTCCCAGCACTTTAGGAATAGATTCACATAATTAAATTGGGGATGATTCGATACCAATTGTTCCTGACACTCATTACCGATACCCAATATCTCCATAGTTGATACCGTCAGTTCTACTTCTAATATCAATATAAAATATAATGTTGGCAGAAATCTGTTCCCAATGAAGCTAATTAGATGCACATATTTAATGAGACAACATTTAAGCTCAACATTAGATACTTAAAGGCAAATGGTGTTTTTGAAAGGTACGCTTTTATAAGTTTTTGTTCAAAAATACTACACTCTTTCAGGGTCAAGTTTACTTATTTTTCTGTTACATATGAGTCCTGTTTTCTTAAACAGTTTTCAGAAAAACAGCTTTGCAGGAGGAAAACACAAGTTTGGAAAATACAAATTTTGAAAGGAACTGTTAACAGGCAGAGAATTTGCAATACCATTATTTTCTTGCATAATATTGCTGGACAAGTACCACATTCTTTGCTATTTCTCGGGCTTTGGAGTGTTCTAATTGGGACATTAATCTTTTGTGATATTAACCGAATGGTAGCTAAGACATTTGTATGAAAAGGTTGGTAAACAAAATGTGAATGAAAGTTAAATTTACTGTTAAAGTCAAGCGGTATTAACAATTTTCTGTGCGTCTTGGTTCAACGCATTCCTCACCCCGTAATATTTTATCCGGCGTGCCCCAGGGTAGCGTCCTGGCCTCTCTTCATTACAGCCTATATACTGCCTGACATGCCTGAACTTCCTGCAACAAGTACCGCACTGTTTGCTGACGATGCAGTCATCTTTACCTCGCACTTCTCTATTGAAACTTCCGTTGCAACCGTAAAAACTTCCCTGGACATTTTCTGTACTGGTTATCTCGCTGACGTATCGCACTTAATTTAAGCAAATGTCTTAAGCTTTTCACCTTGCGCAGGTCTGCTGCTCCGGCAAATATACGACTGTATAGCACTGAAGTCCCCTGATTACCTTCTGATTGTGCAGTCAAATATCTTGGCGTCCATCTTGAACGTCGACTGACATGGAGTACACATATCAAAAACAAACTAAATCAAGCCTATGCTCGTATTCACAAGTTGTATCCTATCCTCAACCGCAAATCCTCTTTACGAGTCGAATGTACACTGCTACTATACAAGAGTATTCTACGACCACTTTTTCTATATGCCAGTCCTGTATGGGGATGTGCTTCACCTACTCATATTCACCAACTACAGGTGTTTCAAAACAGAATGTTACGATTGTCTGTGAATGCCCCGTGGTACAACCTGAATGCACAGCTGCATAGAGAATTGGACATAGTCAGCATTAATGAGTACATCTCTACAACGACAAGCAGATTCTTTGCTCACCTACTTTATGTATCAGGTGTTTCATTCTTCCAACTGGGACGTCGTCTTGATGCTGCACCAAGACTGAAGGCACGCTGGCCACAGGACATTTTATTTCTATAATGTTTATTTATTCTGTAATGAAGAAGTTATTTAATTTATACTCACACAAATCAGACCAGTTTGCTTAAGGACTCTAATATGGGTACCCTCTATCCTTGAATACTTTAATTTTATTATGTATATTATGTATATAGCTCCACAATTTGTATAGCACTAACTGTGCTGAGCAATTGAAAAAAATAATTTTAGAAAGCGGTATTAACAAAGCCATAATATAATGAAACAAAATGCGGTATAGGCACTTACATGACTATTTGTATTCAGCTTTATATAAACTATTTTTAAAAACACATATTCCTCTAACTACATTGTTAGTCAAGATAAACGTTTGTAGAGATGACTTTATTAAACATTTTTTGGAGTTACAATGACATTAGGGAAATACAGAAGGTCTTACAGCTGTTAAGTTTCAGTTAAGTTATATGTGATGGCATTGAAATTTGTTCTCTTTTCATGACCTGGAGATTAAAAATAGACGTTTGTTATGAGAACAGTAAAAATATTTGAAAACTAAAATTCATGACTAAGAATTACTGAGAATGTGTATTTTCACAAATATTTTACATAAACTGTATGCTTTAATGAGATCCTCACTACTGTGTAGTAAACTGTTGATATCTTTTAAGGCTTAGCATTTATGCATTGACGAGGACTTCAAAACCTATTCCCAGAAAATTAAAGACGAGTTACAATGGTCATGACAATATTTTACTCTTATGTACTTTAATATAATTGTTGGAAATATTTTTCACAAAGATAACACTTTTGAAAACCGTTCTAAATAAGGGTAGCTAGCAGTGGCGTATATCATAGGCCATTAAAGCTATCACCGAAGCCCATATCTAAAATACACTAGAAATTAATAAGGAATACTAATAATAATTGAAATACCAGCCAGTTTTCCCCATAAAGAATTAGTACGTAGGGTGGAATATATCTCGTTCCCTAGCACTGCACAGACAGGGAACCAGAGCTACGGAAGCTCTCTTTTGCAGCCTTCTCTATGGCTCGCGCTGGTGGAGTTTGTACTTTGTGCGTGCGTGGATTTAGAGTTTTAGTGTTTGTAAATCTTATTATTATCGCTATAATAATACGATGAGTACTGATTCGTGAAATATGCAAATGCGTGAAATATTTAAAACAAGCATTGTTCCTCTGCTTGAAATACCCGCTAAAGATCTGTCAACAGCCCACTTCCCCCTCTAGAGAAATGTCGGAGCCGGAGAACGGCCAGCCGAACTGTATGTAGTTTTCAAAGCATATATGGAACAGTGTTGCACTCAACGAAATTACGCACATTGTATCCACTAAATAGTTGGAATGCATGTACCCATGGTGTTTAATACATTTCAATCTTCCATTTTTTACGCATTTTAATTGGGTCGAAATTATGAGCCCTTTTACTTAAGCCAACTGCGGAATTAAGTTATATTATCATGCTACGGTGACGTATTCAGTATACTGTTTGAAATTTTAGTGAACTTGTGCTTTATACATTCGGGGAAAAAAAAACTGGGAGGCTACCGCTCGCAAAAGTTAAAATCATATGAACGCGGGCTCCTGCTCAAACGACACATTGTTGCCAAGCGTATTACGTGTACCGGCAGAGGTTCTGTCCATAAGAGGAGTTGTACCAGCCAATAAAGGTTTGGGCTATTCTTATCAATTAAACATTAAAATTAAATTAGATCTTCTTAATTAAGCAACACATTAAATATCCCTAAAATGTTGAGATCTTATCTTGACACATGTCACAGCACTGGTTTCCAATCCAGTAACTCGCTTTCCAAGTTCATGTATCTTTCCAGGAGTTTGAAACACAGGAACGCCCTCTTTTTCTAAGTATGAAGCTGCTTCACTACAAATTCGTGACACTTGTGTGCACACTACATACACCACAAGGTTCCACAGTTAATTTCTGGGATTTAAAAAAAAAGTTACAGTTTCCCTATATCCTCTATTAGAGAGCTTTCATAAAAGCTTGTTTATAATTAGTATAACTTTCCTGCCCTGAGAATAAATCACTTCACGTTTATTAATTTAACTTGTCCCAGCTTCGAGGGACATGTTCAAGCAGTCGGATCACAAACATGGATGAAACCCGCCTCCGTATGCCTTTATCTTTTGCGAAGATTGTAGTCAATGATTTCCTCATTAACATTTCAATTTCTAGATTTTGCTAAGGTATGCTACTATTTATTTAAACAATGTGTAAGACTTGAGTTATTCTAAATGGTTAATAAGAGATTTTATGAATGCCATGAACGAAATCTTTGCAATTTAAAAACTAATCAGGCATAAATTAACTTCCCTACCCGTTTAGATTCATTTTTTGTTTGGAAACTTTTGGACGCTTTTCGACTTTCATAATTCATTGGTGTTTAAGGAAGAATCGCCAACAACTGAGGCGAAAATAAAATATTTAAATTTGCTGCTTCATTTAAACTGCTTATATATACCATAGATAATTAGATTAATGAAAGAAAACAGTATTAGAGGACAGGCAGAATCCATTAGGCTGTAAAAGCTGTAGTAAAATGACAGGGCCCTGTATTTTCAAAATCTATCTCCAGGTTAGGTTTAAGAAATGTGCATGCATGTAATATTGTTTGTGAATAAGAAGTCAAAAGAGAACTTTAAAGTATTTAAACCGTGCGATTGACGCATTCACGCTAATTCTTATAGTGTTTATTTAGAAGTAGTTAAGTAAGGATATTCCTAATAATACGGTTTGTTTGGGATCTTATTCTATGTTAACAAAATCAAATCATATTTTATAATTTTTATAGAAAATAAAGCGCCTTAAATTGGACCAATTGGACCAAATTGTTTTAGGAAATAAGACTTTGGAACAAATATCGAGTTTTAAATATTTAGGATGTAACATAAGTCTTAGAAACAATGCTGATATAGATGAAAAAGTAAATAAATTCCGAGCAATATGTGGGATAATCCCAAGAACTTTTAAATACAAAGTAAGAAAGGATACACAAATGAAAATGTATAAGGTAATGGCTATTCCAACTTTACTGTATCGAAGCCAAACCTGGGTGCCAACACAAAAGGATTTAAATAAAATACAGACTGTAGAAATTAAATTTTTAAGAAGTGTTAAAGGTTTTAAAATATTGGACAAAATAAGAAATGTGGATATTAGAAAGGAATTAGAAATCGAACCAATCCATGAGAAAATATCAGAACGAAGGCAACAATGGCATGAATATATATTAAGAATGGAGGATGGAAGATATCCAAATGGAGTATTAAACTACATTCCAAAAGGACGAAGAGAGAGACGACGACCCAGGAAACGCTGGAGAGATCTATGAAGCCGGAACGGGCGATATGCCCAAACCATGGAGTGAATAAGAAGAAGAAGAAGAAGAAGAAGAAGAGGAAGAAGAAGAAGAAGAAGAAGAAGAAGAAGAAGAAGAAGAAGAAGAAGAAGAAGAAGAAGAAGAAGAAGAAGAAGAAGAAGAAGAAGAAGAAGAAGAAAGAAGAAGAAGAAGAGAAGAAGAAGAAGAAGAAGAAGAAGAAGAAGAAGAAGAAGAAGAAGAAGAAGAAGAAGAAGAAGAAGAAGAAGAAGAAGAAGAAGAAGAAGAAGAAGAAGAAGAAGAAGAAGAAGAAGAAGAAGAAGAAGAAGAAGAAGAAGAAGAAGAAGAAGAAGAAGAAGAAGAAGAAGAAGAAGAAGAAGAAGAAGAAGAAGAAGAAGAAGAAGAAGAAGAAGAAGAAGAAGAAGAAGAAGAAGAAGAAGAAGAAGAAGAAGAAGAAGAAGAAGAAGAAGAAGAAGAAGAAGAAGAAGAAGAAGAAGAAGAAGAAGAAGAAGAAGAAGAAGAAGAAGAAGAAGAAGAAGAAGAAGAAGAAGAAGAAGAAGAAGAAGAGAAGAAGAAGAAGAAGAAGAAGAAGAAGAAGAAGAAGAAGAGAAGAAGAAGAAGAAGAAGAAGAAGAAGAAGAAGAAGAAGAAGAAGAAGAAGAAGAAGAAGAAGAAGAAGAAGAAGAAGAAGAAGAAGAAGAAGAAGAAGAAGAAGAAGAAGAAGAAGAAGAAGAAGAAGAAGAAGAAGAAGAAGAAGAAGAAGAAGAAGAAGAAGAAGAAGAAGAAGAAGAAGAAGAAGAAGAAGAAGAAGAAGAAGAAGAAGAAGAAGAAGAAGAAGAAGAAGAAGAAGAAATTGGAACAGTGATGAATTACAGCAGTTTAAGTTGTTCGCAACAACATTGAAGTGCATCCTTATTTCTTAGTTTACTAAGTAATAAAATAAAAAATGGTGAGCAGAAAGCCTCTCCCGGTGTTAATTGCAAGACCCAATTATATTTCCGCATATCATCCACTGGGATGCTCTCTGTTAATTTGGCTATTACGGAGAAGAATACATCCTGGGTCAGTGTGTATATTAGTGGCCGATGTAGCCCTTATCTCCCTCCTGGTAATGGTGGTGGCGGTAAGCAGAAGGATAGAGAGTGGCGTGGCAGTGGGAGGAAATACACCAAAACTGTGCAAATCAATGCAGCTTAACTTAGGCTACTTTTTCAAGAATGTCTATGTGTTCTAATTTATGTTAATTGGGAACAGATAACAAAGAGATATCAAATTAAGGCTACAAATGGGACGGTGTAGTTTGTGTATCTGTCCGAACATGAGGAACCGTTCAACATGCCTATTATGACTACTTGAATCTATCCTGGAAGCTTGTATTCTAACGTAAGTCTACCCATATGCTGGCACCAGCTAGATAAATGCTACACTTTGCCAGTTTATCTTGCTCTAAATAACAAATGACAATATGGAAGCATCACTAGGCATGCCTTTATCAACAATCATACAGCCTTGAAGCATACTTAAAGTCATAGGCAGTACCTTTCTCTTTAATTTTACTAACTGCCTGGAACACTTTTTGAGGAAAACGTTAACATACACAGAAGTAATATTTCACGCCTTCAAAAGAAGTTAACAGATATATCACAAAGTTTAACCTGTCCTTTGAAGTTTCCTGTGGAAAACCTGTTGTGACGAGCTTTTACAAGTGGCACAAAGAAACCGAATCAACTACATAAGTACGATTACTGCTAATGCTCTGTAAAGAAGATACAAGGGGAGCGGAAAGACATTAGCGAAACATAAACTTAAAGGGCAGGGTGTGTTCGTTTCACAGAGGATGATAGAAACAGAGGCAAAAGTCTTGTATCTCCTACTGAGGGGTTTTGCTAATTAAAGGAGGATTTATTTACGATCCTTATAAACAATACATAGGAATATTAAAGACATTCAATAGCTTTTTAAGTTAAAAATTGCGTTGCGACATTTTTTAAAGCTGATAAACAAAACGAATGTACTCAAGTACTACCAGTGATATTTAATACTTGTATAGACAAAGCTATAAACACACAAGAGGTAAAACAAATGTACTGAAACAAATTATTCCAACTATTATTTTATATGCCAGTGATAATCAGGATACGAGGCTCAGAAGAAGATCTTCCTAAAAGCAACAGAAACGAAATTTGTAACCACTGTCGCAAATTATAGTAGAATGCTATTTTGTCTGTGCCCGCATTTGGGAGGCTCGTGTTTGATTACCGAGGCCGACCAACCTGATCCATAGGATTTTTGGGGCTTTCCGGGTGGCTAGGTGAATTCTGGGTAGGTTAATTACATCTCCGATTTTCCTGTCCCTCCATTTCTCTCGTAGGGGAGGGGATCCATCCCCTTCAACTGACGCGATGCGGGCGCTGCGGACCCTTAGCACTCGTGGTACTTCTAACGTTAATAGAGGAACCACGGGGCGAACTGCCAAACCCCTCCCGTCAGTTATCTGTTTGGATTGGGTTGGACTCGAGGGGGCAATGTGTTCCCGATAGCCATGGGAAATTGGGTACCCCCGGCAAGGCTACGACCGCGCGGAGGTGGTAGAGCATTGCCTAAGAAGTCCCGTGTACTAGTCTGCAGAGCTAGTAGAAGACGTGCTAGATCATTATGCGGCCCCACCGAGGTTTTTCGGTAGTCTTCCCTGCGGGGTTGACGTGCGTAAGTGGCGTATCCACTTCCATCCCGCCTTGACGTTGTTGTCAACGGGGGGCTTTTTAAGAAATCAGGCTCTATGGAAAGCCCCGGAGTATCCATCGCTCCCGGGTTGAAGGAAGCCAGAGTCTTTGGACCTACGGATCCTGGACTGATTGGCTGGAACCTCTGCACCTAACTGTCCCTCCATCTCATCTGCATTATCATTTCACATCATCTCCCATCTGGTGGTCTCTTTCAGTGTAGAAGTGTCGGAGGGTGTCTCGGAAGTGCTTGGCAGGATCATATATGATAATATTATGCTCTGAGCTAAACTACTACCTTGGCAGGCAGGTAGGTTGCCGGTCTCCGCTCCTCTGCTGGGAGCATTTCGGGACCGCCATCCATGTAACTTTGAGGCTCGGATCGCCTGCCAGGGACCTTTGCGCAGGGGAAGACAGTAGCGGGTGACGTCAGCTTCGTCAGCTATAACCGCCAAATATGCCCCCGAACGAAAGGCAGGTAAGCGTGTGACGTCACCGCACTGATTTCTGTTGCCCAGGAGGAAGAAAATAGTTTGATGTGTTGGGTTTGCGACACCGTAGGACACACAGGAAACGATTCGGGTATTAATAATATGTATAACTTACATCTTAGGTGTTGTAATAGTAATGGTGACTGCTTTAATTCCGCACTTTGTCACAATTATAAACAGTAACATTTTGGGTCTGTGCTATAAGAAAATATATAAAACCTGAACTCGTAGTTCATGTGAAGTTCTGGCCTGCTATAAAGTAAACACGAGAGCCGTTCAAAAAAGAATGATCTTTGTTTTTTAACAACGTACCTTTAGTCATCCTCATAATTTTGATGGTCCTTCTCAAAATAGTCTCCCCTGAATGCGATGCACTTCTCCCAGCGTTTCTGCCAGTCTTTAATGACATGCTGGAAACAATTTTTTCAAAGAATCTTAAAAATCACCTCTGCATCCTTCACCACTGCTTCTGATGATGGATAATGCCTCCCACGAAGACGTTTCTTCAAGTTAGGAATAGAAAAAAGTCACATGGGGCCAAATACGGACTATAGGCAGGGTTAGGGATGCACTTGACGTTGATTTTTGCAAGATATTCAGCAACAACGTTGGAAATATGCAGCCGCGCATTGTCGTGGTGCAGCATCCAGCCTGCTTCACGGAAATGTGGTCTTTTGTGCCTCATATGGACTTGCAATATTTTCAGGACATTCCTGTAATATTGTCTAGTTACTGATGTGTGTGCAGCTACAAAATGCTGATAAACCATTCCATGAATATCAAAGAATGAGATGACCATAACTTTCCCAGCAGAAGCAACCACTTTTGCTTTTTGGGGGGTTGGTGTTGAAGGATATTTCCACACTGAGCTTTACTGTTTGCTCTCAGGATCAAAATGATGTAGCCAAGTTTCATCAGCAGTGATTACGTTTGAAAGAAACTCCGGATCTTCGTCTAACATCAACTTTAACTGCATGCTACCTCCATTGCAGCGGTAGGCGATACTGAACATGTCTGAACTTGTCTGATTCTCACAGGCGGAAACCAGGAGTACCGGCAATGGAACTACTTTTGCGCGTTTGTTTCATATTAAACTAACAGAATATAGTCAGATTGAATTAAAGTGCGACAAATTATGACCGTAAAAAATTATGATCTTTCTTTATTGAACAGCCTTCGTAAAATAAACATAAGGTAATTTTCTCTGCAAATTTTAAAAGACCCATTCAGAACAGAATTACTGGAGATTTTGCGACACTTTCTGTTTCGTTTTGCTTTAACTAGTGTATAAATGTCAGGACGTAAAATTCTGGGAAATTTGTAATCGAAGGCTGCATATTAGATTGTCATACGTCAAGGTACTTCAGGGTTGGCTGAGCTAATTTCATAACAGAAAAAAGGGTGTTTGTTCTGTACCACAAGTGAATACAACCTGGGAAATCTGGTTTGGGGGACATTCTTAGAAAGATCAACCGAGTCCTTCTTGTGTGTATATTTGTTCTCCAATAAATCGTCACATTGTAAATTTAACAGTTCCATTAGGCACTTGGCAAATGATACCTTGTTGTCATCGAGTGTGCTACAGCTGAGTGAACCCTCAGATTAAGTACTCACAGTGCCATTTATACAGGCAAGTTGGTACTACACGGCTCTTGCCTGACGTTACACGCACTGCAGGCCTCGCTCCCTCCTGAATAACGTCACAACTATCAAAGCGGTCTTCCTCTGCCTGTGTGGCTCGGCTGCTGTTTCGTTGCCGTTTCCGCAGTAGGGGAGCGTGTTCCTTGTCCTGGCCTGTCGGGGGAAGTGTATCCAAGTAAACTGTAGGGACCATGCCCTCTGTACTGTCGTAGCTCCTTAGGTCGGCCGCCCTCTGTCTCTTTCGCCTCATCCTTCCTCCCGGGGACACTCGAACACACTTGGGGGCACAGGAACCTTAGGCCCAGAATGGTGGCCTAATGGTACCGAATCTCTCTGTCATGAAATATCAATCCTAATGCTAAAACGGGAATCATAAATTTGAACAAATAATTGCATGATATTAAAGATCATATTTATAAAACAAAAAACTGTAACATCTACAAAGAATAAAGTTCTATAGACAAGCAAGAAAAATGTTGGAACACAATCCAAGGCAGAACCGAAGAATAGGATACTGCAATATGGAATGGAGTGCATAATTTTATTTATTGACAGGACGGAATTGTCCAGTCTTCATTTTTTACCTATTTATGAGTACACTTTAGCTGTTATGTTTCTCAGAATTGCATTCTTGTTAGGATTATGTGTGTGGTGTTTAAAGCCCGCTTTTACTACATGCGGCACTGCAGGCGGTGACACTGATCATACATGAGATGAAGATAGAGCACTGGTGGAATGAGAGCCCGCCTCGGTAGCGTGGTTGTAGAGTGTCTGCCTCATGTTCAAGAGGTCCCGAGTTCGAATCTTGGTCAGGGTGATTTACCTGGATAAGGCTTTTTCCGGGTTTTCCCTTATCGCGAAAGACGAATGTCGGGTAACTCTAAGCTCTAAGCATCCTGGGCTCATTTGAGCAGCATTACACCCATTTCTTTCATCGTTCGATATGATTTGACGTTGGAGGGCGTAAAATTACAACAAAAATGATAGAATGAGACGGTGGAGGAAACCGGAGATCCCAGAGAAAAACCCGCCCCTGCGCCATGTTGTCTACCACAAATCTCACTTAGCTCACATCTGGGATCGAGCCCAGGCCGTCTTAGCAAGAGTCAAGCGTTCTAACCACTCATCATCGGCGCGGCCCGTGGTATGATATACTAAAGAATAGCTGATGGACCTAAAGTTGAGGATGAAAGTCTTAAGCCACAACTTTTATTACGCTTACCTTATGAATGGTTATGGTTCGTCTAGCATTCACTGCTTTACCCTCGTCTGGGCGAGGGAATTTTACGTTCGACCAAGAAAGCAGTCCGAGTGGTATGTTATTGGCTATGTAGGTAAACAAGGACAAATTACGTCATTCATCCCTTTCTACGTGACAACTAAGACTGACACACGACCTGGTATTAAACATTTTGGCTTTAATGATGTCGATGGCTCTTTAATATACATAAAACTGGCGTAAAAGTTATAAAGACTACAGCAACACGCGATGTTTATAGGTTTTACAGACTGCAAGCATTCGCACAATTTAACTGGGAGTGCCATAAATTACACTGGAAAGTGTTTTAGGCTTAAAAATAGTGTATTTTACGTCTGTTCCCATCTGCTGAATTAAAAAATCATCATAAAATGATGGATTAACTCTTGTTTTGAAGATAAAGTGACATTTAATTTTTTAGAGTGAAGATTTCAAATTTGGAGGATTTTTTTTTGGGAGTTGGCACACCTGCCAAATAACATCAGAGAGAAATTTTGGAAATTAAGTGAAAGGAAATTTAAGGAAGGCATTTTTGTCGTACCACAAATAAGAAAACTTCTAAAGGATCCTGCTTTTGACCAAGTTTTGGAGGGGTAAGAAAAGGAAGCTTGTGAAGCATTCAAGGGTGTTGTTCATGGAGTTTCAGGCAACAAAAAAGATGACAACTACAAGAATTTGCTGACAGTGGTCCTGCAAAAATACCGTAACCTTGGATGTAACATGTCCTTTAAGATCCATTTTCTCCACTCCCATCTATACTTTTCCCTCCTAGTTTAGGAGGTTTTAGTGATGAACACGGGGAGAGATTCCATCAGGATATTTCTGTTATGGTACAAATATATCAGGGCCGTTGGAATGAAGTAATGCTTGCATATTACTATTGGTCTTTGTGTAGGGATTCTGCGGAACTCCATCACAAGAGGCAAGCTAACAAACGACGAAGTCAATAGGCCATCACATGATTCTCTACAGACACGACTATCTGCGAAGTATTTTTCCAGCAATTTAGAACTCTTGGCATGTAATTACCAGCTAAAAAAGTCAAATGAACTTTCACGTTGTTAACATGTATGCAATTAAAATGTATCCTTTTCTCTTAATCCGTTAATATGTAATAATTCCACCTTGTGTGGATCATAGAAACTAGAGATATTAAAAGTTTTTCACTGTCATATTTGATTTTCTCAACCCGAAATTAGTAGGAATTGCCTCGTGAAGTGCTCGAAACATTAAAAAATTATTAGCCAATAAGCACACCAGGTGTGATAAGGTAAAGCAACTCGTGGTATGGGAGTAGGAACTCCAGCACTCTCCGAAGTGGCAAAGGAGTTCGTACGAAAAGCCCTCTCAAGGGGACTCAAATCCTCGACCTCCCAAATGGGAGTCGCACTTATTATTTAGCTCCACCTCGCACAGTTTGACACGAGAAACAAATTGCCCTCTGTATCTTGAATGTTCTACAGTTATCTTGTGAAGTTTCCTCAACGTTACGATGGCCATAATTGAATTTTCCATATTTAGGTCATTCCTAAGTATCACCTAACAAGTGATGTCACGTGTGGCCGATCGGTTAGAAAACTTGACACTAACCAAAGTGGCCTGGGTTTGATTCCGAGATGATTGCATGCGAGATCGGTGGTGGACAACTCGTCGCTGGAGTGGGTTTTCTCTCGGATCTCCGTTTCTCCCAACCATCTCATTCCACCGTTGCTATATATTCTTATTCTGTTTTCTTGTATCACCAGTGTCACCGCCTGCGGTGCCGCATATAGTCTAAGAGGGCTTTAAACACTTCACTTTACACACAGACACAGACACACGCACACACACACATGTTTCTCTCTTCTTCGAGCTCTTTCCAGGTTAACTCCACGTTAATACAGATAATTTAATATAATCTCAGAAGTTTAAGTTTCTGCATGGTTTGAAACAATTTCTAAACGAAAATTCTCAATAACTTTATTTGTAGAGTAAGTTATGCAAATATTTTCCCTTCGATGGCCATATGGGTTTCTCCTAAAGCCCCAGCCCCCTAAAAAAGTAATGTGAATAAGTTGTACAACTTTTACATTTTGTTTTGTTTTGTGGGCTATTATATTGAGTGAAAGAAATACTTGAATTTTTTATCTTGCTTTGAGTTACAATGGACGGCCATTGTTCATCCTTTCAGAGCCGAAACGAACTAATATGACGTTTTGTAAAACGTGATTTATTCCTTTATTTTGAACTCCATATAAACTATAATTAACAGACTAATAAGCACTTAAATCTTGGACCTACAGTTCCGTTGGGGAATAGACCAAATTAAGGAGAACAATAACCGGAAAGGAAACAGTCATTAATCTTGAAGACATTATATTTCAAATTGGGAAACGCTTGGTCTTATTTTTGGTTCAATTATGAGGCCACAAAAGTTACTGTTGTATTAGTACCCTGTTTTGAATTAAAATTAAGTGTTTTAGAACATATTTCGTTACAAATTATCATGACTATTTGCACAGTATATGCAATGCTTTAATTATTACACTAAATTAACTAAATAAATGAATTATAAAGTATGTATATATTATTTTATACTCAAGTATAATAATTTGGTATATTATTGCACATTATTTGTTCTAATAATTATTTCTTAATATTTTGAAGCTTTTTATTTATGTTTAAATTGTCTGTAGGTTATCAATAGGCTGTGACCAGCACAGTAACTGATATGACAGTCCTGCAATATCTGCGTCTTCTCTGCTCAACGTTATTCATGATTCTGCTATAATTTGTCTTTATTCTATCATTTATGCCAGACCGAAAATTTCGGCTAATATTACTACCATATTTAAGAACTATTTTTATGTTACTAATTTTGGAAAAGTAAGTCATACGTGATCATAAAAAGTCAATATCATTCTGAATGATAGCAACAATAAGAAAAAGGCGTATTGATTAGTACATGTAAAGGTTGTCATTACAATCTAATAAATAAACTTAAGGCAATAAAAAGCTATGTTGTATATTTTAACAAGCAAGCATTTTTGAAGGTACTGTGTCTTTCTCTGAATCCAGCTTGGTGTATCAGTTCTACGGGCAGTAGGTCAGTAGGAAGTCTTTAACTGTGGTGAAGAGCAAATGTGGATCACGTGAAAATTGGAATGTTTCAGCATGACCTGTTTGTAATCGAGAGAGAGAGAGAGAGTGAGTGAGAGTGAGAGAGAGAGAGAGAGTGAGAGAGAGAGGGGGGGCTACTGGTTGCGGTGCTGGAATTCCCGAACGGTTTGTATATATCTGGAGCCGCAGCGGACTTGGTAAAGTTTAATGGTAGTCGTGAGACAGTTTCCCTTTCAGTTTCCAACAGCCATTGTTTTGTAATTATGATGACATCATGGCGAGAAGAGGTAAGTATTGTTACTCGCTAGGAGGATTTCTGGTGGTTTTTAGTGGCTTAATGCGCATTAATGCCGACATGTGATGGCACCCATATTAAAGTGACTTTTTTGTTTAGATTTGCAGATTTATGTGCATATAGAATAAGTTCTTTTGACACATGTCAGTTGTCATCATTATTTTGAATGACCTGTGATAAAGAATGAATGAATTATTTATCGTGCGTATTTATAAATTATACAATTTACTACTTTTGGCTACATTTATTTGTTTTTACCTAGTTGCTACCTTGGCTTACCTGACACCCTGGTCGTCTGCTCTGCGTGGTAGCTCTTAGCATATTTGCCTCCTCGTTACTTAATTAGCCCTTTTCTCATCCCCTATCTTCCTTTCTTATATTCTTTACATTTCTGGCACATTTTTCTTTTACTTTCTGCGAGAACTAGCCAATACTTCTCTTCTTCTTTTCCTCCTTTCCCGTTAACATTTTTATAGCTACTATTCTCTTCTCTACTTTCTCCCATTTTTCCTCCCAAACCTTTTCCCTACCTCTTATCCCTCTTAGAAGTATTGTTCCTGTTCTCATCCAAGCTAACCCTTATTTCTCTCTTGCCTATTGCAGTAATCTACATAGGCTTCTCGTCCCCAATTTGTTTTTATTTTCTTGTAAAACTGTAATGATTATATATTTTCTAGATTTACTCAAATTTTCTGTCTCTCTATATCTTCTATTCTGCATTTTACCAATTTGCCCACATCACTTGTATGCTTTTCCTCAGTGGTGGTCTTTAGACCACCTTGCTCTCACCAAGGCGGCCCGGGTTCTATCCCAGGCGACCGCAAATTGAGTTTTGTGGTGGACAACACGGCGCTGGGGCAGCTTTTCTCCGGGACCTCCGGTTTCCCCCACCAACTCATTCCACCGGTGCTTCATCTTCATGTCATGTATCATCAGTGTCACTCTTGCGGTGCCGTATGTAGTAAAAGCGGGCGTTAAACACTACACACATCTAATCTCCATATATCTGTCATTCCTATTTTTTCTATAATTCCTCCCATCTCTGGCGACCAACTGTTTGAGTTCTCTAATCCTTTTTGCTGTTTCATGCATAATCTCATAGTTTTTAGCTTCTCTAGCCTTAAGAGCATCAAGAACAGTTTTATGAGCGAAACAGTCACAGAAGTGTTGTCACAACGCATTATTATATAACATAAGTACTTCCTTTAGGCTTATTGTACAGGCTTAGGAAAAAAAAGAGCAGATGCCAGTTCAATTCGGAAAACATCGGAAGCATTCTTTGACGCGGCGTTCACAATATACGCTTTTAAAATATAGAATCAGCCTGATTCAAATCACGGCTATGTCATTGAAGTTTTCAGCCTGATTCTACCTTTCCACACTTTGTCCTACACACGGACTGTGTGAAAGAATAATTTTTTTTTCCAATATACGCTTTGATACTACTCTAGCTTCATTTCAAAGCCTTGCGATCGATAGGGAGATGCTTTGCGGCTTGGCCGTATGCATGGTAGCCGAGCGTAAGTAGACCAGCATAATTTCAAATCCTTGATCTGCATGTTTATTTTTATTATTGTTGCCTTGATAACAATGCCTTGCCTTTTTCTTGTAGAAGATAAATGTTATTTTAAACATATTAATTTATAAAATTATTATTATTGTCGTATTATTGTCGTTATTATTGTCGTTTATTGTCGTTTTAAAAATTAATGCAATGTTATTAGAAAATTGCATTAATATTGGTTGTGTAAACACTCAGGCTCATTCATCGGTTACGAATGGTGCTGTCATATAATGCGAAGTATCCTCTTGTGAACATTTCACTAGGCATTTGTTCTCATCCATGGGCCACAGAATGAGGACAGAAATAGAAGCAGAGAATTTGCATACCCGATACTAAGTTAATCTACATTTTTATTTGATTTTACCTATAGGAATAAAGCATTTGTTTCATTTATTTTAAGAACAGAGTAGAATGCTTCAGTTTTGGTATGTGAGCATAAATACCATAAAATTAATTGAACCTTAGCAACTGTAATTTATATTACAACGTACGTAATACACCATTTCGTATTTCTACAGTAAAAAGACCAAAAATATGTTCGGGATTCGAACATTTGTAGGTGTAGGTCATACATACCTAAACGTTTATAACAGCTTGGCTATCAGTGCACGTTTAGTAACAGAGATTCAATTATGGGAGTATTCTGTAGAACGAAGCTAAAGAGACGCATTTCGTGACACTTATGAACCGTCCATGGAAACGATGTGGACTTAGAAAAATATACGTTTTTAGAATTTGCTCATTTTTATTGTCAAAGCGTGCATATTTTTAAAATTGGTTTTAGAATTAGGTAATTAATAGGCAATATATATAAAGGAAGGTACTTAATTTAATTAAATCACTTAATTAGGCTTTACGATTTAGAATCATGTAACTCTACCATTGAAGCGATCCTTTTAAACGAGCTATAAAGTAGCTATCTTGAGAGGCTCCTGCAAGTTACGGGCTATTTTATACAGAGTTGTTTTGGGCTAACGGTTTTTATTTTATGAAGGTATATTTTGGAGGGTAAAGAGGGAGATATTGTGAGCTCCCTTTATTCATCCCCCGAAGCTGTCGCCTGCTATCATGTTGGTATATGACCGTACTCCAGTTGCCGTTGGCGGCATTTATATCTCATATACAGCTCTTCTCATTAAAACTACTGTGTATATATTAGCTTAGGGTTCGTGCTATGTGCAGCCGCTTAGGGGCAAATACATTTGCTTAAAGAGAGAAAGAGATGTTAATATGCTGGCTTCTCTGCCATTAGAGCACAATGGAGCAGTATGGAAATGTAGTTAGTAAACTATGAGGAAACATTTCTATTGTGTGCAAATGAAAGTTACAACGCCTGTTTGGCATACGCTTATGAAAACTGAGATTACTGAATTTGCTTGTACAGAGGACCCGTAGAACAAAACTGTTCAGTATAACTCAATGTCGTTCTCCCTTAGGCAGAATTGCTTTATGTTCCTCGAACGTCCAATGTTTTTCTTCCTACATGCTCACAATTAGTAACTTTATATAACGGACTGACTTTAGTCATCCATTTTAGGATATTCTTATTTTATAATTTAAACTAATTATGTTTAATTCCTCTCATGTCTTAACCGAAGAAATGAATGAATCAGTAAATAGGCTTTCTTCCTACTTCTTTGATTGCAATTATATAAGAAATTCATACCTATTGTTAATAAACCAAATAACTATTAATATAGCAATGAATTACCTTAACAACCTGATGTTGTTAAAACAGAAAACCACCTCCATTATTATTTTTATTTTCTTGTTAGATTTTAATTGTAATTCTTGATTATCCTTGCCCATTTCTCTTCCTTATTCTAAATATTGTCTAAATATTATTGTATTTCTTGCCCCTGTGTCATTCAGCAATGTAAATATAATAAATTACTTCTGTGACATGTTACATTTTGCTTCCTACATACCCTCTCTCCATTACTTTACCCAACCACATTCCCATAAATGGCGGCATATGCTCTCTAACGGGTAGATGGTGGTATGGTGTTATAAAGCAATTAAAAGACAATGCTTATGTTCAACATAGAGCAGAACAGTCTTTATTAATCCCTTACAGCATACAGATGTTATAAACACACATATTTTACTTGCTTTATTTGTGATCAAATAATATAGTGAAGTTGCACAGAAACGAAATCTCAGAATTAATGAGGCTCTTCCGCCAGGCCCTGGAGCTATTACCGCTAACAGTACTTTTGCATTCTAATTAAATGCATTTGCCACAAATGAAGTTTCTCTTAGCAACTGCACCATCTCACACTTCGTGGAACCCATAGTCCACATTTCTGGCATTTGATCCAGTCTCCTTTGGTTGATGATTTCGGGGAATAAAACTTTAACCCACAAAATCCACATGGTACATCTTCCTCATCACTGTATTATATTTGGACAGTAACCAAGTTATCACTTGACTCATTATTCCCACAATTTAGTTTTACAATAGGTCTACTCTTTTCTTTCTTTTTGCTCCTGTGTACATCCAAAGCCTCTTGCTGCTAAGTATTTTAACCTGGAAACTAAATACTTCTCCTCCTCCAACCTGAACACAGTAGGATGAGCAGCTGATTTGTTCACTCCTCCTAATGCTTCTTGACGTAGATGTGCATGAACACGATTCTTGAGTATAGAGTAAGGCACTGTGAGAAGGAACGCTACTCCTCTGATACATACATCGCCGTTTAATAAGCTCGTAAAAGCACAAGCAATCTCGTTCTCGGCCAGTTTCGTTCCAGCTTCTTTTGTTTATATGTGTGTACCATATGAAAGGATCAAATAAAATTCAGTAATAGTTGTATAAGGCATAATTAGGTTACAAGGGTACAAAAACCTTTATTATAGCTGGGTGAGAACAACGCCACTTTGGTTGGGCGGAATATCCCCAGCAGTTGAACTTTAGAAGTTGCACACCATGTGAGAGCTAAGATAAAAGAAACGTGCCATCTGCTATGCATGGCGCAACCTGAACTATAAGCTTCACCAATACTGATTTTCAATCAAAAATCTCTCTATCTGCAGATACTAGACCTTAAGTTACAAACGGTATTTATTATTAAAGGCGAAAAAGCCACGTAAGTTACTTACCTTGTAATCTTCTTCTGTTAATTCTATTAAAACAGCCGCCTATAACCTCAAGTAAATTCACAGAAACGTAGCACAAACACCAAACTTGAAAATGAACTGGCAAGAAAGCCCCGCCTTACCCTATCCTCGCACATAACTTACTTTTCCACATTATTTGTTCAAAATACTTTTAAAAACGATGCTTATGATTAAACCCAAGTCAAGCTTCCTTTAAAATTCCCTAGCTCAGTATTTTTGTCTTACCATGTTTATTAATTCTTCTATACACCTTTAGGGAACGCTAAACCTTAAAGCTAGCCCAATTATACTTCCGCTCTATATATTCCGTTCTTTGCCAAACTTCTTTTCAAATTCCTATATTATTTTGCACTGTTATTTTGCAGAGATTCTCCATCTTGATTTCTTGCAATATCCTTTGTACTTTAGCCGACCAACTGATAAGATGGAATACTTCTATTTGTATCTCGTATACGCTGCACCTATTTCAGTATCTGCTTAAGGTTTGCTCCCTAACTTCCTACTACAGCATATAAATAGGTATTATAGGAAGGCAATGTCTTATTATGTTAACTGTTTTATCAAATCTGGTATATGTAGCTTTATTAATAGCATTTACGTGAATATATCAGTGTAGAGAATTATATTGTATTTATTACCACATTACCCAACACCTCTCTGCACTCCATTCCATTTATTGCGTTCATTCTGTACCATTCTCTTCAAGGAGTCCAAACCTCTGTTCCATGTACATAACATTTTAGTTTCCACTATCGCCTCTCTTTATCTCTATGAACATTTAACGGTAAGTTCCAAACATGGGTTGATTTAGGACTTTTTTTTAATTTACCTCCTCCAACGTTAAGTCATATCGAACGATGAATGAAATGAGTGAATTGATGTTCAAATGAGTCTGGGGTGCCTGACATTCGTCTTTCAGGATAAGGGAACCCCGGAAAAGTTTTATGTAGGTAACTCACCCTAACCTAGATTCGAAGTCGGGACCTCTTGAACGTGAGGCAGACACGCTACGATCTACGCTACCGTGGCGGGAATTGATTTAGAACGTTTACATTTTTCAGTCTCTTGAGATTGTCCTGAATGTATAACATTATATACTTTGATTATTTCTTTTTCTTTCTCCAATACTAAGTATTTATATTTTATCACTGCAGGCTCTGAACACATGTTTCATAATTTGAAACATATGGGAAAGAAATTTCAGGTAGGTAAATTCAAGAGATTCTCCCCGATATTTGCTAATTGAAGAGATTTATCTACACCAGAAGACACGGTCAGGCAGGAAGGAGGGTACTAAAGGGATATGAACAGTTGCGTTGCTGCTGAGCCATGTCACTTTGACCCATTCATATCCAAGAATTATGGCAGTGACATAATTTAGTAGCACACTACTGTATATTTTCTACTTTGTATTATAGGATGTATTTTCAGTATATATAGAGAAACGTTGTAGTTCTGTATCCTACAAGATTTTAATTGGTAATATTTTTATTGTAATCATATAAATTATTTTCTTTACGCTATTTTTTTGATCGTGTATGAAGAAACCCATAAATTTGCCCGTAAATTATGTAGATGCTATCTTAGTAATATCGCCTTTTAGGAAAAAAATTATTTGTGATGTGTTCTGACAAGCAATTTCCAAATATTTATGGTGTGGACCATTACTTATATTCTATAATTTTGAGCCATCGATCAGCGAGGTTTACTATCCCACAATGGCATCTGTTTCCGGCTTTTTATTGCGAAGAATTTGGTAACATCCACTTGCACTGCTTCAATGTTGGCAAAATATAATCCACGTAGAAAATGGGTCATGAATTGACAAAGATCATAATCTGAAGGTGCGAGATTAGTGCTGTATGCTGGGTGTGATAGCATTTCCTCCCAATTCCTGATTTATTTTCCCGTAGTTGTTCTTGCAGTACGGGTGTTGCATTGTGCTGTTCCAATAGAATTTATTTCGGATAACTAATAGTGGGTATATCCGGCTCGAAATTTCATGAACTCGTTCCAGTTTTAGAGAGAAAAGATCCGCATTAATCGCTCACCCATTTGGAACAAACTCGGAGTGAATCACACTTTCAAAATTCCACCAGACGCCCAATATTACTTTTGGAATGAACTGATACTTTTATCGATGACTTTGGTATGTTGATGGGTATCAAGCCACTGTATTGAGGCATCAGGGTTTCGGTAATATACCCATTTTTCATCACAAACGTAAAATTCTCCTACCATCCATGGGATTACGGATAAGCTGACGACAGATATACACTCTACGTTCAGCCTGTTGAGGGGCCAGTTCATGAGGTTCAAATTTACAGCTTCTGTATGAATTTTTAAGTGTCTTAATCTGGCGATGTATGATATCGTTTAATGCACCAATTTATTGTGAAAGAAGACGGGAACTTTTTGGTAAGTTTTCTCGCAAAACTTGGCGTGCATCCTCAATACTCCATACCTTAGGTCTTTCAAAAGTTGATAAATCTTTAGTGTTTTCGTCTTCATTGTTGAAACCTTGGAATCATTGTTGGGCCACACGCTCCTTTCACCTCATATATTCTTCGAGCTGTGGCAGCGATTTTATAACATTGTTTCCAGTAGTGTTTTAGGACTCTAAGTTCAAACCTTTTATTGCCAGCCTCGGTAGCGTAGATGGTAGCGTGTCTGCCTCATGTTCAAGAGGTCCCAAGTTCGAAACTCGGTCAGGGTGAGTT
Organism: Mantis religiosa; assembly: GCA_030765055.1. NCBI lineage: Eukaryota > Metazoa > Arthropoda > Insecta > Mantodea > Mantidae > Mantis > Mantis religiosa. Next base: position 113,769,250 of record CM060957.1, on the reverse strand, counting down.
ACCTGGAGAAGGTTTTTCCGGCGTTTTCCCTTATCCTTCAAGACGAATGTCGGGTAACTCTAAGTTCCATGTACCTCGGATTCATTTGAGCATCATTTCACCCATTTCATTCATCGTCCGATATGACTTAACGTTGGAGGACGTAAATTTAAACAAAAAATCCTTTTATCTTCATTTTGTGATTATTAATAACTGAAGAGTGATACATGGAATGTATGTAATACTAGCTATAGCAGTCTGTAAATAGCATTGCCAAGCCAAAGAAACCCAATAAATGTTCCAAAACACCAAAATGAAATAAAAAATAAAATCTACCTTACACGTGAGACCTTCTAATAATAGACTAGTTCATCAACCCAGAATTTTAGGTTATGAAACTAAAATAGAGAATAATAATAATAATTTCATCTAAACTTGGCCTCATTTAATCTTTGAAATATAACTCTAGGATAGATAGAGTCAACTTGAAAAATTCAACCCCATGGCCGGGATTTTAACCATGGATCTGCTGGTTTCGGTCCAGTCGCTCTAACCCTTCAGCTACCATGGCTAACGTGCCGCCCTGACATTAAATTCTCCATTTGACTCGTATGGCATTGAATTTTTCATGTTTACTCTATCTATCAAAAACCTTAGCCTATACTGGCCAGTGTGGAGAAATGGTTAATTTTCATCAATAAACTAAAATAATAAGAGTTAAATGATAAAGCCTGGGACTCAAGTACTTACGATAATAAGTCGCCACAAACGGTGTATCTCGAATGCAAGAGCCCCCGGAGAAATATATGAGTTAAATGGATAATTTAATGTCAGGACGGCACGTTGGCCATGGTAGCTCAAGTGTTAGAGCGACTGGACGGAAACCAGGAGATCCGTGGTTCAAATCCCGGTTATGGCGTTGAATTTTTCATGTTGAATCTATCTATCAAAAATCTTTGCCTATATATGGCTAGTGTGGAGAAATGATTAATTTCCATCGGTTAACCAAAATAAAAAGAGTTAAATGGTTAAGCCTGGGACTCAAGTACTTACGATAGTAAGTCGCCAGAAGCGGTGTATCTCGAATGCGAGAGCCCCCAGTGGTTTACCCTAGAAATATACGAGTCAAATGGAGAATTTAATGTCAGTACGTCACGTTGGCCATGGTAGCTTAAGGGTTAGAGCGACTGGACGGAAACTAGAAGATCCGTGGTTCAAATCCCGGCCATGGCGTTGAATTTTTCATGTTGACTCTATCTATCAAAAATCTATGCCTATATATGGCTAGTGTGGAGAAATGATTAATATCCATCAATTAACTATAACTCTAGGATGTCTAAGAAAAGAGGCAACATTTTAGCGTGTCTATGACATACAAGTGAAAAAACTCTGATATTTCAATTATGCAGTCCTGAATCCTCTCTTAACAATTATTTAGACTGTAAATGTTGTGTAGAATTCACGGTGAAAGAAAATGTAGTAAAAAAAAAACAATAAAGAATTAATGCGTCAGAGATGAGCAGGCACAATACTTTCATAGTTACACCTTCTTATGGAATGTTTTGGAAACTGTTTAGTGCTATATACTCAAATAGCTGGTAATTGTTTCAAAGATAAGATCTCATAGTCCTTCACTGACGCAGCTGGAAGCAAATTCACGTAGACTGAGGTATTGGAAATGGTAACATAAAACTGTCACACACAAGAGGACGTAATATACTTTTGCCCGCCTCGGTAGCGTGGGGGTAGCATGTCTGCCTCACGTTCAAGAGGTCCCGAGTTCGAATATCGGTCAGGGTGAGTTATCTGGATAAGTTTTTTCCGGGGTTTTCCCTTATCCTGAAATACGAATGTCGGGTAACTCTAAGCTCTATGGAACCCAGGCCCATTTGATCATTATTTCGCCCATTTCGTTCATCGTCCTATATGACAACGTTGGAGGACGTAAATTACAACAAAAACAAAATTACTTTATGTGAAACTTAGTTTTCAGGAGTCAACAAATAGGGCGAACAATTTCCTATATTATCATTCATATACTGCTTATTATACGACACATACTCCTCTGAAGAGAAGTTTGATCACGTTCAAATAAGCCTTACTTCACCACTGCTCTGTGACTAGCTAGGAGTTTCCGTTTACGTTATCTGTTTCGTTTCCCTGCAAATACCCTTACAGACGGTCATAAATGTTGTGAAGGACAATGGAGGATTGGAAAGAAGTAGCTATCTGATAGGTTTAAGGTCTGTGAAGACCTCACTAATAGCTCGCAGCCTGGGTTACGGTCGGCTTAAGCATTTCCTTTCACTTTGTTGCCTTGGAATAGAATGGGCGCAATATCTATGCCAGGCCTGTGTGAAGTGCGTCGTTTACCCGCCCACCCGTTTAGACCATGCTAATATTTTCTTTCCTACTTTCCCAGGCTAAAGACTTCCTAAGAAATTGAGCACGTTTACACGTTTTGTTCAGTATACTTAAGACAGCTGGAACTACAGAGCGTTCGAAAAGCCACCGAACTCACACTTTAAAAATTTGTCTGTAGGGTATTTGTCTGGATTAGTTGGCAAGCTTTTCATGACGGATAGCTGTAACCTGGAAGAGCGCTCTTATTAGGTCAATGTAGCTTTTGCGTTGCTTGGAGTCACATACGAATCGCCTTCGGGGACAGTGACTTCTACGCGCGTACAACGTGTCAGTATGCTGGAAGCAAACTTCGAGTTCAGGTCCTATGGAATATGTTTATAGAGATGAATAGGCTGTTTCCAAATGAGGCGACATCAGGTAAAACTACCATATAATCTCAGGGAACAATTATCCTTCCTACATTTGCATTGTATATATTAAGTGCGTACTCTCAGATTTTCATACAGAGCTCCGAGGTGCCCTTATCAAAGTGTTTGCTTCTACTTCAACCGATTTCCGCCGTTTGACATCCTACTTTACTTCAATAAATCAAGAGTTTTACACTTTCAGGAACCCAGCTGAGAAACTTTTCTCAGTGATTATCCGCAATCTGCCTTGTTCCCTCAGCGATAAGGAAATTTATGATGAACTCATTGCCCTTAACTTTGCTGTCAAAAAGGTTACACGTCTGCTAGGAAGAAACAAACAACCTATTCCGATATGTGCCATTGAGCTAGAAAATACCGATGGAGGTAGGGAAATATTTAACCTCTCACGTTTGATGTACAGTGTTGTGTCAGTTGAACACAGACGTGGTAACACCGACCTGCCGCAGTGCACTCGATGTCAGCAATATGGCCACACCAAAATTACTGTCAGCTAAATCCTCGCTGTGTACGATATACTGGTGATCACCATTTCTCTAAGTGCAGCAAGTTACCTACGCCTGCTCAATGTGTCAACTGTGGTCAAGATCACCCGGCCAATTATCGAGGTTGCCCCCATTATCTAGAATTGAAACAACGCATCTCCCAGCGAACACAAAGACAAGGTGCTCTCCGTCTAGCAGCAGCTTCACAGATGCGACCAGGTCAGCAACCCCAACCAATACACCCGCAGCAGTCATCACAACACTCCCAATACCTGCAACCTCGCCCGCATCAGTCTCCACAACAAGAATCACCTCCTACCTCGGAACAGCGTTCCTATTCTCAGGCAGTGAGGTCCTCTGCTGCTGCTTCTTCTTCTTTCTCTCCTCGTCATTAACCTTGTTCTTGGTCTTCTCCCCCTTCACTAAATCAGGAATCTAGCGCATCGTCTTCCTTCTGGTCGTTTCTCACTGACCTCTTTAGCAAATTTTGGTCGCTATTCCGCGTCTTTGTTACACCGTTTCTGCCACAATTAACCGAATATGCTCGCTCACTCTTCTTCTCTCAAGTACTTCATGATGGCAACCCGTAATCTGCTAACTCTTAGATGGCTCACTCTTCTAAGTTGGAATTCTAATGGACTCCGCGCTAAACGCGCTTCTTTCATTCATTTTCTTACGATGCATAATATTGATATCGCCTGTATCAGTGAGACTCACTTACTTCCTAACGAAACCTTTATTGTTCCTGGATACACAGTTCATCGACAGGATCGGATTGCTCCAACAGCATCTGGAGGTGTAGCTATTGTGATCCGACTTAACATTACCCACCACTCTATATTTTTACCTGGCGTTCCCGACCTTGAAGTGGTAGGAATTAAACTACCTACAACCGATGGTAATAATCTCACTGTTATCAGTGCCTATAAGTCTCCTAACCGGAAACTAAATACTACTTATTTCTCCTTGCTCTTTTCTGCCGACAGCAGCACCCTTGTTCTCGGAGATCTAAACTGCAAACACTCGTCATGGGGCTGCCACTCTACTAATCCCAATGGCCGACGCCTTTACCACATATTGAACACCAGCGGCTTATCCGTCTTGGCGCCTACAGAACCCACGTATTAGCCTACCAATCCTCTTAATACTCCTGACATTCTCGACATTGGCATTCACAAGAATCTCCCTCTTCCAGCGTGTATGTCTACACTAGCGGAACTTGACTCTGACCACTGCCCGGTCTTTATTACCTTTCAACTCGCTGCGAACACATTTCCCTCAGCACCGCGACTTATTAATGGCTATGTACAATGGGATAAGTTCCATGCTCAGTTGGATTCAGCGCTCCACACTTACTCACTTAGCTCTGAAGCTGACATAGAGGCTGCCATTAAGAACTTTACACACACTTTATGCCACTGTGTGCGAAATTCAACTACCTGCTCCAAGCGGACTCCTATTGCTTCTTCCTTACCTGCGCCCATTCTTCAGCGTATACATGAAAAACACAGGATTCGACGTCAGTGGCAAAGGGAACGCCGACCTTGGCTGCGTAGGAAGCTTAATGGATTTAACCGGTTAGTAAAAGTCGAATTGGACCGTCATCGCCTTGAGACCTACAAACGACAACTGGCGAGCATCTCTCCGCATGACCACACGCTCTGGGATGCCACTCGAAGACTTCTGCGAGAGCCAAATATTATACCAGCTCTGCGTACCACTGACACTCTTGTTACGGAGGTCAAAGCTAAATGTGAAGTTCTTGCAGACCACTTTGAAGGCACGTTCACACCAAACGCACATCATGCCACCACCCCAAGTATAGAACAGCGGCTTGACGCTTTTCGACACCAACCAACTGTTCCCTGCAGAATCTCTTTCACTAGTCCTGCTGAACTTAGGTATTTAATTCGCTCTCTTCCTCTTAAGAAATCACCGGGACACGACTTGATTCCCGATATTGTGTTGAAAAAACTGACAAAGAAGGCCTTGGCACATTTGTCTTCAATCCTGAACGCTTGTCTTCGACTTGGCTTTTTTCCTCACACCAGGAAATTGGCTCAAATCATTGCGTTTCACAAACCTAATAAACCTAAAAATCTCCCCGACAGCTATCGTCCGATAAGTTTGCTGCCTACCTTGTCCAAACTCTTTGAAAAGTTTCTCCTTCACCGTATCCTTAAATATACCTCTGAAAACCATATCATTCCACCCTTCCAATTTGGATTTCGTTCTAGACATTCTACCTCTAACCAACTACTACGTTTAACACAAACAGTAATTCATGGTTTTGAGCAACGAAAGCACACAACCGCCCTGTTCCTCGACTTAGCACAGGCCTTTGATAAAGTTTAGCATGAGGGGTTAATCTTCAAACTGTATAGCATTGTACTTCCACAGTATCTGCTCACTACGATTTGTAGTTTTCTATCAGATCGCACATTTACTATTCGCATTGGTGGCATGGAGTCATCTCAGCGCCATATTACAGCAGGAGTTCCTCAGGGATCCATATTGGCCCCAATCTTATTTAGTATCTATACCTATGAACTTCCTGACTTGGCCCCTACCTCCATAGCCTTATACGCTGATGATACTGTTTTATATCATTCCTGCACAAATCTCCCTACAACTATTCACACGCTACAAACCTCTCTTGACTGCCTCGTTGAATGGTTCGATACTTGGCGCATACGTCTAAACACTCAAAAGACCGTAGCTAAGATTTTTAGCTTACGTCGCATCTCCAACTCTCCCGAATTGCATATTAAGCATGAATCAACTCCCTGGCTACATCCTACCACCTCCGTCAAATACCTTGGAGTAATGCTGGACACTAAACTTACGTGGCGAGGCCATATTGATCGACTTATCTCCTTGGCATCAGGACGACTCTCAAAACTTGGCCCGCTACACCACAGACACACTCCTCTTGGGATTGAATGCTCTCTGCTTCTCTAAAAATTTCTTGTCCGGCCACTTATCACATATGATTCCCAGGTATGGGGTACGGCTAGCAGCACTCATCTTCGAAGGCTACAGGTCCTGCAAAATCGATTTCTGCGCATCGCCACGGATGCCCCTTGGTACATAAGAAATCAACAACTGCATAAAGAACTTGGTCTCCTTCCTCTTCATCAGTACATACGTCAGATCGCCTCTCGCATCTTCTCAGACCTGCCAGATGTTCCAGGAGCTGTGATGTACGACATCGGCGTACGAACCCGCCAGCCCACGCGCCTGAAGAGACGACTCCCACAGGATCTCCTCCTTAGTGACTCTGATTGAAAAAACTATGAAGATTGTTTCACAATGACTGTTGTTCTTATCTCTTTGATTACTTGTTTGTTTTAATTAACTTATTTTTCTCTTGTTTCACAGTGTTAAGAAGATAATAGGAGCCAAATTGGTTTTCCTTACATGTTATTGTATAGTTCATAGGGATTCAATTAGCCAACAAGGATCTGTAAAGTATGTCCTGCTGATCGATGATTGAATTTAAAAAAAGAAGGTAAAACTACCGTTTACGACCTTATGAGCCGATTTCGTGGTGCAGGCTCCGTGGATGGTAGACGACGAAGTGGTCGACCCAAGGTAAAGTAGCCGCGTCTATTCCATCCCAGGCAATATCAAAGCTTTCCCTTCTGACCACGCCTCCTCACATATAAGCAATTATAAGGGTTTTCCACCCTTAAACATATGGGTGGTCCTTCTTAATACTTTCACCAATTTAGAGCGCGATTGCAATATTTTTCATGTGTCCCCAGAAATTAGGTTAGACTGTGCAAACGTGCTTCCTGTGTATGTTAATTAAGCTTATATTTATAAAAGTTACATAGTGTTTTACTTGGTGTAGTTAGTGTCGTTTTATTAATTTATTACTGTTTAATAGTTATTAGCGTCTATTACTTGTACAATTTAATTAAGATGTGGAGTCCGTGGGAATTAAACCTAACATGGATATGCTAAGATGGATTTCTATTCATACTTGTAATGTATACCTAACGGTTTTTCAAACCTTTCTTGAGTCCTAGAGCGTTTATGACATTTGATTATTATGCGGAATGTACGTGATTATTTATTTAAATTGTGTTTAGCAGAAGGCCCCCCACAAAAGATTACGCTGTTTAACTTTATTCTAACATGTAAAATTAGCAGACATAGTTTTAAAAAGCTTTGGGGCAAGTCGGGGTGTTGGGTGAGTAGTGCCGCGCAGTTCAGATCAATTATTTGGCAGGGGCGTGACTCCTAGGGTAGTCAGCATCGCTAATAGAATTTGAAGACTATCGATGTCCTCGGCAGCTCTCGGAGTTGTCCTAATATTTAGGATCATGGCAAGGATATCTTGATACAGGGCGTTCTGGGTGGATCAATTAGGGTACTTGGAAAGAAACACAGGTTAATTCTCTTATGACGATCGGTTGTACTTGAATTACTCTCGAAATACTTGTTAATTAGGCGAACTCTGAATGGTAGGCTTCGCGCTCGCGTAGTTGCACTCCCGTATCTATACAACGACTCTTCGGATTAGCACCCAGCTACTAACTAGCTTTAATTGAACGCGATTTCTTTAACTTACTTGTCCGTTCCTTAAAGACGCGATTTCTGCCTTCGTGCTGCTGCACGACGATCTAGCCCGACCTCCAGCTAGCGACTGAACTTTAGATATCTATTTGTTCCCGGCTAGGCCCTTCAGCTCATTATTTTTAATTAGTTGGTCGGTAGAACACATATGGAGTCCCAGTTACGAGAATCTCACTTTAGACCACCTAAGAGGTCCCCTTCCTGTCAAACTATGTTTGAAACTAAACGCGGGGTGAGAGCCTTAAGGTTTATGGTTGCGGTCAGCTTTCCTAGGGGAGGGAAAATCCTACCGTTCAGAGCTCGTAACAATCTCGACACTGCACACACAAGATATTTGCCCCAATACACGTATACATTCCTTTAACATACAATTAATCTTCCATACATTCCTTAACAGCCAATTAATCAACTCGAGGAAGAGAGTACCGTTTCAGCTTCCAGAATTTAAAAAGAGTAATAGAGTTTCGTTACTAGTTTTTATTTAATTCCTTGGTTCGTTTTTTTTATTCTTGAAGTATTTATTGCTTTGTTAAATCAACTGAAATTCATCACCCGTTTTTGCCATAGAATAAACCAAATATTTTAGGATAAATCGGTTCACGATTGCAATGAACAAAGCTCTAACATGCAATCTTTGCTTATAAAGTATTACTAACTACCAGAATATCCAAAGTGATTCTTTAATTTGCAAGTAAATATCGCTCGCAAATTCATGCACATTGTTCAATTTAACCCTTCTAAAATTGTAATGATGTTTTACTAAGCTTTCCTTGGACATTATGCTAATAATACGCACTTACATCTTTTAGATAATATTAGTACTATACCATAACGGAAAATGTAATATATCTCTTTTCGGTTATGTTATAAAGAGTTATAATATTATGTATTATAGGAAACATTAATCATTTAAAATTTATTTGAAAAGATCAATGACGATTTCTTGCAGTGAATTCTGCTTTATTTATTTATTTATTTATTTATTTATTTATTTATTTATATTTTGCCTCTAAACGTTATTTTAAACAACGGCAACCTGGGTATCCTCAGCTGTAAACACATGCCTAACATTCTTCACCTCTGACCCCGGTTGGTATATCCTAAGATGTTTATGACATTGTGGTTAGGGGAAAGAACAGTTTGTCCCTACAACTAGAGCCAGTTGGGGATGCTTAAGGTGCGGTCACTATAATCACAGAAGATTTCGTTCATGATATCGAGCAGCGACTTCTTACCACGACACAAAATTCGGTAAGACGTTTGGCATAACAAACTGTTTCATGAGTTGGCTCTACACATGAAGCTCTTAAGGTGGCCGAACTGTACCCGTATCGTGTTAAAACCGTCCAGGAGCTGCGACCGTGCGATATAGTGAAACGTCACTATTACTGTCAATGGTTACGTTCTTTCACACAACAATGTGGCCATTCTGCATTAGGACTTTTTACGGATTAGGCGTGGTTCCACTTAAATGGCTACATTAGTTCAGAAAACAACAAGTTGGCATTTGGTGTACGGTACCGCGAAGAAGAATGTTGGGCCCTTCTTCTTTGAGGGAACATTCGATGGTGTCATCTACAGGGATACTGTAGAGCAGTTCGTCGCTATGCTGGAAGAAGATGAACGTGATAGTGGCTTTCATCAGGATGGTACCACTTGCCATATTGCAAACGAGACCATGGAGATGTTTAGGAGATTTTTCGGCAGTCAAATTATCTCGAAAAATTTATGGCCTCCACGTTCCCCCGTACTTACCCCACCATATTTCTTTTTGTGGTGTTATTTAAGGGGAAAGGTGTACAGTGCAAACCATACTCACTAAAATAACTCAAAGACGCTAAATATATTTCCGAATTAACACCAGCAACATTGAAAAAGGTGTCATGGAGCATGCGTCGTCGAGTAGATTTGAGTTTGCAAGAAAATATGCTCATTTTCAGCACTAGCTGCAAAACGTTAGTGTGGAAAGTGTTCTGCAACAAGTATAATGTGTTTAGAAGAAAAATAGTGACTGTTTTCAGCTGCTGCTATGAACTGTGGCGTCACAAATATAATGCGCCGAAAATGGTTTGCCGGCATATCAGTGTACTTTTGTTCTCAGAGACTGCAAAATGCTACGAAATGGGATTCAAAATTTGTTTCAGCTATGTGAACGTATGTGCATCAAATCTGCATACCCATTCAGTTTGTATGTCAAATAAAACTGGACAAAAAATAATAAAGGCTGAGCCTGGGAACTTTATAAACACGCTATAGTTCCATTTTTTCTGGCTCGTTTATTAACCACTTTCAAAATCAAGAATTACTGTTACTTCTTTAGGTACCTGGTTTGCTTCTTAAAATTACCGTTAAAATTAAGGTACTCTTGTTTTAATCCTGGGTGCTTAAATATACAATAGCAATTGCATATGCAAAGCAATTAAGAAATAACTACTTGCGCTTTGTATATGTATCGTGGCGTCACGATATCGTAAGCAACTGCTATTATTGAAGTTCCTTGTTCAAACCTGCAACACCAAAAAATGTTCCGTGGTTTTCCTCGGAAGAGTGCTGGTTTGAATAATCCTGGAATTTTCTCATAATTCTCTAATATATCTCAAACTACTTTAGCTCTAAATTACTAAAGTATGCTAAGGGTTTAATTTGTAACATCTAGAAACCATAATTCGAAATCATAAACTGTTAAATAAATGAAAGTGGTAATGGCACGCTTACGGTTGAAAATTTCTGTCAAAAGTTTAAGATATTTGACGTAAGAAAGAACATTATCCCATATATCCTTATTACATATTTTGGACAGTAAAATTAAATGGAGGTGCTTACAAGCATTTAGAGCAACAGAAAGGTAGTTTTATTTAATGTATCTTGTGTCTCAGAGTGTATTAAAATAAATTATTTATGTTTTCTCTCGAATTTAAAAGATTTAATTGGAAATGTTATTTTTTGAAATCAATAAAATTGTTTTATATTTATAAAGGGAATAATAAATAAAAGTTTAACAAATTTTAAGTTATTGTATAATTTATGGATTTTGTCTCATTTATCCTAAAACATTGCAAACAAGGTATGCTCAATGAAAAAAAAAAAAATAACAAAAGCAGAATCAGAGTCAAAATGAAAAATTCAATGCCATGGCCGAGATTTGAAACACGGAACTCCTGGTTTCCGTCCAGTCAGTCTTAACCATTAAGCTACATGATCAACTTGCCGTCATGAGCTAAATTCTCCATTTGACTCGTATATTTCCCGCATTCGAGATACACTGTTTGCGGTGACTAACTTTTGGAAGTACTTGAGTCTCAGGCTTCATCATTTAACACTTATTATTTAAGTTAATTGAAGGAAATTAATCATTTCTTCACACCAGCCGTATATAGGATAATGTTTTTGTTAGATAGAGTCAACATGAAAAATTCAATGTCATGGCCGGGATTTGAACCACGGTGTAATGTGTAAGAGCGACTGGATGGATAGCAGGAGATCCGTGGTTAAAATCCCGGCCATGGCATTGAATTTTTCATGTTGACTGTATCTATCAAAAACCTTATCCTGTATACGGCTGGTGTGAAGAAATGATTAATATCCATCAATTAACTTAAATAATAAGAGTTGAATGATTAAGCCTGTTACTTAAGTACTTAGAATAGTAAGTCGCCACAAACGGGGTATCTCAAATGCGGGAGCCCCTAGTAGTTTAGCGGGGAACTATACGAGTCCAATGGAGAATTTAGTGCCATGACGGCAAGTTGACCATGGTAGCTCATTGGGTAAGTGCCACGGGACGGAAACCAGGAAATCCGTGGTTCAATTCCCGTCCATGGCATTGAATATTTTATGTTGACTCTATCATTAACCTTAGCCTATATACGACAGGTGTGAAGAAATAATTAGTTTCCATTAATTAACTTAAATAACAAAAACATATTAATTTCTGAGAATTCTTCCATGTCGAAATGCCCTACTTTGCCAATGTTAATTATTGACCCATTATCTACGAAACTACATAAGACAGTTACCTGAACTTAGGGGAATGTTTAACAATATCGATCTGTTGGTAACATTAAGGTAGTTTTGAGTAATTAGTAATTAACCAAACGTTAATGTATAAAAGTTAGTTGGAATGGAACATTTGTAGAACATATTTTCCTACGCTTTCTGGATACTGCTATACATATTTTAATTCACTGAACAGGATTGCACATTGCACAGTTTCACAGAGAGGTCATATGGGTTTCTTTCTTTCTTCGTCCTGCCTTCGCTTCTTTCCTTTATGTTTCATTTCCTTGCTTTGTTTTCTTTACTTTCCTTTTATATGTTTCTACTTTCTTTATTTCTTTATTCGTTTTCTTTCTCGGGAAGGGAGATTTTAAAACATATATTTTGAGGAAGAGCTTGATAAAGCTTCTTCTTACCTTTCGTACACGAATAAAGTTTTTCCTACATTATTCTTACATAAGCGGCGAATAAAAATGTGTAAGAATTCTCACTACTACAATAATTATTATAGATAAGAATAAATAAGCAAATAATTGGCATCGATGATGCATACGTTGTACTTTTTATTTCAAAGAAGACAGAATGATCTATATTTTGTTCAATGAATAAAATTCCCTAGAAAATATTTGAACATCTGTGAGTATAACTAAACAGGGGGTGCCCTCTGTTGCGTACGTGTTAATGTGTCTGCCTCAGTTGAATCTCGTTTAGGGTGAGTTAGGTATATAAGATTTTTTCCTCACCCTCTGTGGATAATGCGCTCATTTCCAGAATCGTTTCACGTACTTAAAAGAAAATAACTGAGCAGGATAGCCCAAACCGTAACCTCTATTCCGTGCATTAGGTAGTCTCGGTTCAGGCCTCCTGGGCAATGCATTCTTAGATTTTATTCTCTTTCGCATTTTTCCTCGGTCACCAAGGTACAAATGGTTTGATATTTAATGCCACATCGTTGTGAGATTAAAGCTTTTGCAAAAATGAATATGTGGTAATAATGCATCCTCCGCCATCTATCCAAGATTACGAAAGAAGCTGGATTGACGACACCTTAACGTCAATTGGCTGACACGTCTAGAAATTTAGATACAGCTACCAGCACTGAGGTCTCTATATGGATGTGACGAAGCATAATGGTATAGTACAGAACTGCCTACAATACACCGACCCTGTATACCTCCTAAAATATTCATCGCATATGACCACGTGGTTAAAATTAGATGCAAAGAGATTTAACCCTTTGGTGGTATCCGTCTCTGAGACGGGTGTAAAATTTCTCAACGTATATTTGGCCATCGTGCATTGGTAATTTGATCTGATACTCCAGCTATGCTTCATTTGTGAGCTGAATTTTGTGTCGCGTGGACATCATTGTTCTACTTCCACGTGCACTATCACGTCAAGCACATCGTAGGCCATTCCTTTTTGCATCTGTGAGACGGGTATTACTTTAAACAAGTAAGTTTTCTTGTGTCATACTTCTTATATTTCAAATATTTAATTATTCATAAATATCCACTAGTGGAGTGATATCTCACATGTCACAAAAAAGCAGAGAAATGGTGTAGTTGGCATTAGAGCAGCTCAATCAGAGCGATGATGCCTTAACATTCAGAGGGTTCTTATGTTCCTGAAGACGATCACGTGTTAGATTTAGACCGTTACAGAGATTTGGAAATAGATTTTCAGTATATCCGATAATGAAGAGGGCGCTGTTGACTCTTATAGAATAGGGAAAATGATGACACCGGAACTGATAGAATTTATCATGGCAGGATGAATTGTTTCATACAATGCCACAAAATGTGTAGTAGATGCTTTAGACATGAAGTATACCAACTACTCAGCTATCCGAAGAACAACGAGATGGCCACTCGAAATATTTTACTTTCTAATATCAGTGATCTGCGCTAATGCCTGTGATATATATCTCCACAAAGTTGTAAAGATTTGAGTTCATAAAGAGTTCCCGTAGGGGAGGGAACCCGTCCTCTTCAGCTGCCGTGGTGCGGGCGCTGCAGACCCCTAGCACTCGTGATACATCTCCACAAAGTTGTAAAGATTTGAGTTCATAAAGAGTTCCCGTAGGGGAGGGAACCCGTCCTCTTCAGCTGCCGTGGTGCGGGCGCTGCAGACCCCTAGCACTCGTGAAACCTCTGACGTTACTAGGGGAACTTCGGGCCGAACATTCGAGCCCGTCCCTGAAAGGGAGTTGTTCGGATTGGGTTGGACTCGAGGGAGCAGTGGTTCACGATACCCATGGGAGATCGGGTACGTCTCCGGACGGAGTTGAGGGAAGCCATTAATATCCCCGCGTATTAGCCAGCATAAATAGTAGAAGGTGTGCTAGATCACCAGGTGGCCCCGCCGAAGTCATGTCGGTAGCCTTCCCATTTTGGAGTTGGCGCGCGTAAGTGGCGTATCCACTTCCATCCCGTCTTGAGTCCACAGGACCAGATGCAGGGGGGGGCCTTGTCAGTCTCTAAGTCTTGCCCTGTGGAAAGCCCCACGGAGACGCGGGGCGCTCTTTTGGAACAGCTCGGTGACTCCCTGGTCGAAGGAAGCCTAGGTCCTTGTTCCTACGAGTCCAGGACTAATGCGAGTAGAACCTCTGGCATTACATTACATTATAGTTTATAAAGAGCATAGAAATAAATATAATCAGAGGGTAGATGCAGAGAAGGCTCCAGATTCCAAATTTACCGGATGATATCAGGAAAAGTCATTTCGGTCTTTCTGGGTGAAGAGCACAGGGATTAATCCCCAGCAAAAAGAGAAAAAAAGACAAGCTAGAAAAGAGTATAATGACGTCATTGTCCCTACAGCAGAATAGATTGACGGCATGTAAGTGCGTGAAGTATGATAAACCAATTACTTACTGTGTTCCTAGAAAATATGTAAAATATGTGTAGAAAGTATTTCATGGTTTACTTTATTTACACAAAGGTCAAGGTATCTCACAAAAAATTTCTGGTTTAGAGCCTATTTTATTTAAAACAGTAATATACAATTTTTTGACTTGCGCAAATATAGTTAACTTCTGAACTATTTCATTTGGAAGACCAATAGTTAATTTTGTATTTGTTGTATATTTTATAGAAAAATTTTTTAAAAGGAATAAAAATATCAGTACTAATATTTCCATAAGTTATTTATCTTCTCTGCACCTAAAATGCAAAATCTGATAATGTTAGTCTCAGAGAGGAATATTACCGTAAGCTCCAATTTTTCACATGTTACAAACCAAGAGTTAAGGGGGCCTGTCAGTCGAATGCTAAGTTTGAATCTATGTAAATAACTTAAGTTTTGCAAATACGATTTAAAGGTTTTACTAAAGAACTCTACTTGGTTGTTTGGGCGTACCCAAACATAATAGGCTGGGGTTTACTAAAGCTTCTTATCGCGAAACCGAAAGTTACAATCAAAGTTGGACGAGTAACCTGCCTATGGATTTTGGCATATCGATTCCTGCATTCCGTTTACCGATAACAGTGCGGAGAGAGAAGAACCAAATTTTCATTCCTCTTTTCTGTGTGGCATAGTACTTCCAGTGTTTACCTCTTGACTTTGCGCTGCTGGCGTACAGATTGTAATTATTCTGCCTGCTCTATGGACTTTAAAAACACTCTTTTTCTTCCTTTTGCTGCAGGAAATTCAGCAACGCTGGCTTTCAAAACCGCCTGAGTATAAGATTATAACGAAGGATAGCGCTAAAATATTTCGTCTGAAAGAGCAGGGATTTGTACATATTGCAAAGGAAAGAAGCTCTGGCTAAATTAGCTATCTTACAAAAAGTATTTCCGCTTTCTTTTCTTCTTTCTTCTGTTTTGTTTAAAAATAACTGCTGAAAATTAGAGAACGCCATTATGCTTTTAATTTAAGCCTAACTTCAATTTAATTTTTATTTTGAAAAAGTGAAGATATTTAAATAATAGGATTACCGAGTTAAAAGGATTGACATGTTTAACCCCTGCATTACAAACGTTAATATATTTTGATAGTGCTATATTGCGATCCATGTAAACCTGAACCACTTCAGTAGGTCATAACTTTTGAAGCAATAATAGGACACACGTGCAACTTTAGGAGAATACAATACATTATTCGAAGATTACATTACACTATTTACATCTCACAGAAAATATGGGAAGTTCCTCCAACAGCTTCTATACATGTCTGTACTCGTCTCACTATCTTCTCTGTAGTTTTACGGAGATGATATTGAATTGAGAGAAGGTTATTTCCAGCAAGATGGAGCAATGTGTCCTACATCTTATGACAACATGGAACTTGTAACCAGTTTCTTTGATAACCGAATAATCTCAAAAAGTCTGTGGCTCTCAGATCCCCTGACCTAACCTCACCGGAATTTTTCTTGTGGGGGTATCTAAAATACAAGATCCGAACCGAAATAAGCAACATTTGAGAGGAAACAATCCGTAAAACTTCAGAGAATATATTGAGACAGGTTTATACATGCAAACGTGTATAGATGTTGGTGGAGGAATACTTGCAATGTATTCTCTGAAATGTACATAAATTGTGTAGTATAAGCTCCCAACTGTGTTATATTCTCCCAAAGTTGCACGCATGTCCTATTATTGGTACAAAAGTTATGGTCTGTTGAAATGTTTCAGGTTTATACGAATCTCACTGTACTAACACAAACGGAAGAGAGGACAAGAGATTTGTTTGGGGTTTTCATGGCTTGTTTTCCTAATATTTTTTGAAATAAGGGTCTTATACTTATTATTTTAGAGGCGATGCATGCTGCAAAGGGAAAGGCTTTGGAAAATGTCAGTTTGTGGTCATTTTGAGGATATTCACAGTTGCCTGATGTTCTAATTATTTTGGATTTTGCAAACGGAAAGCCACCGCATGTGGGATGTGGTTAAAATGTGAAAAGTTGTGGGAGTGATTTAGCACCCCGAAGACTAAATTAAAAGAACTGAATGCCAGTAACACTTTATTTTTTATTATATTGCAGCATATATAAAAATATCTATTTCGATAACTTGTTTTACAAACCCGAAAAATAACTGAGTAACGTCGGGTTCTCCTATAAAAAGTCAACTATAAAAAGTCTGTCTATACTGAACTGATCACATCTCTCATGTGAATTCATCACTGAATGATTTATGCTATTTATCCACACTTCACTTTTTCCTACCACACTAGATATAACTAAGCTATAACTATTTTATGTTTCAGAATAAATGTTTATGAAAAACGTTAATCCTTTGCAGAATAAATTGGTCGTAAAATTCTGACGTGCTGGACTCAAATGATTTCTCGCCCCTGACAAATTGTTGCTATAAACCTTATATCATTCTGTAACTCGTAGATTTTTGTGGAATAGTTTTATTACTATTTTCTAATTAGTGCAATAGAATATGGGAATACAATAGGCTTAAGAGGTAATCAAACTGTTGAAGAATTAATTGCCATGTGATATAGCTTTGAAACTAATTTCGTTGTCTTTACATGAATAGAAGAAAATTAACAATATTTATTGAGAGAACATATATCATTACTCGACAGAGCGTTGAGGCATATCGATCTTCAGGTGACCAGCGTCGCGATCATCTCTTATCTGGCCTTATTTGGGCGATTATAAGAATGAAATATTAGTAAAGTTGATGTACAGTAAATTACGAAACCCAAATAGAGCGATTGGAAGCTGCGTGTTTCTATATAATATTTTCTCCGCCTGCCGATGTATGACACATTGTTGTCCAGAAGAAATGATTACATCTGAACAGACTATACATACACTGAACTCGCCGTGTATGTGCGATAAGCTGTGTTGCGAAGTTTTCCCGATACGCGTTCTCGCATTGCCATGTAGCACTCGCACTCTAAAGATTGAAGCAATAAGGTTTATGGGTGTACACAAGTTCCACGTTGGAACGCCAATTTGATACAAAAATGAAGATGGTGGCGATCAAGGGTTACCACTGCTCCACGTTGTGTGCCAGTTTGAAGCAAATATCATTGGTGAACGATGACAAATATGATTGGCGAGCAATGATGTTTCTCTCAGGGTATGCGTGGATGGGTGTGAGAAGGAGATTTTCACAACACTGGAATACCCGTCTCCAAATTATTTATTCACTGCTTCTTTTCAAACATCGAAGTGGAAGTTGTCGACCGAGGGTTACCAATCTCGGTTTAGAATTATTGAATGCTAATCGTTTATTACTCGATAAATTTTTATGACCCGACAAATATTCAAGACAGAACAAGTAGACCGCTCTAATAGGCTACACGTCTCAGACTCCTCTTTTATCGGCTACACGCCGAAGAGTTTGTAATGGCTTCCTAGCCGCGAACTGTCCCCATCGGCCTTACGCCGAAGAGTGCTTCTCTGACCACAGCTGCGCGCGTGTATATCTCTAACTTTCCCTCTCAACACTTTTTTAAACAAAGTCCCTTTGTGGCTGTTTTGGTCGCCATTGTAAACGATCCAAAGAATTCCCTATTCATACACGTCAAGTGACAATTCCTTTAGAAACCTTCTAAGGACACCGGTTCTTACATGGCTTTGTTATAGACTTTCCCCAACTGAACTGGCCTTGCCCCTTGTCGTAACAAAGAACCAACATTCCTTTGACATCTATCATGATTCTTTGCTTCTGGCAAACCATAATTTCGGTATCAAGATACACAAAACACGGATCAGTGAACATTTCAATGACGTTAGTTATTGAACTTTAATTCTTCGGAATCTCAATACGCCAGTCGCTCCACAAACTGTCGTCCTAAGCCACCTTACTACTGAGTACTATTAAAACTGAAATTAGCAATTACGTATTTGTTGCACTAATGATATCTTGACCGGCAAACACTCTAAAATTGATAAAGTTATGGCACGCTCACATAAATTTCAAAATAACGACCTTAAAACACAATGCAAGTCGTCACAGACACTGAAATGCCCATTTATAGAAAAATAAACCGCAATTTTATCTGAAGTTCAGGTGTCAGTTGTTGCCTATATTTGCTACCATAGCTTTTACACCACTTTGCTGTTCAAACTTATGTTCATATGCTTCGATATAGTTAATATCTGTAACCGAAAATGGCGATATTTTATTACGTAAAATTGCAAACATTTACTGGCGTTACGTTGAATGTACTGTTCGGGTGGGCTCTACCAAATGTGATGGCAGCAATGAGGGGGAATGGAAAATATGGTGAGCGAGAATGATGAAGTAAAGTCAGTGAAAAACATGAAATACCTATGTGTTCTGAATCAATGTGACGGATCATATGCTAGGAATAATTTAAATGTGCAGATCCCATCCAAACATTTAAATAGAGGTGTCAAAAAGAGTTTTCAGAAATAGGTTTTGTAACTTCCTGATTAAGAAAAGACATATTTAGAGAAAAGTCGTTTGTATGTGTCTGTGTGAGAATCAGAAATTAAATTTTGCTTGGTGGTCTGGGGTCTTTATATACCCTAAGGCTGCTTTATCTACGTAGAAACTGCTTTAATTTTAAAGGTAGACTTCTCGTCTTCCATAGATGCTTTTTGTGTACTTTTTGTTATAAAGGGTCAAAATATTTATGGTAACGTGACCGTAGGTAACACAGAATTTTGAATTTTTTGAAACAGGGTCAGAAGATACCCCAGGTATTCAAAGTGTGATTTTTATGTTATATTACAAACGTACTACAATAATCAAAAACTTGGCAAAAATGCACCTTTGAACCTTCATTTGTATGTCCATTTGTTGTGACAAATTATTATAAAATACAAACACAGTAAGCAATTGCGTTTAGTGGAAGTTAGAGGTGAAAAAAGACGTGAAAAAACCTGAAGTTATATTGTTCTACAACATAGCAAAGACAGATGTTGATACTGTTGATAAGATGGCTAGGCTTTATTCAGTGAAGCGTGGAACAAGAAGGTGGCCAATTGCTCTATTTCTTGATATACTTGACTTAGCATGCCTCATGGCCTACGTCCTGTACTCTAAATTTTTACATCCTATGAGATGCTAGGAGAGAGTTTCTCTCAGAATTGGGAAAATAGCTAGTCAGACCTAAAATTGAGAGACCAATTCTTTCTCCCAGTGCAGAACACAACGTATTCGTTCAGCAATAACTCAAGCTGGTTTCAAGGATCTTCTAAGTGGCGACCAACAGGACGAGGATGCAGATGTTACAAATCTGAAACGAAACGTGACTCCTTCCCAAGATCAAAGGACCTGAAAGTGAAGAAACAATGTGATGAATGTCACAAATGTATCTGCAAAGCACATGCACGAGTAAAATTGTTCTGCACCGAGTGTTCATCATTTCAAGTGGAGAATGAGTAGAAGTTTATTTGTAACAGGATTTTTATAAGGTGATAATGCGCATAATAATAAAAAATACAGTATTCTTATATAGTGTGAGGTTTGGAAACTAAAACATTAGTATATATGTTTTCATATTTCAGACATGGGTAGTACGTCACTTATATAGCTTAAAACAATGGAGATTTTTTTAAAAGATGTAGTTTGATCTCAAAATAAAGTCATTATTATTTTTGTGGAAATATTTTACACTTTAGTGCGACATAGTTGTTAGAATCACTTTGGAGTGAAAAAAGACCCCGATATATTATATGTTTTTTTTTTTTTCAGAGCTGACACCGGTGCGAGGTTTAAAGAGCATGTATATGTGCGTAGTTTGTAACATTTCGTCTTTCTCGTGGGTTTACCAATTACACAAAACTACTGAATGTAGAGGACTTCCCAGAAAATTCGAAACAATCATTTAATTTGTCATTAAAATATCTTAAAAGACGTAATTTAATCACAACGGACATGGTGATATTTAATCATAAAAACTAAACTTGGGTACTACAAATTGTCCATGTAGAAGGAAGCCTATGCGTTAGGAGATTCCTTTTTAATCTTCGTTGGAAGACCATAAACTTAAGCCCCGAGTTTAGTTAGTATAATTTGAGTCGCACTAATACCCCGTGCGACATTAATTGCAAATGTTTACTCGGAACGTGCTTCGACAGGATCTTTCGAAGATCAGCAGCTGATACCGAACGCGTTCTAGGTAAATAAAGGCAATTAAAGCGTCACTGAGCTTTAGTTCCCTTCAAATAACAGTATTGTTTTGCCCTACGGTATCATAGTCCTATATATTAGAAACAAGTTTGATACGTAATCAACTTTATGAATTTGGGTTATGTTGTACACACAAACTCACGCAGTTTCTTACACTGCTGTTTTTAATTCAGGAATATCAAAACATTTATTTATTTTCCATGAACTTTTGAACTTTTGGGCAAAGTAATATTCTGTTCCATTAATACTGTAAATATGTAATATAAAGTAAAAATTCGTGTTGGTTTATTTTATAGGTACAATATGGCTGGATCTGGGAACAATAATTAAAAAAATACCATTTCGAGAAATATACAAAGAAGTGCAAAATAATTGTATGGGACTTTAAATTTTACAAGGTCCCTTCAAGTTAATAACTACTCTTGTTTTTTTCAGGACTGGGCCCAGATAGGTACTTATGTTTTTTATTAAATACAGTTCAACTCTTTCTCTATGCGTGACAGAAATGGCAGCACTGTACGGTGCATAGAGGTCTAGTGGCTGCGACGAGAGTAAAGACTCTCTTTGGTACTTCAAATGGCGAAATTTTCATTGCAAGAACAGCGTGTAATCATTTTTGCTCCATTTTCGTGGCGTGACACCTATTGAAATTTATCACCAGTTGAGTGGGGCATGTGGTGATGGTACCATGAGTGTGTCTAATGTGCGTTCCTGTGTGCGACTGTTCAATGAACGCAGACAACATACCAAGAAAGTTGCAGACATCGCCTCCAAAACTGGCATTTCTGTGGGATCTGTACACACAATCGTGCATTAAGATTTGAAAACGCTGACTCGGCAGTTCTCTAAAAAAACGTTCTCCACTCGCTGCATCATGTCGTCAGACCGGCTGGTGTGAAGCCGTGACTGTCTTGGTTTGTTGTCACACGATGCTCTGCCTTTATTGAACTATCGCACCCAGGAACGCACATTAGACACAGCCATAGTACCATTACCACATGCCTCACTCAATATGAATTTCATTACACGAAAATGGAAAAAACGAATGATTACACGCTGTTCTTGCAATGAAAACGTCGCCATTTTAAGTATCAAAAACAGACCTAACTCTCTTCGTTGCCACTAGAGTTCTATGTACTGTACAGTGCTGCCATCTGTGTCACTCATTCATTAAGAGTCCACGTGTATTAAAAAAATACAGAAGTTCCTATCTGGTCACATTTACTGAAAAAATAGGATGTGTTATAACTCTAATGCACCTTTATTTGAAGGTTAGAGGGCAAAAACAATCAGAAGTCCACTATTATTCGTTTTATAGGAAATGTATTTAAAACTTAACAACGCTACAAAATTAAGGGAAAAAAAACAATTTAGAGAAATATTTTTTGTACTTCAAATTACAAGGTGTAACATTCTTATGAACTGATATGTTTTAGGTTTATATCCGATTAGTAAGTTCACAGACTGCACGTACTTTGATAGAAAAACAATAATAGTTCACTGTTTTTATTGAATGTATTAAACTGTGAATACAGTAATATTGGAAATTATTACTAAAACTAACATTTAATAAATAAGTCCAAGAAAGAACTTTGTTCACATTGTCGACGCTGTAGTAATCCTGGATAGTATGACTGGGCCCTGTCGAAAGAGAAATTTTTCAGAGACTGTAGGTCATTGTACTACGCCAAAGAAAATGCAATTAAACGTGAATACGCACAAGGTGGATTCCCTCCAATTTCTGCACCTGAAATTTTGTCAACAATGGCACAGTTTTCCCAGGAACCATTATAAGTTGTTTGATTGTTGCTAGTTCTTAAAGATACCCTGTTTACTACTATTTCTCTTACACATCAGATTTTTACTAAACATTTCTTCCTGTATCTTTTTATGAGACAAGTAGTCGATGATTTGAACACCCCCGAGAACATTCAATGCAATTACTCGACGGGACGGGTCTCGGACAACTTTTGATATGCTCATTCCACTCGCCTGGGATCTCAACATGAGCTTTTGGATTAACTAATTAATTGATGGGTAAAGCGATTGCAATTATTGAAATTATTATTCCTAAAGTATTTCCCGCAATTTAAAAATAAGGAGTTTGATTGAGTTTCTATTGCAGTATAATTTTGTATTCAGTCTTCTTCTAGGACGGTGATTAATTTTCTGTTTCATTTTTAAGTGTGCTAGAATGCATTTTTCGATATTTAGAACGGCATAGTATCAAAATCTAGAATTTAGCCGAAAGAGAAATTTGATTTATTTTCTCCTGTACCTTCATTTGTTTTAATACGGTACCTTCAATATAAAAGAGAAACGTTTTACAAATAAAACCTTATTGCATTATAAGTAATTCCTATAAATATCCATAGGTATAAATAATTTAATTTTTATAAAATAAATGCAATTAGCAAAATGATGATGATGATGATGATGATGGTGGTGACTACGACGTCGACTTACATTTAAGGGCGATCAACTCCATGGTCATCAGCGGCCTTTCAAAAACTGAATTGCGCTTTACTATAACTTTCATTTGACTTTGCTTTGGCTTCACTCCGGCTTTGCTCTGGCTCCGCTTTGGCTTTGCCCTGGCTCTGCTCTGGCTTTGCTTTGGTTTTGCTCTGGCTCCTCTCCGGCTTCACTCTAATCTCACTCTAAATTCACTCAAATCATCAATTCACTCAATAAACTTGGCTCTGACTAGGCCGCCGCTCCGGTCCCGCTCTGGCTTCGCTCTGGCCTCATTCTAACCTCATTCTTTAACTTAACTCTGGCTTGGCTCTGACTTCACTCTGGCTTGCCTCTGGCTATGTTCCGGCCCCACTCCGGTCCCGCTTTGGTTTGCTCTGTTCTCACACTCTGTAGGCTCCGGCCGCAGCCCCGGTGCCGCTCTGGCTTGGCTCTGGTTTCGCTCTGGCTTCGTTTCGTCTTCACTCTAGTCTCACTCAAACTTCACTCTGAATTCACGCTAACTTGACTCTGTCTTGGCCCTGGCTAAGCACCGGCACCGCTCCGGTCCCTATCCACTCCGCTTTAGCTTTGCTTTGACTTAGTTCTGGCTCTACTTGAGGCTCGCTTTGGATGCGCTCTGGCTTTGCTCTGACTTCGCTTTGGCTTTGCCTTGGCTTTGCTTTGGCTTTGTTTTGTCTTTGCTCTGGCTCCGCTCAGGCTCCACTCTGGCTCCATCTTGGCCTCGCTCTGGCTTTGCTTTGGCTCCGCTTTTACTTCATTTGACTTTAATTTAATTTATTTTATTTAGATAATTGTCAAACACGGATGTAGACCTTGTTTGGTCGTTTGGCATTAGCTCTGTCGCCTTAACTCCCGGCTGCTGCAGATGCCATCCCGCCTTGTGTAGCAGCCGCTCTTGATGAGGTCTCATCAGCCTGGGTCGCGTGGGCTGGTCGTTTGGTAGAGTAGCCCTATAAGTTGACTATTTCCTTGCCATGGCTAGTCATTAGAGCTGAGACTACGCTATCTTCAGGGTATGCGTGAGATAGGTTGGCGAAATAAAACAACACAGTTCCTTGTAATCACTTTACTATTCAACTTAGTTTCGTGTTCACAGTTCACCATGAGTTGCCGCCATGTTCCGATCAAATTATTATGGATTTCCACTATCTCATTAAAACTACTCTTGATTGCTGAAATTTATCACGACGGAATAAATCGCTAACACTATTTAAAAATATACTCCGCCGTTTAACTCACTGCTGAGAGAGATGGTTACTTTATAAGATTCGCGCTACTGATTGTTACTTCTCGGCGCAATCCGAATTTTTTGTCATCAGCAGGCAAACACGTCTGTATCGTACCACGTCTTGGACCAGAAGACGGACGCTAAACCTCATCTTCTTGTACCAAAAGCAGATATAGCCTCGCCTCAGGCTAGTTTCTCAGAAATACTCTAGTTAGCGATCCACCAACTTCTGTATATTTCACCGAAAAACTGGTCTGGACCACGCTTAATCCAGTACAGAACGGTTGCTAATGACTCAGGTAGAGAGACCCAAGGCACGCACAGACCCTTACAAGTAACATTTTAATCACATACACCAACAACCTTATATTACGTTAGCTCTGAATTAAAATATTTACTCGCATCCTAGTTATTTAATTTAAATACCATGGCTTCATTTCATGTGCTTATCCAGCCGTAATAATCATTATATTCATCTTGAAATTGTATTTAACCATACGCTAATAAATACGGCATCAGCTCTCTCACCACTCAGAGACACTTAATCGAGAGATTTGGCTCGGGACGCCGGGTTTAGCCAATCCCGTACCTACCACAGTAGGGGAAGTATCAAAATACTTTGAATATGATTTCATTCAGACAAAGCTCACATATTTGCTTTTACTTGCTGTGAATTTAATTAACACATATAAAATATACACAGCGCACTTAATATATAATAGATTTTATATAAGATGGTGTTCCGTCTATTTAAAACATAAAACAGGGAAGTATTCAGTCTGACACCGGTGCTTATTCCTTTCCAAGTCATGTACCACTCAATGCGTGACTGTAATTTGTGAGTTTCGAATTTCCATTGTATTTCAGAATAATAAATCCAGTTATTACATTTTGGGGACTCTACTCTAAGAAATATGATCCTAAATCAACTGTTTTCTCCATACTGAATATTGTTTTTGGCGTTCCTCAGTAAGCTGAGTGATAAACTGAGTGTTTGCATGAAGCATGAGGCGGAGGGGGCTAGTCAGTGCACTTCGGTAATAATTACCTGATTTCACATGATACCTGTAAGCGTCTCTTCTGATCCGGATTTCTGTGCACGTAGATTCACATCCTTTGTGCGGTTTTCACCCTGGCTAGAATTCCCTCAGGAGAGAGATAAGTATGTTTGCTTACGGTGGTATGCGGAAATTTTGTCCTCGGTTCGAGCAGGTAATAAAACTGACAGTAACCACTCTAATGTACTTCAATTGTACGTTCGTTTTCACCTTCAAGTATAACCCCTAATTAATGAAAATGTTGCTAGCGAGTTGATCTACTGCTTGTCGAAATATTCATCGAACTTGAAATTATAGTTCTTGTTCTTTTATTTTAGCGGCACATCGAGACCTTCTACAAGATATTACTTAACTAAAGCCGGAATCACTCTACGGCACGCAGACCTTTCGCGTAGTACAATGATTATTAATTTTGCGCCAAGACTAGTCGAAGTCTGTTGAATGACTGCCCGAAGACTCTGAATAACTACCTTTACAATCTAATGTAGTGAAGATGTAAATTATGGTCTACTTATGTAGTAATGTCGACTTCAAGCCTAATTTCAACCTCCTTTATCCCTACTATCTTGAAAGTGTCTGCTATGATGTTAATTTAAATTATTTTTTATTGATTTCACTGCTATATCATATGACTCCCTTGATCACGTGACGCGGAATCCTCCAACACTATACATTACTTCTACTGCGTCTACTGCTAATCACGTTCGCTGCACATTTCATGAAGGAAATAGATTCCCCCCCCCCCCTCACGGAAATGCATTCTTGCCAAACGTTGCAAACATCCTCACAGGTTGCAATCAAAGACAGCTTTTAAGTGATCATAAAAACCAGGAACAAGGAACAGTTTTGTATAGGCAAGAGTATTCTTACAGACGAAATTTGCAGTTTTGTGAGTTACAACCTTAAAATTTTACGTAATTATATACGATATGATATCATTAAGTAAATTCAGAGCGAGTCAACAAACGTCGATAATGCTTAGTATTGTCGCGGCGACGCTCACAGAATGTTTGGCGCGGAGAGATAACGGACAGATACTGTATCATGGAGATAAAGAGCCTGCAAAAACAGATAAAGATAGCACGGAAATAAAGTTCTGCCGAAACAAGCAAGTTAGATAGATGGAAAATTCTAGTGACATCCTGACTGATACCGAACATTCGGGTTCCTGTTTGTTTTTAGGACAGTCTAGAATGATCAATGCAGGTATATATAAGGGGCCACACGCCAGCGGAACAGTTGAGTCGCGAAGAGAGTTGTAATTGAAACTGGTGTTTCCGAAGTGAACTCTCTGTTGTGGTCAACGACCTTGGAAGATTGTGTCTGTGTGTGACGTAATTCTTCAGGTGGACAAAGTGTATTTCTACACAAATAAATAACGTTTTGAATTTCTGCAACTCTGACTTTTAATTCTACGAACCCACAAAGTCACAGTATGTTGAGCACGGCAGGACATTGATTACTTTTGAAAAAGGAAACCTTGTCCGGAAATGCACGGCTTGTATGTGGTAGAACGGCAAATACAGAGAACTGGTGTCCAAGTGCACGTTTGAGCAAACGAAAATTCACGTGTGTAGGTCATTCAATGTCACCAATACACATTTAGCATCAATCTATGGGCTGGAATAATTTCTGGCCTCATCATCGGTCCGTATATACTGCCCAACAGAATAACAAGGCCGATCTACCTACCATTTCTTAGATATATTTTGTATACCTTGTTGGACGATGCCGGACTATCTACACATTCTGCTGTAATGTGGCTTCAACACGACGAAGCTCCAGCACACTATGACAGAAATGTGTGGCATCACTTCAACGTTACACAAACCAATCAGTGGATTGGTAGAGGGAGGCTAGTTTCATGGCCAGCACCATCACCAGATGTGACGCCACTGGACTATTTTCTGTGAGGAAGTGTGAAAACCACAGTGTACGTCAGAGTAGGACTTCATTGCACGAGTATATGGAGCGATGATCATACTTTTAGGTCAACCACACATACTGGAGCCTGTACGCGAAGCTCAGCGCCGGCGAAGCAGAATTTGCATTGTCGTAAGAGGTACTCAGTTAGATCCCCGTTGGTAGTGTTAAAATGCTTTGTGCTGCATGCAGTTTGTGCATTGTATTGTCTATCGTACATGTGGAAAGGACGCTTTGAAGGTCTCGTGCGCCCAATACGTTTCTTTCCGGACAGGGGTTTTTGCTTGGAAAATGATCTGCTTGCCCTCCAGCACAACATATGAAGCAGTTTTTGGCTTACCCTGCATAGCTTATAGTTTTTTTTTTATTTCTAACGGAAATATGGTTTTAACCAGAACTTCGCATCTCTATGAGTAAGCTTGAACCTAATGGTGCTAACAGATTGTTCGAAATCGACAGCAATTTTTCCCTTAAAATTTGAACTCAAGTTTGTCCAAATGTCATTTTAGCCCAATTATAGCTTCAAGCTGCTAATAAATTGCACGCACCTCTCCGCTCATGAATTTAATGCATCTCTTGCTTCATGCTCATCCGTTCCTCCCGGAGATATATACACAGAAGACCCAATTGCGGGTAGAGAACTCAGGTGTCTCCACCGTTACTTAACCTACCTCTACCTCTAAGAGTAAGGAAATCCAAATTAGTTCGTTTGAATTCCTCTGCGATTTGCTGTCCAGCGGGACTTAACTGCTTCTAAGCATTACTAGTTGCCTTTTATGAATCAGACTGAGCTCAAAGTGCCCGCTTTCACTAGACAATGTTTAAGAATATCTCTCCAACACAGCTGCAGTGACTGTGACTTGTTTCTGTACAATATTTGAAATGGCACTGAGAAATCATTTATCATAAGGAGGGCCTTGCATTTCCAGAACAATATTTTGGAAACTTGCAGTAGGTTTTTATATTGTTGCCACCAAGGGGTTCTATAATTTTTCTTTTAAAACGTCGCTTTCGTTTCGCAGCTGTTACCATATGCTTACACGCTATATGGTTTGAAAAATTATGCCTTGGATTAGACGATTAAAACTGTTTTATTTCTGGAAGTTAACATAAGAAAACTAGGGAACCTTAAGCTCCTGTAACGCTAAGCTAGCTCGTACGAAGATATATATGTCTTTTCCTTCAACTCTAACACAGCGGCGCTTATTCTCAGGGCTATAAAAACCACGGAGTCGCTTCGGCGAAACATGAACCAGGATACAGCCGCTACAAAACGAAAATGTTGCTAAGGTTTTCTACACACAGTTACAAAACTTCATTCACTCATCAGGAATGAACGGGTAATGCACAGGAATATGCCTTCTCTAATCAAAGCTTTAAGGCATACATTAACTTATAACTTAAAGAAACTATTTATTTCAAGGCTAATGTAATGTTAACAGCTTTAACGTTCCAAAGTTAAGTTACATGAACAAAATGGTTGAAGTGACTATCAAATGGACCTAGGCTCCATAGAACTTAGAGTTACCGGACATTCGTCTTTCAGGTTAAGGTAAACTCCCGCAAGAATTATTATCCAGAATAACTCATCGTCACCGAGATTGGAATTTGGGACATCTTAAACGTCAGCCAGACACATTATCACAGAGGAAGAAAGCTAGCGGCGGTGCAACGTCAGGTCCATCGGCTCTAACCGCCAAATATGCCCCCGAACGAAAGGCAGGTTAGCGTGTGACGTCAGCGCGCTGAATTCTGCTGCCCAGGAGGAAGGAGACAGTTTGATATGTTGGGGTTCCGACAGCGTAGAAAAGACAGCAAACGTATCGGGTATTAATATGTACAATTTACATCATGGGTGTTGTAATATTAATGCTGACTGCTTTACTTACACAATTGATCACAGTTTATAAACAATTAAACTTTACCTCTTTATTAACAATTAAATTGTACATAAAACTTAAACTCGCAGTTTATCTGAAGTTCAGGCAAGTTATATAGCAAATAAAATAAAGCAGAAAGCAATCTTCTCTGCAAAATTACGTGAATATTTTCCGACACTTTCTGTTCCGTTTTTCTTTAACTAGTTTATCAATATCAGGACGTAATGTCTGGGAAATTCGTAACCGAGGGCTGCATGTTATATTGTTATACGACAACGTACATTGGGGTTTGGACTTAGCTAATTTCATTACAGAAAAAAAAAATGTTCACACACATACGTCGAGCCAAACATACACAGTATCCATGCGGCAAGTTAAGACAACCTCAGAAATTCGGTTTGGGGGACATTCTTGTAAAAATCAGCCAAGTCTTTCTTGTGTGTATATTTTTCCCCCAATAAATCGTGACATACAATTCGGAGTTCAGAAATTTTCATGGTTTGATGACAGATAGGTTGCAGTTGGCAATGTTATGATACATGGCAGTGTGAAGGCCGTTCCCTGGAGATACTCCGGGAGGTTGTTACAGCGATATCGATATGACATTCCAGTAGAACCGGAGTTTGAGAGGCATGTGGTAAAAACTGAATATGATGCATTAAATAGTGGTACGCGGGTATTAGGTGCAACTACTGTAACACTGACTGATGTGGGTATCTATCTACGTCAGAATTTAAATAAAATAAAGAAACGCGAAAGAATCAAATTCCGCAGTACACAATTCCACAGTACCCGGAACACACATTTTATTTGGTTGGTGTGCACGAACCATTATTTTAAATACAATACACGATACACAAAAAATATTTAAGGGGATGATGTAGACAGTTCTCAAAAATTGAATGTACATGCCAAAATTCTATCAACAAAGTTAGCAAAAGTATTTTACCTGAGAAAGGGCGTAGCTCATCGTATTAAGCAAACTGAAAATTCAGATACAACATGTATTTGCTTGAGTTATTACTGCATGCTCATTTTAATATTTGGAACTAATGTTTCTAAAGGATATTGCCACCAAGGCATAGTTGTGCCGCTACCGCAAGTCACAGCCGGTGTGTGGGTGAGCGCTGAACGCTTGCTGAGAGAAAGAGAAAGAAACAAAGAGAGAAGAGACAGGGATATGTGGATAGTTCGGTCTTTGTCTCGCTGTGTTGCGAGTCGTTATGATCGACTGTGATCGACTGCATTCTAGAACAATGACTGGAGGTATAAAAGCCTGCAAGGTGTTAGAGGGCAGTCAGTTGCTAGTGAGTTGTTAATTGTGTGTGTAGCTATGTAGCAAGTGTGAGTGTCTGGGCATACGAAGTGTATCGCAGTGATTTCTTTGGTTTGCTTACGTACAGCAAAGAAGGAGAGGACCTTGAAGACTCTTGCTTGTATGTCACGACATTTTACTGCCGTTAGGGGTGTACAAAGTTTCTGTTTACTGCAATGAAGAGCATTTTAAATTTCATCAAACAAGAATTTTAATTCTATGAACCCGCAAAATCACATTTGGTGTCAGAAGTGGGATCAGCGTACAGTGCTCACCCACGCGCTAATTACGGCTTGCGGTTGGGGCACAACAATACCTCGGTGACAATGTGCATGCCCATAAAGCAAAGAGAAAACAGCCATCAACTAACTTCCATTTTGGGCCAGTAAGCTACTTTTCATTTGTGTTTGGGTCCAATAGTTACAAATTTTACCTCTAATTTGAATAACTATAGCAAAAACAAACTGAAGTTTACTATTTAAATGTCTTTTACGAATAGTGTAGTACTTCTCAGGATATTTTCCTCTTACGTGTGATAAAATATTCTGTTAAGAGGAATTTTGTTTCTCTGTACTGATAAAGATACTACTGTTTATTACATTGTCAGTGCCTTTAATGAACAATATGAAAATAAATATGAATATATTGTCTATATTGTATATAATTAAAACCTAATATTTATAATTTGTTAATACAAGCTAAGGGTTATTTTAAAAAAATATCTTGGTCGGGAAGCGCAAAGATGCAAAGTAGCGAAGGGTATAATAAGCAAAATTTATTTTCTAACTAAAACTAATTAAAATGTGCGCATAATGGTTGATGTCAATATGTTACATTAAACCCAGTTTGTTATATTAAAAACTCCACCATGAAGATTTTAACTTTAGCAGATGATATGATATTTCCATGTTAATTAGTTGTAGAAATTCACCATTTGCAACCATTAATTTAGGTTTAAAATGTTACACTGGAGGTACAGAGATTAAAACGCTCGTGCACACCCACACTAATACACAAACATTAGTTTGTCGATGTTCTGTATGTATATTTTGTCTCTTGGTTTGATTTGCATTACTAAAACTGTGTATATACCAAACTTGAACATGTTTGCAGCCAACATGAAATGTTACATTCTGCCTTGATGTCTCATAACAGCAAATATATTTATGTGAGAGTAAACGATGCAAAGCTGTCCGTTTGTATTCAGTAAAGCTAGTTTTGCATTACACTGCAAATAGTAAAGTAAAAAGTAGCCACAGAGTGTAATACATATGGCTACCATTAGGAATACACCTGTGGAGATGCGGGTACGTTTTCTAAATGAAAATCAGGAAACGTTATTCACCGACTTCACTCATGTTACCAGAAGTATCTCTCGTGAACTTCATTTGTCTGCCCGAAGTGCATCGGTCGCTCTTCACAGCGAAACAAAAGAGTAGCGCGTCCTCATTTTGTAGCGGCAACAGAGAAAAGAATTTGACCTTTCACGAAGGCAGTCTCTTTTAATTACAATCCTGGAACTAACCAAACTGTTCGCACCACAGAAACTCCCTCCCTCCCTCTCCCCATCCCATCCTTCGCTACGAAACTAGCAAGCATCGAGTTTCCCCTCTATATATTGTGTTGCCTCCTCGCCTGTTTCTTTGGTAACCGCGCAATAACATGAGACCAAGATCATATGATTTGTGAACTAACATCTGGCGAAACTGTTCATCCAGGCTTTTTGAAAAATCAAGGCTATGTTCTTCCAGTAGAAATTTACGTAAATATTAACTTAAAAATTAAATTCTGTTTATATAGGATTATTGCATTTGCTTTACCTGACCAATTTTATAATTCATTAGAATTTGCTCCATATCAACTCTTTAGACTTCTAGGTCTACCATTTTTATTTTATAACATCAATGAAAAGAAACTATTGAACAAGATCTAGCCGTTACTACAATCTGTGTAATATAAATAATAAAATAAGTAATATAATATAAATTATAATTATAATTTTCCAATAAATTGATATGAAAATATAGAAAATAATTTATCTTTATCTATTACCTCTGCACAGTATTTTTAGAAATAACCATTAGCCTTCTCCTAAGGCAACATGCCTGCAAATTGAATGAAAGCCTAGAACAAAGATGCAGAATCTTACTTATCCTTTTGAAAATTTCAGATTTTATGTAACGTTCGGGATTCTTTATTTGCTAATGAAGAAGCCTTTAAAAACTGAAGTTATTAGTTAATTCCAGCACTGTATTATAGAGCACATTTCAGCATTAAACGTGTTTCCCAAACGCCTTATCTCTGAGCTTCTTTAAATTGTTCAAATGCTTCTTAGACATTTATCTTTTATTTCCATTAACGTTGCATTTAAGGCTTATATAAATTGTAGCACTCAGATTCAGAGGTTGTTAAGTGAATGTTTTTGGAAAATCCTGTTAAACACATAATAAGCACTCTCAATATCATTTCTGTAATAGTGCTAAAAGATTTTCTAATCAGAAGATGTTAGGTGAACATATGATCACCCTGGCATGTTGAATGGATATCAATTTCAGAAATAAAAGTTGTTAAGTCAGTATTTTCGAATTACAGTTCCACACAGGAGAGAAGGTCTCCGACGCCTGAGACGCAGGCGATTTGGAAAAGGTTCCTACACCCTCCCCCGACAGGTTTGACACCCTATGCCAGTTCAGTTACAGACCATTCAAAAACATTCTTACGACTTCTACTTTTGTGAATGATTCTTCTTGGTTTTAGTTTACGGAGTGAATAGGGCGCATGTTTTTAACGGTTCTGCTCCTTTTGTAGCATGCGTTCTCTGTCACACACATTCGCTATCCTTGTCCCACTGAATAAGGGTGGCACATTCCTCTCAGGGATCTTCTTTGCGTAGCTGGACAGTAGATGTTGCTAATTCAAGTAGTTGCCGCATTAGCCGTTTGGTGGTGCCACCCATGCTGTTTGATATCAGCTGTCGATACAATTTAGATTAGACATTTAGACATTAGACATTCCTCAAGTGCACTTTCAGAAAGTTTATCTGTACTTCCCAATACCAGAGCACTCTTTGATGCCTATTGACACAGTTTTTGGCAAAATTGACAAGAAGAAACGAACAAGGATAAAGACTTAGTCTCTTCCAGAGGGGTGGAACTGATCAAAGATTCACTGCAGAAGAAGTCCATTGATGTTGTCCATGTCAAACGTCCACTGACCGATAACATAACAAGATGGCACTCCAGTTGTTGAATTTTTTGACTTCAAAGATGCCCTCGACCATGTCCATGTAAGAAGTGCTCCTGAATTAGCTTTAATCCGGGATGTGTATTTTCAAAGATGATGTATACCAGAAGTTCGTCACACAATATCTTCCTTACTTGGTCCTCCACAGTCTCTTAGGTTAAGAATGCCAAATTTTAGGATGTTAATTCACTACTGAACATGTCACTCTGCCATAAGGTACCACATTTTATGACACAAGGACATATGGAAGTGAGGTAGTAGATGATGTATAAGAGATGGAGTGATGTTTTGATGATGATTTATGCAAATCCATGAAATGCAAACTCGATTAGTCCATAGTAGAAATGTATTGGTGAAAATAAAGTAATAGTTTATCCATGGCTACATTTTATAATATTGTATAATGAAAAACTCTAACTTTAAGCCCCCCCCCCTCGGTAGCGTAGATGGTAGCAGTTTGCCTCATGTTCAAGAGGTCCCAAGTTCGAATCTCGGTCAGGGTGAGTTACCTGGATACGGTTTTTTCCTCAGCGACATGGACCCTGGGCCCATTTGAGCAACATTTCACACATTCCATTCATCGTCCGATTTGACTTAAAAAGATAAAGGACATAAATTACAAAACAAAAATCTAAAACTAAGAATCAGAAGCTGTTAAGTCATGCGACTTAAAAACTTTTCATCCATTTTTAAATTAAAATTTGTTAAGTCCTAATATTAAAATATCCTGTCACACGTACTACATTTGTCAAACCGTGAGAAACACTTCAACACAGTACTTTGTACCTCGAAACGGACCCATCACGTAAAAGTCTTTCATTTGTATTACTATTTCGATATTTAAAATTACTTTTCAAAACACTGAGCAGCTCTCCTGCACAATTTTGAAACAGTATCTTTGCAACTTCTGCTTCTGACCGCTTCAGTCTATAAAATTTAATATAAATTACTTTAAGATAAGTATACTATTGCTGGATATTTATATCTTAAAAATAAATTATTGTTGACAGCATGCCTCTATTTGTGCAGTTACTTATAACAGTTTTTCATAGGAAAATTATTATAATTAATTATAATATTAACAAAAATCTTAATATAATTGACAAACATGTGACTTATTAATGCTTTTAATTATCAGCAGTAAATTAAAATGAAAGACAAGAACATTATATCTTAAGCCAATTCAATACCATATCGAAGTTTTTATTTTCTATTGTACTACCAACTGGGACGAAAATGTTAGTCAACTCTAATAAAAATTATGTGTGTTAAGTGATTCATGTGTATTTTTAGTTTATTTTCATTAATTACATGTCCATACCAATAACGGAGCTTTATTGTTTATAGGTATCGTGGATTCGGCGGAAGGACTATCATCTGCTCACGGTTGGTCTTACCACGTATACAGGAGATGAACGATACCAAGCCATCCATGTCCAACACTCAGAGGTAAGTCGAAAATATAATTGCCTACGATACAAGAGTGGACGAAGTTGCTGCGATTTTAACTGATCCTCCAAAATGTCTTATAGCAAGTCGGTGAAAGAATACGCCGAAGGTGTGACAGAGTGGTACTTCCGCATATTATCTGCAGTAGCAATTAGCATGCACAAAATACGTACCTAGCCTCCTGTCTATAAAACAGTATATTATATAGAAACAGTTTAAGGAGGGGAAGTAAGGTAGTGCTTGAAACCGTGAGAGTACCTACTCGATCCCACGCCTGGTGTGAATTCAAACGACAAAACTTCAGATGTTTGAGAAGATTCTTAGAACAGAAGATTGATTTAGCACTTTATGGTGTTTTAGTTCACTGTTGCAATATATCAAAATCATTAAAAGTCAATATACCACCAAAAGCAGGTTTTCTATGTGGCTACTGTTTACAGCTAATAGTAGTCTTTGACATTAAAATCTTCCAATTGCTTGTTTGAACCTAGCTCTACTAGATTAACAACCGAGCACGCCATTGAATGTATTATGA
Organism: Mantis religiosa; assembly: GCA_030765055.1. NCBI lineage: Eukaryota > Metazoa > Arthropoda > Insecta > Mantodea > Mantidae > Mantis > Mantis religiosa. Next base: position 113,733,240 of record CM060957.1, on the reverse strand, counting down.
CTTCAGCTGATTCTTTTTCCCTCCCAATTCCGCCTTTAACTATTGTGGTCATATCGGCGGCCGTTCTCCTTTGAAATATATCGAAGTTGCTAACTCGTAAACGTTGGGTTATATCATTAGATCACGCACACATTCACACTCTCATTCATACTTCCAGACTCTGGGGAAGATGAGGAATTTTCTTGGAATCGAACACGGGACCTCTAGCTCGGCAGGCAGTTGCTCTACCGACTGAGCTACGGGGCCCGCCAGCAGATTCTTGTTTGTCATTTGATAAGCATTAATCTCTTTGTTAAAGTGGTTCTTGTAGATTTAGCTTTTCTTGAGAAAAGTTGGAAGCTGCTAACTTCGAAAACGCCACATTGGTGGCTGCATTTATACCTTTGGAGGAGAACGAAATTATTCCAGGGCATAAATGAGTAACGCATTTGTATTAAATCTCCCCTATTGCATGTTTACTTGAGGTCAGCAATACAAATATCCAAATTATAAACTATTAAGTAGCATAAAAGTTGGTCAACACACATCACTGTATAAGGCTGTGTATACTGGATCGCCCACTATAAATTATACCGGTAATTTTCGAATTTTTTTTTTTGGGTAGGTAGTTCCGCTAGTTGTCAATAAAGTTAATAATATTCACCAATGATAAGTTTAAATGAGTTCAGAATAATTAATTTTAAATAACCCGCTGCATCATTTATGATGAAATTTATAACATAACGTGAAATTAAAGCTTCATTTGTTGCATCTCCATAGCTGTATTACATCCCGGGATGTCGTAAGTTAAATTTTACGCTTGCTATACAACGAAACGCATAACAGTAGCAAATATTGAGTCTGAAGTAGGAAGTTTGAATTTCAATTAACGGCAATGTTTTTAATGTTTCCGATGTTGTCCAGTGTTATTTAGAATGGAAACAGAAAATTAGTATATATTTTGTACTTCTTCTTCTAGGCATGAAAGTTGAAAATTGAGTTCTATAACTCATGGACGATATAGGGGGGTTTCATAAAAATCGGCGAATTCCATATATTCTTAAGGTATTGAATACTGCATACCAATAACTACATTTCATACTCAATAATTGATGAGCAGTCACCTGCTCCGCTGCTGCAACCTTTATTCTGATACAGATATGGGCAAAACAATTGTGTGAAATCGAAGAAAATGACGAACGATGATTGGAATATCAATTATATGAAGTATCGTTTGAGAACTCTCTGCAATGCACTGCTTAGCAACAGATATAGATTGTAAACCTTAATTCAATTTATAGTTTTAACTTGTTTATAGCACGAAATTTGGTTATATGAGGTATAACAGGAACTGTACAACAGTAAAAATGCCCTTCATACAAAATGCGATCTTGTAGTAGTTCATGCTATTAGTGAAATCTTATATATAAATATAAATTAATAAACAATCTTAAATAATTATATATTAAAATATAAAGTGTTTCACTGACAAGTCAAAAATCACACTTCTCCAGGAGAAACAACTTTCAAGATGTCAAACAGCGGTAAACAAAACTGAAGAGTGGAAACATAATTTTCATTACTTGGGGTTTAATTTGCCTCACTTTTAATCTCAACATATATAAATTATATCAAACTGATTTTAAAATATCCTGAGATCCATGAAATTGCAGTCTAAAAAAATCATGGCGTAGGTGACCAAGTGCGGTGTGGGACATAACAAATTATATCATTAAAATTGAATTTTCTATTCCACTGGGAGTTGAGGTAAAGGTAGATACAGCCACTTTAGGAGCTACAGCAGAGTGGAGGGCAGGGTGCATGCCACTTCCAATTTGAGGCTCCTCGGCGGCGACTACTAAAACCGGATTCCCTCATCATATGCCGGCTCACACGACACAGTGAAGGCTGAAACAACTGGAGATCTCCCATCGAGGGATGAAGGTTTACACAGCATCCTTTTCCGGTGCTATGTACCTCCTAAATTCGCTCCGATACTATTAATCTTGAAATAACCTATCAGATGAAGAGCAAAATGAAATGTAAATTAAGCTGAAATTGAGAGACAGGAAATTCAAGAGATTTAACCATCCCTCACAGAATTCTCCTAGTCACTTACGGAACCCCCAAAATTAATTAGGAAGATTGGGCGTAGAAATTGAACCCACAACTTCCCGGATACGAGTCTCATGCGCTATCGATGGTGACATCTCGTTGATATCTACACAACGTCAGTTCCATTTTAAACATCAGGATATGAGAAATTGACATTAAATAGATCAGAGATAAGAGAAGTTCAAACTCTAGAAATGCAGGTCTTATGCGCACAGTGGAAAAATAAAGGAGGATAAACAGCGAGATTTAAGTATCTTCCATTTAACGATACCCATCAGTTAAAAGAACTGCAACAACTGCAAAATTCCTAAAAACTGTTTTACTATTATTAAACACTACATTTGCTTCCTTTAAAGTCTGTTATAACAATTAAAATCTCTTCCTGCAAGTTTAACTTCGCATAAAGTTGTAATAAAAATCTTAATTTCGCCAACATTAAAGCGAGCAAGTCATTCAAGGGAAAACCTTACAAGGCTTCATGACCACAGGTGTAGAAAAGGTGAACAATACACTAAATGTGTGATTAACTAAAAAGTTACACAAATCCACCTGTAAGCTCTCGTTTCAAAATGTCAATACATATATTCTTATTTTAAAATGACCGATACGTTGCATTTTTCGTTTTAAATCAATGTCAGGATACGTTGTGACAGAATAAAAGTGCTGAAATGCCTTTTTGTTAACATGATTATTTGTACGTTAATAAACAATAAATGTTATAAAAGGGTAGAGCCAGAATGAAAAATTCAATGCCATAGCCGGGACCCGAACCACGGATCTTCCGGTTTCCGCCCAGCCGCTCCAACCATTTAAGCTACCATGGCCAACGTGCCAACATGACATTAAATTCCCCAACCGGCTCGCGTTTCTCCCGGTAAACCGCTAGGAGTTCTCATAAACACATGAGACAACTACCTTAATGGCGACTTAAAGTACCCTAAGGCCCGGGCTTTATAGTTCGGTACAATTAATGGAAACTAATTGTTCATTCACACTAGCCGTGTGTAGGACGTACTATGAAAGGGTAGAGCCAGAGTCGGTTGGAGAATTTAATGTCATGTTGGCACGTTGGCCATAGTAGCTCAAATGGTTGGAGCGGCTGGACGGAAACAGGAAGATCCGTGGTTCGTGTCCCGGCTATGGCATTGAATTTTTCATTCTGGCTCTACCCTTTCATAGTACGTCCTACACACGGCTAGTGTGAAAGAACAATTAGTTTCCAATAAATGTTATACCTTGCAAGTTGTTACTAAAATTGAGTGACACTTATATAACATTTTCTCACAAAAGATTATCATTATCATTATCTTCTCGTTATTATTTGCAATTTTACGTCCTCCAACGTTGTCATATCGGACGATGAATGGAATAGGCGAAACGATGCGAAATGAGCGCAGGGTCCATAGAGCTTAGAGTTAACCGACATTTGTCTTTCAAGATAAGGGAAAGCCGCGGGATAAACCTTATCAAGGTAACTCACCCTGACCGAAATTCAAACTGGGGATCTCTTGAAAGTGAGGCAGATACGCTACCACCACGGTACCGAGGCGGTACGATTAACTTCTGCAAAATAATAATTTAGAAATAATAATTTAATTTCAACTTATTATTTCGCCAAGAAATAATTTCATCCTTTGGAGCAACTTTTCAATTTAATCAAAAGTAATATTAAGTTATATCTGAAATCAATATAAAAATAAAGAAATATTTGTTTTAAATATTGTACCTGAAACAGTTGTTGCTTGAAAGGGAGGTTTTCTTCATGGATGCCTTTTAATGGCTGTGGATCTATTTTCCCATTATTTAATTTAATTTTTCTCAAAGGCCTCTTTAACAGAATTGTAATTCTATTACATGTCATTCATCTACAACACTTGTCCACCGGTTTCACTAACCTTTCGAAGTAAGCCATGCTAATAACTTTCACTCCTGGAAAGATCTATCAGCCACATGGTGTGAATCCAGGACCTTGTGAACCAGATGCTAGCATGTCATCTCTACATTCTGGAAGAGACGGCAGTGATAGTGTTAAATTTTCAAATAAATCAGCCTGAAGTGGATATTTTAAATATCCCGTTAAGCGTTATTAACAAAACATACTTGAAAGACTACGTATTAAAAAATTCTATCATAAATGTCTCACTTAGATTATCATTCAAGTGCATAACTGAGACATTATCAGTTGGGTGATCCTTTAAGTAGATGGAAAGACCTCTTCCTTAAAGTGGAAACAAACCTAGGATCAAGATTCATTCCGTAAAGGAGGCACTTTAGGACATGCTGTGTCCTATCTAGGGTCCCATCAGAATATTTGACGATATTGAGGTATTGTTTGCCCAGAACAAGAAGGCAAGCTAAAGGAAAGTGTAGCGTAATCACTTTTGCTGTCAGCACGGTGTGTATTCTTCCCTTCCCAGTATAACAAGAATGGATGGTTCGTTTAAAATACACAAGTGTTTTTACATATCTCACTCGTGCATAATACTTATCGCTGCATTTACTGCAACAAATGCAATATGGGTGACACATATGCACTCTTATACACGCATTTCCTAGTAAACAGATAAAATACCAGAGCAGATAAACAATTTAAGCTCCTCTGCCCTACATACCGCTCTAGCCTCCTTGTCGTGGGCATTAAGTAGGCGAAAGCCACATCATATACTCTAGAATGCAGAGAAGAGAGTACACCAGCAAATTGCTCTTCTTGTAGTAACTCATCCATTAGAGTTCCGGCGGAAGTCAATGTGCTGCGAGAGGTGTTGCACCATAACCTCGTTTAAGTACTAAGGTGTTAATCCATATAATTATTAAACATAATGTGCACTGGCTTTCGTTCAAACGGAATGAATGTCGACATCCTGACAGTTTCTGTGACAGCGGCTGCCGATCTAATGCTTAATGAGCCTACCGTTTAGGCAACATTCACGAGATGTTGACAACACACGAGGTAAGGTAGCATTTGATCTTCAATGTTTTCAACTAATCAGCGCTATTATGACCTACCAGTTACTATGACATATCTACCGGTATGAAACTTTCTGAACACATTTAGTACTCGTTTAATACTCCACACCTGTATTGGAATGTCGAATAAAGCAAAGCTCTCTTTAGAGATCGGTAGGAGTTAGTGAACCCCAAGCACTATTCATCCAAACTTAATATAGGACATGATATTTTGTGCAAAAAACTAAATAGCTAGAATTATTTCCAAACAAATTTACGTAATTTTGCCAACGTTTGACCTCTTGCAGATCCACTTTCATTTCTGCACATTTTTAAATGCAGGTTTAACAAAGTGTTTCAGTGCGTTACAGTTTTTGAATTTTCACACATTTTAGACCATTTTGTTTCACATAGTGTAATAATTATAGCAGCTATAAGTATTAGATTGTCATATCGCAAGGTCGCGCAGCCGAACAATTAGTCGTATGAAGTAGAGTTAGTAGTTAGTAGTCATATCGGGAAGGGAAAGTGAAATGCAAAAGAAATAGGAACACTTTCGGGAAAGGTAAAAGTTATTAAAAGATAAAGGGAGGATGGAGGGGAATACGTAACACAAAGGAGCTACTCTCTCGCGTAAAGCGGATATTTGAGGGCTGTTCAATAATGAATGATTTTTTTCGACAGCGTACCTTTACTCCTCATAATTGTGATGGTATTCCTCAAAGTAGTCTCCCCTGAATGCGATGCACTTGTCCCAGCGTTTCTGCCAGTCTCATTTTTTCAGAGATCCTTCAAAATCGCCTCCGCAGCCTTCATGACTCATCTGATGATGGATAATGCCTCCCATGAAGGCGTTTCTTCAAGTTAGGGTATAGGAAAAGTCACATGGGGCTAAATCCGGACAATAGGGTGGTTGAGGGATGCACTTCACGTTGATTTTTGCAAGATATTCGGCAACAACATTGGGAATATGCGGTCGCACATTATCGTGGTGCAGTATCCAGCCTGCTTCACGGAAATATGGCCTTTTGCACTTGATATGGACCTTAAATGTTTTCAGGAAATTCCTGTAGTATTGTCTAGTTAATAATGTATGTGCAGGTACAACATGCTGATAAACCATTCCCTGAATATCAAAGAATGAGATGTCCATATCTTTCCCATCAGAAGTAACCAGTTTTGCTCGTTTGGAGGTTGGTGATGAAGGAGATTTCCACACTGAGCTTTGCTGTTTGCTCTCAGAATTCAAAAGATGTAGGCAAGTTTCATCAGCATTGATTATGTTTGAAAGAAACTCCGTATCTTCCCCTAACATCAACTTTAACTGTATACACAACTGCATGCCAATGTCCTTTTGCTCGGGAATCAACAGTTTTGGAACCCATCACGCACAAACACGTCTCATGTGTAATGTTTTCTCTTACCAACGTGTGGGTGGCACCCATTGAAATGTTTAGTACTTCAGAAAGTGATCTTAAGGTAATTCGTCGATCCTCTCTCAAAATGGCAGCAGCAGTGTTGTTGTTTTCTTCCTTAAGAGCAGCAACTGGATCACCGAGTCCACATTCCTTTGAAATTGATTGACTTCCCTCTTTAAACATTTGAAACTACCTTTGAGCTGCACTGTGGGGGAGAGCAGACTCTCCATAGGCCTCCTGTAACATTGTTTAGGCTTCAACTGAGACGAAAGCAGAATTTCAAAGCCGTGTATTGTTCCTCGCGTGTTACCTTCATTGCAGCGGTAGGAAATGCTGAACATGTCTTAAATTGCCTTGCTCTCACAGGCGGGAACCACGAGGACCAACAGTGAAACTACTACGACGTGTTTGTTTCACATTAAGCTAACAGAATATAATAAGATTGAATTCTTGTGCGAAACACTATGACTTTAAAAAAATTATGATCATTCTTTACTGAACAGCCCTCGTATATAGTTTGTGTTAATCCACGCGTTTTATAAACTTTGTCGCCAGGTAAGCTTTATTTTTTTAACCCCTGCTGTATCGGCAACTTCTCCGTGTCAGCTGCAACACAGAGAAACATAATGAACTGGAAGTGAAAGCCAGAAATATATATTACAATCACATTTAGTATTATATACGTATATTTTTCAGCAACGCTGTGGCTTAGACAAGGAATCTAGGACTTATTAGGTTAGGCATCTAAGTAATTAAGCATTATTAAGAGTTATAGGTTCGTAAATCTCCTCGTATTGATATAAATGGGTCAAAGATCTTATTAACTCAGCAACAGGAGGAAAATTGATTATCGCTATACTGTTTATGTATTGTGACTTAGTGAGTTCGTAGAATTAAAAACCTTGTTTGCAGAAATTTAAAATGTTCTTTATTTCAGTTAAAGGTGGTTTGAACACCCCTTACAGCACTGAAATGACGTAACATGCGCAAACACAGCCTTTATGTTCGTCACGTTCCGCTGCCACACGCAAAGAAACAAAAGAATACACTTGCGGTACACTTAAAATGTCCACGCACTACAAGTACAGCACATCTGCGACTCAATTAACATCTCACTAGCAACTGAGTAGTAACTAAAACTTGCCGGCTCTTATACTGCCAGTTATTGTTCAAGAAAGTCGTCCATCGTTCGATAACAATCAAGATACTAGCGGGAAATTCCACTGTTTCTCTTTCTAGCTCTATTGCTTTCTGTCTCCATTTTCTCTCTATCTCGGCAAGCTTCTAACTCGCGCACTACCATCTGTCTCCTTTCCTGCCGACACATGCCCGGCGCTGGCTTTGCGGTGATTCCAAACAACAATGCGATCGTCGACAGTATTTATTCCTACTTCCCTACAGTAAACGTAGGTAACATGTGGAAAGGTTATGTAAGCTATTTGCAGCTTTCTTGGGAAACCGCTATTAATGTCTTAGTTATGTGAAAACAAAGCTCGTAAAACTCAAAGACTTGAATTAATATTGAGTGAAATACTGGAAAAATATTGTCAGATATTTATCCTTGAATTCATGATTCATAAAATGTTTAAAATCGTATAATTATAGACATATAAAAAGAACGTTCATCTTTGTCCTGCATAATACATTTGGCATGCTTGTTTTCTGGAATTCTGTGCAAAATATTCTTTCTTCTCATATTAATTGGTGCAGGTAAATGCATTAGTGCAGTATTACATATGCTGTTTAGAGTCTCAACCTAATTATATAAGACACATGATCTCTTTTGCGTTTAAAAGCTTTACACATTTCATTTTGAATAAGCAAGTTCTAATTTGAATTTTAAAAGTATGTATGTATACCAACACTCCCCAAATGGCGCCTACGGCCTTAGGGGTAACGTCGCCCCACCAAGTGATGACCGAAACATTTCTCAGGTGGAGGCACCAAAGGGCGATGTCCATTACCTCCAATGATACGGTGATAGAGAAGATAACGGTAACGGGCATAGAGGAAACTTCACATGTGCTAGACAGAGGTGAAGGCACTGATAGGGCCTACTTAAAGTCGCAATATCATTGCCGCGAATCGAACTCGAACCCTCAGCACGAGAGTCGTGAACGAAACCACTGCGCTACTCCCACGCCCCTTTTAAGCTATAAATTAAACTGCGTAAATTATATACTCATATTATAACTTTTGTTTTAGTGATTAGATGTTATTTTCCTAAGAATCTTTTAACTACTCCGTTTATTTGATTAAACTTTTTACCATTTCAGCATTCGCTCTAAATTAATACTGTTTGGTGAACCTCTAAATTTATTTGCCTGTTCTATTAATCTTCCACTTAGGACCTTTCACGACAGGATTTGGTTTCCTTTCATTGCTATTGTTTTATTTTTTCTTCCCGTTTAGAATATCGTAAATAATGAGCAATTTTTTTTCTAATTGTGTTCAGTTGTGTTAAAACCTATTCATCAGCACATAATCTGATAACTTAGTTTCGTGCTGGCATGTTGCCATGTAAGCTCAGGGGTTAGAGCAACCGAATGTAATGCGAGAGATCCGTGGTTCAATCCGTGGTTTATGGAGCTCAAGTTTTACTGTGGTTCCATATTTTCTTGTTCTGCAGAGGTTAACGTGAAATTAATGTACATTATTGAATTATCGTTTAATGCAGGATAGAAACTCAGAGAAATCCTAGTTCGAATTAAATAGCTAATCGGCAAAGTGGGGAAGCCAGCTTATACTTTATAAAGAAATAGTTTTCGTGACAGAAAGCGTTCCTATATATGCAGCAGTATTAAAATAGATGCTACTCCCAGAGGTTTCCTGCACTAACTATAAAGTTTCACTGCATAGATTTGCATTGAAATAAAATGTCAAAAAATACATCTCAGATGTATACGGCATTCCCTAAAAGCTGTGTGTTTCCCTTATCTGTTAGAACCTGACATGTACTCACTTGAGATATATAATATATAGGTATTTTTTGTTCAGCCTTTTCTAAACAGTATCATAACTGTGAACATTTCTGGTGCGTTCGTTGCATCTTCCCGGCTGTTGTTTCTGATCTTTAATAAACGCTTTAAGAAATAAATCATTCAAATAGACATTACACAAAAATTTCCTTTAAAGTTGTGTGGATTACAAAGAAAGCACTTGCATGCATTTTATTTAGTTGAGATAAAGAAATTAATGTCTTATTTATGTACAACAGAACATATTTGCAGTTTAAAAGACTAAATAGATTTTGATATTTTACCAGTTATATCACTCTATAGTTCATTTTTTAAATATAGTAGGGTCTTCCCGAATTTTATTAAGATTTAGTGTCATCCTACAGCTGCGGATATTTTATAGAATTGCCAGACAAATAATACTTGGTAAGATGCTTTAGGATACCTCAAATGTGACAATAAAATTAAAATAACATTTAAAGTGATATAAGTTAATAAAATATATTCCAGCCCGCCTCGGCAGCGTGGAGGTAGAATGTCTGCCTCACGTTCAAGAGGTCCTGAGTTTGAATCTCGGTCAGGGTGAGTTACCTGGATAAGGTTTTTCCGGGGTTTTCCCTTATCCTGAAAGACGAATGTTGGTAACTCTAAGCTCAATGGACCCTGGGCACATTTGAGCATCATTTCACCCATTCCATTCATCGTGTGACATGACTTAACGTTGGAGGTATTCCAATTGGAGAATCTCAAGCTCGTGGTGAACGCGAGCATAAGTGAGTAGACCCGGAATAAGTTTCGAATGATAATATATAAACACTTTCCAGGTTTCAGCAAAAAATTTTATGACTTAACACGAGTTTAGCAGTAGTTCTAACAAACATTGTATTTCACCATCAATTGTTAGCTTAACACTCGTGTTAAATTTCTTGTTAAACTAACAAGCCATATTTCTGTTCTTAAGTTCTTAACAATTCTAAATAGTTAAGATTGGTGGGCGTGAACGCCGATATTGATGTCGATTTGCTATATTTTAGACTATGTAAATGACATTCGTAATAAGAGTACGGCCTATGACGAGAAATGATTTTGAGAAGTTATCAGAGGAGCATTTTCTACAGAGGTAAAGAAGTACAAGAGAGGTTAGAACATGCACCGAAAGGAATATGGCGATCTCGCCTTTGCTTCAAGTAGTAATAACTTTGTGACTTTATAATTCACTGAATTATGTGGATGGTACATTCTCTACCTGCCGTCTTGAAAGGTTCAAAGGCACTTGCAACTTCTGTCCTTCTTCACACCTCGTTATAAATTTACATGATGCTGACGAAGTTGTTTTGCGCTGTTACACATCAACTTGTAATAATGACACATGCATTTGAATTAAATTCGTTTCCAATATTTTCCCACGTGACATATTTCTCTTTCACATTCATCGCATTCCTGCTATTATTTTCTACGATATCCTTATATTTCGTCATCAATTCTTTCTCCATCGACGAGAATGTCTACTCTTACAATTTTGTTCACCCGCTATTTTTTCAGCTGTATGGAGACAAATGAATACGAAAGCGCATCGCAGTACGTTCAGAATATAATACGTCTCATCCATAGTCCTCTAGAGCTGTAATATTTGCAAGTCTCTTGGGGTTTAACACGTGTTTGTTAACATTTTCAGAAAACAGGTTGGTGAAATGGAAGAAATTTAACAGTATTTTTAGCGCTATGACAATTTTTACGTTGCATTATTTAATCGATTTTAACATCTGTTGGTGAAATCGGGCATTAACAGCTATTCCGCCATTGCGGTAGAGATTTCATTCTGTTTTCTACTAACTATAAGAATAAAGAACGATAAAATGCACAGTGTTTATTTCATTCCGCCAGTTACCAGTCAATTCTAGCTATGTTTCATATGCTGTATTTATTTCAGATAGAAAAGTTTGAAAACCGTTAGGTTAATTTCGGTAGTTACATATCGCAACCGCGGTCGTAGATTCCTATCAGTTATAAATATATAGAATATAGATCCTTTTTAGTAAGAAGCGTATAATAAATAATTATAATCGGAATGATTTAGAAGTTACACCTTTATTTATAATATGCAATATATGTTATTTAGACACCTTCTGAAAATATAGTGAAGGTAAAGCGAACAAATCTCATTAGTGAACAGCTACAGCTAATATTGTATGCGTTCTAATTCAGTTCTTAATTCGCGTCCCACAAAAATAGCAAATGCACAATGTCCTCCTGAGGCGAAGTATAATCTGTCGCAAATTTACCATTCTTAACTAGTTTAAAATAACTTCTTAACATCACTGTATTCAGTTCCATGTTTAATTTCTTAGAAATATTTAATTCTGAGGCGATTCAAGTACTTTATGAGTATTGAAAATTTTTTTCAAATTCCTATTAATAAATTTTCAATCCCGTGTCTAGGTAAAAGAAACACAGATTCTAATAGATGTTCCGAGACCGTACTATATTTCCATATGTATCTTTTTTAATCTCCTATTAGTATTTTGCAAAAATAGGAACTGAAATTAAAATTAAGTTTGGTAGTCTAGAAAATATGAAATCATTACCATTTTACAAACAAATAAGAAGCAATTGCGTACGAGAAGCATAGCAGATTACTGCAATAGGCAAGAAAGAGAACGGCTAGTTTGGATGAGAACAGGAACAATATTTATAAGAGGGATAACAGGTAGGGAAAAGGGAATTTGTGAACTTTGTGGTGGTAAAGAAAGTTAGAACTCTATGTAACAGAATTCGAGGAGTCAGCATTATGGGGGAAAAGGTTTGGGAGAAAAAACGAGAGAAAGCAGAGAAGAAGATAGGAGCTATAAAAATGTTAACAGGAAAGGAGGAAAAGAAGTTGAGAATTATTAGCGAAATCTTACAGAAAGTAAAAGAAAATTGGGAAGAAATTTCAAGTTACTCTCGAGAAGAAAGCCAGGTGAGAAAACGATTAGAAATCAACGTTTCGGCAGCGTACATCTCTCCCACTATCAATAGCCTTCGAACTATAATACAGTTTACCATGGAAGTGCAGAAGGATGAAACTTTCCATTCTTGGATATTCTTGTTTCAAAAAACAGCAACGGTAAACTGGGGCATGTTGTATACAGCGAGCCTACACACACCCATCTCTCTCTGAACGCTCATAGTTTTCGTCATACGTCCCAACGAATGGTGTTCTCAATACACTGGCCCACAGAGCTTTGTCTATCTCTGATCCCAGCCACTTAAAACAGGAATTATAGCAACTGAGACTCACTTTCCGTCGAAACGGCTACTCCAAATATGACGTTGAAGCTTCGATCACCAGAGCCAGGAAAGGGAAATATTTAATACCAAGCTTCGGATAAGCCTACCGCTACAGCCTGTAACCGCTATACCTGCGGCAGAATAAGCAGAACTCTCGCCAAATACAGCAGGATTATCTAAGTTCCTGGAGTGTAGCCCATTCCCTTTGAATGTGGGACACCGTATTTAGGACATACCGGAAGGACCACCGCTACCAGAATTAATGAATATGAACGGAGCATTTGTTTAATGCAACCTGAGAAGCCTGGACTGGCAGTTCATTGTTTGATAACGACCATAGAGCCAACTTTCGTGAGACAACCATCTGAGCAAAATGCAAGAGTTACTGGGAGAGGAGAGTTAAGGAGCCTATGGCCCTTTCCTCCGACCGGAGCATGCTTAATCGTGATGCTGTATTTCAGTTCAGCTCCACTTGGAAACCGGCCTTAAAAATGGAATCCGTCGACTTAAAGAACACAGATCTATATAGCTTGATAATCAAGTTAAGTAGTTACGTTTCTTCGTCCAATTAACTTTCTATACTGACGCCATCTCTTGATCTGGCATTTAATTTAGTCAAAACAATCTTTTGTTCAGTAAGCGAATATTGATGGTTTTTTGTCTTTGTTTATATTTGTGTTACAAACAGTAATTCATTTGTGGTTATAGCATTTAGTAAATATCTTGAAAATGGGAATGATGTACGCTCCCGAAACGTCAATTTCTAATCGTCTTTTCACTTGGCTTGCTTCCCGAGACGAACGTGAACCTATTTGTCGCCAGGAAAGCTTCAAGTCTTATTTTGGGCAAGAAATGTAAGGAATATAAGAAAGGACTATGGGGGAAGAAAGGGGCTAATTAAGTAACAAGGAGACATTGAGGTTAAGAGCTACCTGGCAGAGCAGAAGCTCAGGCTGTCATATAAGCCAAGGTAGCAAGAAGTAAAACACAAATAAATGTAGTCAAAATTTGTAAATTGTAAGAATTTGTAAAATTACCGAATGTGCACAATAATTCATTCATTCGTACCTAGTTAAGGCTCAGTTATATGCGCTTATATTACATAAGGAAATCAAACTACGTAGTGAATCAGCAAGTCCAAAGAAATAAAAAGCTGTTGCTCGTTTATTTATTCTAAGACCTGTATTTTGTCAAAATATTTACATATTTTTAAAGAAAAGGAATATAAGTATAGCCTCATAGAGGCGTTGCTGTATCTCGGCCGTTCCCTATACATGAAACCAGTTTTACTATACCCGATGCATTATGTATTTTATGAAACTTATAGTAATAACCGTGTAATGCGGAGAATACGGATTCTAGCTCTCAAAGTTTTTGTTTGGTAATTATGTTTTACAAGCATTGCATTTTAACCTCTGGAAAGGGGAACATTGTATCCAGATCAGGTTGCATCATTTTGTACAAACGCTTTTGCCACCATTCTTAATGAAGTATAACAAATGGCTGCGTTATTATCTATGTATCTGTTTTTAAGTGCGCTTTTGCCGCGTTATACGTTATCTTTTGTCATTTCATTGTGCAGTGGTCCGTAGACCGACTCCATTAGCCTCTGTCAACTCATCACCCTAATGTTCGCTACACAAAGCAAAAAGGGATTATGTATTAAAGGGAGTAATATGGTGTTAATTTGATGTGCAGAGGTTGAAAATGTCATGTAGGAGACCGAAAGAGATAAAATGAGCTTAGGTTCATTCTTTGACCTACACAGCGACAATAATGGATGCTTTTATCGTTTCGGCAAACACATCAATTAACTCTTCTGAGTGGTATCCAATTGTGAGTGATTTTATAAAATTGCCAGCTTTCTGTGAGTGTTTGCTGGAACATATATAATAGACAACATGCGGAAAATTATAAAACGTAGAAACAGAAAATCGAGGTATTTGATGAATTGGAAGTTAAGGAAGAAGCATGCCACAATAAGGGAAGAGGGGAAAGCGGGACAGCGTTAACTGAACAGATCCTTACTGCGAAAGGATTCGGCACGGAGACCAGTCGAGATTCATTGCACTTATGCCCACAAGTGGTGCACCCCGAGAGGAAGGATGAGGTGAAAGGAGACACAGGGCGGCCATCCCAAGGAGCCACGATAATGCAAAGGTAAGTTGCCTATATTTTAGTTAGATAGAGACCTATCCCAGCAGGTCAGGGCAACGGACATGCCCTCCTACTGCGGTAAGGAAATAGACCCACCAGCAGGTTCGCAAATGGTCCAGCAAGCAGCCCTGAAATGTTCCCAGCAGCAGGTTCGGAGACCGCCAACCGACCTACCGGAGGAGGAAGTGGCTTACTGAGAGCATATCATCCTGCCATGCAACGCCGGGACTCTCACCCACACTTCTACTCTGAAACATACCACTAGATGAGAGATGATTTGAAATGATAATGGAGATGAAGGGGAAGGTCAGGAAATTCAGGGAATGATAACATATCCAGCATTCACCTAGGGACCCGGATAATCTCACGAAAATATCCATTAATCAGGTAGGTCGGCTGCTTGAATCGAACCCGAGCCTCCTGAAAGCGGGCTGCAGATGAAACGCCTGAACCATTCCGCTCGGTACAGATAACGGGAGAAAAAAGTACATTTTATGTAGAAGATAAGAAATAAAGCACAGGAATAGAGAAAGGGGAAGTTTGAGGAAAAAAAATGGAATATTATGATTAACTTGTTATATGCTGAAGTCAGTAGTAAGTGCCTTTTTTCAGTACATGGACATATTACACCAATATGAAATCTAATCAAATCCATTAATTACAACAAAAACAATTTAGATTAATAATTAAAAGTAGACTTATGTTGAAGTTGAGTTATGTGACCATTCTATTCAGTTTCTAAGAAATTTGGTATCGCTTGAAGTTATTGCTTCTGATCTAGGTATATGGTTCACACTCAGTACCTTCTGAACATACAGAGGTGATCTAACTTCTGTTTCCGAACATTGGTTGTCTTTTGTTGTTGTTGTTGTTGTTGTTGTTGTTGTTGTTGTTGTTGTTGTTGTTGTTGTTGTAATTTTACGTCCTCCAATATGAAGTCATATCGGACGATGAATGAAATGGGTAAAAGATTCTCAAATGAGCCCAGGGTCCATAGAACTTAGAGTTACCCGACATTCGTGTTTCAGAATACGGGAAAACCCCGGAAAAAGCCTTATCCAAGTAACTCACCCTGACTTTATCCTAAAAGACGAATGTCGGGTAACGTTAAGCTCCATGGTCCCTTGGCCTATTTGAGCATCATATCACCCATTCCATTCATCGTCCAGTATGACTTAAAAAGCTAAAGGACATAAATTAGAAAAAAAATATTTTATGTAATCTTTATAATTTTATGTTATGGGAGGCTGTATGAATACTAGAGCGAAAAAAGTCTACATAAGTATATAGAAGTTTTATGATTGCACACTCAACTAATGTAATCAAGACCATTTGTATTACTTCGTGAAACTGATACAATAAGAGTGTTAGAGAATAACTGCAAGTGAGAAATTTAGCAAATAAATATTTTTTAACAAAAATATTATATCTATGTACACATAAACAAGGAAGGCAAGGAATAGTTAGAAGAGGGACAGTAGCATTATATTTGAAATTGATGAGAAGCAATGAAGTATAAGGATGTGTCCTGTGAAGTATTTGTGATGGTATTGTTAATTATTTAACTGTATGTGTAAGAGATAAGAAACTAGACAACAGAAGTTTGGCTTCAAATATGGAATAACATCCCAAAAGGGGAAGTTTTGATGAACAGGAAGGAAATATAAAACTAAATAAACTGAATAAGAAAAGAAAAACAGAGTTGGTAGGAGAGAACATTATAAGTAACTTAAATGTAAGCTAAGTACAACAAATAGTATTACTATTATACAGAGCACTTATACTCCCTTACACACACACCCAACTGTGAGGGACTTGTTTTATTTTATATTGTTTGTTGAAGAATGGCTATTTCTCACAATATGTAGACATGCAAAATTTATCAGAAGTACAGGTATTCAGGTTCCACGAGTATCATAGGAAGGTATATTTGTGCATGACCGTGAATATATAAGTTAAACTGAAGGCCTGGTAAGTTTATTTTCATGAATCTGTTAGGAATTAAAACAATTGAAGATTCTCCTGAAATACCACGTACCTATGTTTAGTTATATTTCCACTGTTTATCAATGTCATCCTTTTTAACCATTATTTCATTAACCTTCAAAGACGACCGTTTAAATTGGCTAAAATAATTTTCCGTTTAATAATCTATTAATTTTAACAAATACATATAATAAATATGAATAATTTTTTTGATTAGCAGCCATCGTTTTTAGTTGTCTGTGTGTTCTTAACTGCAATTGATTTTCTTTTAACAAGTGAGACATCGCTTATATCTAGCGATTTCGTCTATGGCCCACATTCGGGAGGGCTGGGTTCGTTTCCCGAGGCCGATCTAGCTGGCCCATGGACTTCTTGGGGGATTTTTAGGCGAATGCTTTTTTGTAATTTACGTACTTCATCGTTAAGTCATATTGGCCAATGATTTATTGGTGAAATGATGCTCAAATGAGTCCGGGGTCCTTGGAGCTTAGAGCTACCTGACAGCCTTCCTGAAGGATAACGCAAAACTTCGGAAAAAAACTTATCCATATAACAATATCTGACCGAGTTTCGAACTCGGAACCTCTTGAACGTGAGGAAGACACGCTATCATCTACCTTACCGAGACGGGCAGGCGAATGCTGAATATATTGATTACATCCCCAGAATTTCCTTTCCCTTCATTTCATCTCCATTATCATTTCATATTATCTCTCATCTGGTGGTTTGTTTTAGGGTAGAAGTGTCGGTGGGTGTCTGGGCGGTGCATAGTAGATTGATATGTTCTGAGGAAACTACTTCCTCCTCCGGTAAGTCGGTTGCCAGTCTCCAAAGCGTCTGCAGGGACCATTTCTGAACCGAATGCTGGGACTATTTCCAAACTGTAGGGGGGGGGGGGGACTTTCGTTGTCCTGGCTTGTCGGGGGAGTTTTCTATTTCAGTAAAATGTAGGGGCCCTGCTCTCTGCATTGTCGTGGCTTCTTGAGACGGCCGCCATCTGTCTTATCTCGCTTCATGCTTCCTCCCGGGGATGCCCTGCTTGGGCTCATAAGTACTGGTCGAATTGCCGAATCCCCTCCGCAGTGATCTCAATTCCCATCCTAACACGGCTTATTAAAATATACTTTTGATGAAAAATAATACTCTAAAAGGTCAGCTAGGTTCTGAATGCCCATTATTTATTTTTAAAACCTTTACAACTAAAGTGTACTTTGAAAAAGAAAAGTAAACAGTATATAAAAATATGAATTACTTTCTAATCTAATTTGATACCTCCATAAAGTTTGAAGTAAAATATTTTAGCTGACCACAAGAACTAAGTTTGATATATTAAATGAATAACCAATTAGACATATATGCAAAGTATTCTAACCTTAAAATTGTTCATGCGAAATCCTAAATTTCGATTAACACATGCAGGTATGTTTTGGATTCACTTAACTTTCTCCATCCACTGAGCCTTTAAGTATTACAGAAAGCTTATTCTTGTCTCCTTCAGATTGACATAAGCATTGCGGCAGTACTTTCTCTAGCCTCACGGCTGCACGTCCCTGGATTCGACGTCGGGACTCCTTCCTCGGTCTCCACGCGTTCGTCTGCTGCTTGCTTTACCCTTGGCACCAGCTGCTGTCCCCTGCATGGACCCCTTTTGGGTTCTTAGGGTGTTAAGTTTGAGAGAAACTAACAATAATCTCTGAACTGCTTTAATTTGTTCTTACACTTGTGGAACCCGGGCACCCTTAAATAACTGTACTTTCGGCGGACATTTTATAATACATTTTACTTGACGCGGCACGTCGTCGGACACAACAGACGGATTTATGCAATACACTTGAGTGCAATGAGCAATGAACAAAAAGTGAGGGCTAAATGGGGGCTGCTACCCTCTTATATACACAGAACGGCGTCACAAGGAAAAACTAAGAGGACATTGACCTGTATAAAGCTACTGTAAAATAGCTAGCATTCCATTCTATTGTCTGACATCCGCCCTTCATAAACTGTCGCCCGGGAGTGCAATGTTGCTCACGTTTATCTGCCGAGGTTCACGTTACAATATTTTACATTAAAGTCTACAATTTTACTTTCACTAACATAGCTAGTTACAGTTCTCTAATTTGTGTATAATTATTAAACATATTACATAATTAAATGAATAATTGTTCCGGGGACCAAAGTTCCTGTTTAAACATTTAAATAATTATTTGTTTGTAGAAATAAAGCATATTATAAAATTTGTTCAGAAGGAATATGGTTTCAGAAGCTATTCTCAGATAAATAAAGGTATGGATTTCAATGTCCAGGCAGTTCTTTAACTTTGGGGTGCCTTTAAAACTTCACAGAATAATTTTAAGAAATAAAAAAGTCGCACATACACTGGGTTGGTGGCATTTCCCCGAAAGTATTTGAACTGCATTCCATAAAGTGAAGCCAAATGCTAGTTTAGTGTTTATCCGACACTTCATACCCGAGTTGTGTTATTCACATATGAAACCTATGCACACGTTTTTTCTTATCTGTGTTTAGATACCGCAAAGTATATTTTTGTAGCTTTGGGCGCAATACAATTTTTATTTTACTGAGCAAACACAAGTAGTATAGAGAAAAAGCAATTTAATAAATATACAAAAAGAGAAAACACAAAACACTTATTTACCTGTAGCTTTGTTCATTAGCTAAAACCATCCCTTGTTTTATGATATTGCAAAGCTTTTACCCCCGCAGTTTCACACTAACAAAGACAATTTTTATTAACAAACATATGTTGATAAATACCAGTTTCTCTCAACCTGCCTCGTTGCGCAATTCATCACTATTTCAGATTGGAAAGCTGTAAATCTATATTTAAACATTGATCACGATTAGTTATCGCCAATCGAAATTCAGTCGTGCTTGCAGAAATATCATGCACGCTGATTGCTGTAATACCTCGCATTTTAAACCTGAGTGCATATTTATCGTTTTAATATGCCATTTGGAAACACTCCCATTATCACAAAAACCTACATATATCGTCCATCAACATGGGTTATGTGTGAAATGGTTTAGAACAGAGGAACACATCTATTCACAAAAACTACACCATCTATCAGCCTTTTTACTTAATAACATTATGGTCAATTTATATATATTTTTGTATAGAGATTTCTGTTTCATCTGTTTGCTGAAAATTACGTTTAATCCTTAGACGGAATATACAACACAGTTTAAACTTCAATAAATACATATTGCATTACCGGTATTATACTAACGTGGATATTAAACTCCTTTACACCAAAAAGTAATACCTGAAGATTTCCTGGTAACGAATGAGTTCACCAGCTATAGCTAATTTATATATGGAACACCTATAACATGAAATATTTGCCTCAGCTCCACTTACACCATCTAATTTCTGTAGATACCTGGACGACACTTTTGTAATTTATCGTGGATCAGGCACTTTGCCTAGCATTCTTGCGCATCTCAACAGCCTTCGACCTCAAATACAGTTTACCATGAAAGTGGAGAAGGATGGAACTCTTCCATTCTTTGACACTCTTGATTCAAAGAACAACAATGGTATACTAGGGCATGCTGTATACTGCAAGCCTACACACACCGAACTCTATCAGAACGTTCATAGTTTTCATCATAAGTCTCAACGACTGGGAGTTCTCAATACACTGGCCCACAGAGCTTTGTCTATCTCTGATTCCAGCCACTTAAAACAGTAATTACAGCACCTGAGACTTACTTTCCGTCCAAACGGCTACTCCGAATATGACGTTGAAGCCTCGATCACCAAAGCTAGGAAAGGAAAACCTGTAATACAACAAGTGTCAAAGAAGCCTACCACTACAGCCTGTATCCCGTTTACCGGCTGAATAACAAGAATTCTCGCAAAATACATCAGAACATCCACAAGCCACCTCCGAAGATTAAGCCGGTATTGAGACCAGTGAAAGACAATCTGTACTTCCAAGTTCCGGGAGTGTACCTCATTCCCTGTGAATGTTGGACGCCGTATATAGGACAAACCGGCAGGACCATCGCTATACGAATAAACGAACATGAACGGAGCATTCGTTTAATTCAACCTGAAAAGTCTGTGATGGCAGAGCATTGTTTCGACAACGACCGTAGAGTCAATTTTCGGGAGACGACCATCTTGGTAAATCTGTAACAGTTACTGGGAGCGAAGAATTAAGCAGGCTTTGGCCATTTCCTTTGAAAGTAGCACGCTTAATCGTGATGCTGGATTTAAGTTCAGCTCCTCTTGGAAACCGGCCTTAAAATGGAAAGAAGAAAAGATCAATACAGCTTGATAATCAAGTTAAGCAGTTACGTTTCTTTGACTCAATTAATTTTCCATATTCACGCCATCTCCTGGCCTGGTATTTAATTGACTGAAAACCGAATTTTGTTTCAGTAATGCGAATTCTGCAGTGTTACATTTGTGGTTATAACATTTAATAAATATCCTGATGATAGAAGAGATGCACACTCCCGAAACGTCGATATCTAATCATCTTTTCATCTGGCTAGCTGCCCCAGAAGAAATTGAACATATTCTTCGCCAGGAAAGCTTCAGGTCTTATTTTAAAGAAATAGATGCTGCATTATCTGTATTATACTAACGGGGATATTAAACACATTTGCACCATTTGTGCGGAAATTTTTACCACTAAATACGGGAAATCTAACACTACGTTTATTTCACCTAATGCTTACTCATATGGTACGCAGAGTAATTAGTTCATTCCTAAAATTGTTGCATGTTTAACGCAGCTCTCAAAATAAAACTTTTCAGATCCTTTCCCTAAGCTTTTAGTGACGCATGCATATTAATACGAACAGCCCAGCTAAAGATACGAAATTACCCGTCTTCCCCAGTTGATGGCCGCGCGGAGGTTCAGTGGTTAGACCGCTTGCCTCTCACCAAGGCGACCCGGGTTCGATTCCAGGCGACCGCAAAGTGAGATTTGTGATGGACAACACGGCGCTGGGGCTGGTTTTCTCCGGGACCTCCGGTTTGCCCCGCCATCTCATTCCACCGGTGATCCATCTTCATCTCATGTATCATCAGTCACCGCCTGCAGTGCCGTGTGTAGTAAAAGCGGGCGTTAAACACTACACACATCATCATCATCCCCAGTTGTCTTTGTATAGAAGAACTTCAGTCTTTCTTTATTCGCACTTAAATTTTGATTATATATAAACCAAATGACTACAATATTGTGTTATTCATTCGAAGGAGTATACAGTTTTATGTAAGTAGAAGTCAATGGGATCCTGGATCGTGGAGCAATAAGCTAGAGCGTGGAGTTATGTTTCCCAGCTATGGAATGGACGCAGGTCGATCAGAACTATGGAGTTGCGAATAAGTTCCTCGTATAGGAACCCTGGTAAGCCTCACTTAGCATCATGGAGAAATTGGCGAGCTGATATTATCAGTGATGTTGGTTAATAAAGGCAGAATTCTAGCTGTGAATTCGTGAAGTAGGCCGCATAAACTCCGCAGTACACAGTAACTTACTCCAGCGGTAATGTAGACGTCATTTAAAAGAACAATTCACAGCAAATAATTTTTACTTTATCTACACTTACAAACAGAAAAGAGCAAATAGTACACTCTTAACAAATTTTCTACATAGCGATTTCATCGAAATACATATTCGAAATACATATCCCTGAATACGAGAATATGTCTTTAGAAAAAGAGCCACGTATGTTCGGTAAGAAAGAGAGAGAGATAGAGAGAGAGAGGGGGGGAGAGAGAAAGAGAGAGATGAAGATCAGAAATGAGCGTAACTCAAAGGGTATATGTAAAATAATACGCATCCATTTTATTTTCATGTGATTTTAACTGAAATACGCAATGTTTGGGGATAACAATTCCATATCGAATATTCCTGCGTTTATCTTTAAATTTCTAATTCAAATTGTCTCTCATTTCCTTAAAAGACTCGATATACATAGAAAGAGAGAGAGCTTATGTTATACAACAGACCTATATCTCGGAGCACCTACATAACATTTGTGAAATTCATTTGTAGCTTTAAGTCTTTTCCTGTATATTCTGACACATTAATTTCTAAGTTCTCAGTCAACATTCTTCTGTTTGTTATACCACCATTACAAAGAATAGATATAGCATTTCAAATCTGGCATATAAGTGACCTCACTTTTAAACATTTGTGTACCGATTACTTTTACCTAGGAAGAACTTCAATAATGAAACTGGTGATGCAAACGTTTATCCCAATTCTAAAATAAGATTATGTAGGAACATTTAGTAGAAGATTAACCAAAATGAACTATATTAGGTTTGAAAATTTATGTGAAAGAAATTATAATACTTATTACTTCTATTTTTTAACTTATTTGTTTTAATTTCATTCCATTTATTCTTAAAATTGATACCGAAATTATAGATCTAATAATCTAAGAATCATAATAGATCATTTGATACATTCGTTTATTGTGATTTAAGAATGTTGTTGAGCAATTAACTATGGAGAAGTCAGCTTCGGGGGAAATCCAAATGTTTGGCATTTGTGAACTCTGGGAGAATCTTTCTTAGTAGCTGGTCGGCGAAAGAAAATTAGCAAAACTCAGATGATTACGGTAATTCTGGTGTCCATAGTACATTTTCCTGAGAGGAATCTTACTCACAGCTGGATTGGTCGTGACACGAGAAGGAAGTATCTGTTCCTGAGTAAATAATGAATTTCGTGACATCGCGTAATAGGCGTTTCACTTACGGTGACTCCGGGCACTAATATGCAATGATATGCATGGTCGGCAACATCGCGATTTACGTGAATGCTATAAAATAGAAGCAGTTGGTAACATGTGAAAAATTGGCGCTGAAGAAAACATCCGTCTGTGAGATTAACATTATTAAATTTTGCATTTTAGGTGCACCTTAATGAGTATAGAACATAAATAACTTTATAAAAATATTAGTGCTGATTGTTTCTTCAGTTTAACAATATTTTGCTGTACAGTGTCGTAAAAATGCAAAATTAAATATTGATGTTTCACATGAAATAGTTTCTGAAGTTGCTTATACTTAAGTAAAGCTCACAAAATCGTACATTACTGTTTTAAATAAAATAGCCTGTAAATCTGACATTTTTTTTTTTTTGAAATATATCTGAACCTGTATGCAAAAAAGATAAACCATTACATACTTTCTGCACACATTTTACATATTCTCATGAAGTACTGTAAGAAATTGGGTTTATCATACTTCACGTACACGTATGCCGTCCCCCAGGGGCTTACTTCGGTAGGTACGGGTTTGGCGCACCCGGGGTCCCGAGCCAAATGTCTGCCTCGTGTGGGCTCCTCTTCGTGGTTGAGGGAGATGGTCAACAGGCCCACTCACGTGTAGGCCGTGCGTGGAGTTTTGTGGAGAAGGTTTTTAGATTCTTGTCTAGTTTAGAGTGTAGGATTTAGGAACGAAATTTTTAGTAGGATTTGATTGATGTTTTTTATGTACGTGTATTTTTAATAGGTTTTGTTACAGTTGTATAGTTTTTAGAAAGTTTTATATCTGGCTTTTGCCATGACTAGTTTTTTAAAGGGTGCTGATGACCGCCGTAGTTGAGCGCCTATATATATATATATAATCACAGGTATGCCGTCATGCTATTCAGCGTGATGGGACAGTAACGACCTTTTTTCTCTTTTCTATCTTGTCGTTCCTTACTCTTTTTGCTGGAGAACCTCTCTGCTCTTAACCCAGAATGTCACAAATGATTTTCCTGAGATGATCGGATAAATTTTGAATCTGGAGCCTTCTCTGCAGGTGCCTTCGGATTAGATCTATGCCTATGCTCTTTATCAAATCAAATCTTTACATCTTATATTTGTGGTGATATATAACGGCCATTAGTACAGCTCAAAGATATTAGAAAGTAAAATGTTTCGAGCGATCATCTCCTTGTTCTTCAGATAGCTTCAGATGCCAGGAGCATCCACTCCAGATTTTGTAGCTTTATATGAAACAGTTCATCTTGCCGTGATAAGTTCTGTCAATTTCTGTTTCATCACATTCTCTATTCCGAATAGCGTCAACACCGCGCTCTTCAGTCACTGATATGCTGAAAATCTATTTGCGAATCTCTAATGGTGTGCATCTAATACATGATCTTCTTCAGGAACATGAAAATCCACTGAATGAGTGTCATCTTTGCTCTCATTGAGCTGCTCTAAATCGATTGCACCATTTTCTGCTTCTTTGTGACACGTGAGGTATCCCTGCACTAGAAGCCTCTATAAATAATTAAATATTTGAAAATTAAGATATATAACACATCAAACTTACTTCTTCTTCTACCTCCATGGATTAGGCTATGGCCTGTTCCGGACACATCGATCCATCGTTTCCTAGGTCGTCCTATTGATCTTCGTCCTTTCGGTTTATATTCCATTATTTGTTTAGGGATTCTCTCTGGAGTCATTCTTCCTAAATGTTGGAGCCATTTAATTCTATATTCCATTAATTTTAATAAAACAATTGATGTTTAATTCATTTCTTATGTCTTCATTTCTAAGTTGATCTTCCCTTGTACATCCCTTAACATATTTTATGAAACGCATTTATACTGCTTGTATCTTACTAAAATCTTTGTAAAAAAAAAAAAAAAAAACCCACCTTACTTGTTAATATTCGTCTGTGAGACGATGTGGGTGACCGGTGCACAGGAGTAAAACAATACTTACGTGGAAGTAAAACAATGATGTTCACGCAATGCAAAGTTCAGATCATTAATGAAGCATAGCTGGAATATCAGATCTAATTAGCAATGCACTTGTTTCAACTATACGTTGATAAATTTTATACCCACCGCAGAGACGGATGTTACCAACAAAGGGTTAAACAAGCCTTAAACTTGCATATCTTAGAATATATACACTCATGCAAACCCTCAGATTCCTGCTCGACAGTAAGGCTAGACCACAACCTACTTCAACATTTCGTAACGTTGGGGAGTTGGCGACAAAATTTATTGATTTGTTTGTTCCAGTAATCCATATCATGCTCTTGAGAAGCTTTTCATGCAAAATCTTAAAGCTACAGAATCCTAAAAAGGTGTTTAAGTACAGAAATACTTTCTAATATATGTGAGTAAATATGTATAATATAGGAGAGTAAAGAAATTATCGCCTGAATGTACAGAATGTCCTTTACAAGTCGTTGTACATGAATCGATGTACGTATCCCAGAAGAGTGTTTTACACAATTCAACGATCACGCGTTTAAATCCACACAGAGTGCACAAAACCTGTGATTTACGAATAACAGCCGACCTGTCATATTCAGGACTTCTGTGTAGTAGTATAATATATGGATAAATAAAATTGGGAGCGTGGTCCAACTGTGCAACAGTTTTATCGTGTGACATGGCTCTATAAAGCATTTCTTTCGCCAGTGAATAAAACGCTAAGCCTGTCAAACGCATCCATGCGCGTCGCCTTAATATTTCATTCACCAAGAAAGCTTTATACGCCAATTTAATATGTAAATGCTGAACTATAATACATCAAAATGTTGGTTTGATAATCCACAAATATAAGAAAAATGTAACTAAAGTATTTGTGGTATTTGTGTTTTTAATACAGGTGGATAAACTGAAATCCGCTTGTACAATGGACAGCTTTTAAGCTAAGTATTTGTGTGTTTGCAATTAGCAAAACAATTTTTAGAAGTGTAAAAGTTTAAGGTACTAGACTGAAATTTATTTCGTAGTATAACCTTATTTAGTAAGTTTGATTATAAAGGAAAGTCAGATTTTTTTTTTAGTATCCATTGATTAAAATTTATTCGTAAGTGCTTTACAGATAGCAACAATGTTCCAACACCGACGTACTTCCATTAATAGCCAAAGAAGATTATCATCATAAACTATGTACTTTATCATATTGGAAAATGCAGAAGATTATATAAGAAACATTTGAGAACAATGCATGTTCTACTTATTCTCTATGATTTAACAAAAACTTTTGATAGTTTGACACCAGAATTACTTAGTTAAAACATCATGGTTTGAGTAATAGTAGTTTAAAAATCATACAATATTAATTGACAGGCTGCAAACAATGTATATCTGTAAATAATATAAATTTGCATGTTGCTAATATAAAATATGGGATACCACAGGACTCAATATTAGGTCCACTGCTGTTTATAATCATGATTAATGATCTTGTTCATAATTTACCTCATACACTTATTTGTTTATGCTGATGAAATTACTTTGAGATCCAGAACTGTAAATATTCATGAATTGAATGATTCAGTTCAAGGTAATATTGTAGCTGCCAAGAACTGGCTCACTGTAAATTGTTTTATGTTGAATCAAGAGAAAATCCAAATAATGAAATGAGGATTAAAACGTACAGGTGCAGAACTTAAAACTGTAAATTCTTTAGGACTTGAACTAGACTCTAAGCTATCGTAGAAAGCTCATGTCCACAAAACATTCTGCAAATTGGTACAAGTCACTTACTTAGTATGAAAGTTCAATATTATATGAAGCATTGAGAAACGTACATTGCATTGTTTCAAAGTCATATCACATGTGTATAGATTTGTGGGATAATAGCCCCCATTTTAAAGAGGCCGCGCCGTGGCTCAGTGGTTGGACCGCTTGGCTCTCACTAAGGCGGCTCGGGTTCCATCCCAGGCGACTGCAAAGTGAGATTTGTGGTGGACAACAAGGCGCTGGGGCGAGTTTTCTCCGGGATCTCCGGTTTACCCCACCATCTCATTTCACTGGTGCTTCATCTTCATCTCATGTATTATCAGTGTCACCGCCTGCGGTGCGTATGCAGTAAAAGTGGCGCTAAACACTACACATTTCATTTCTTATACGGTAGACCAAAACTACAAAAGGTTTTATAAATATCTACTAGGCTTACCAAGATCAGCAGCTAGGGAAGCAGCTTTAGTAGGATTAGGAAAGACAAGAAATAGAATAATAATGGAAAGAATAATAACATTCTGATATAGGTGCTTGACCAAAGAAGAAGGGGAAATTATTAAATTGTGCATGAAACAGCAAAAATGATTAGAGGACTCAAATAGTTGTGGGTAGAGATACGAGGAATTATGGAGAAAATAGGTATGGGAGATATATGGAGACTAGAGGAACGGAATACAAGCGATGTGGATAAATTGGTAAAATGCAGAATAGAAGATATAGAAAGACAGGAAATATGGGGAAATCTAGAAAATAAGAAATCATTATAATTTTACAAACAAATAAAAAAACTGGGTACGAGAAACATACGTAGATTAATGCAATAACCAAGAGAGAGAAGGGCCATCTTGGATGAGAACAGGAACAATGTTACTAAGAGGAATAAGAGGTAGGGAAAAGGAAATATGTGAATTCTGTGGTGGAAAATAAAGTATACAACACTATGTAACAGAATGCGAGGAGGTCGCAATATGGAGGAAAAATGTTTGGGAGGAAAAATGGGAGAAATTAGAGAAGAGGATAGTAGCTATAAAATGTTAACAATAATGGAGGAAAAGCAGCTATGAAGGATTGGAGTCAGTTGGAGAATTTAATGTCATATCGGCACGTTGGCCATAGTAGCACAATGGTAGTGCGGCTGGACGGAAACCAGAAGATCCGTGGTTCAAATCCCGGCTATGGCATTGAATTTTTCAATCTGACTCTACGTTTCCACAATTTAGCCTACACACGGCCAGTGTGAAAGAATAACTAATTTCCATTAATTAACCTAATAGTGGTTAACTATAAAGCCCGGGCCTTAAAGTACTTACATGTAGTAAGTCGCCATTAAGGTAGTTGTCTCATGTGTTTATGAGAACTCCTAAGTGGTTTACCGGGAAAATACGAGTCAGTTGGAGAATTTAATGTCATATCGGCACGTTGGCCATAGTAGCACAATGGTAGTGCGGCTGGACGGAAACCAGAAGATCCGTGGTTCAAATCCCGGCTATGGCATTGAATTTTTCAATCTGACTCTACGTTTCCACAATTTAGCCTACACACGGCCAGTGTGAAAGAATAACTAATTTCCATTAATTAACCTAATAGTGGTTAACTATAAAGCCCGGGCCTTAAAGTACTTACATGTAGTAAGTCGCCATTAAGGTAGTTGTCTCATGTGTTTATGAGAACTCCTAAGTGGTTTACCGGGAAAATACGAGTCAGTTGGAGAATTTAATGTCATATCGGCACGTTGGCCATAGTAGCACAATGGTAGTGCGGCTGGACGGAAACCAGAAGATCCGTGGTTCAAATCCCGGCTATGGCATTGAATTTTTCAATCTGACTCTACGTTTCCACAATTTAGCCTACACACGGCCAGTGTGAAAGAATAACTAATTTCCATTAATTAACCTAATAGTGGTTAACTATAAAGCCCGGGCCTTAAAGTACTTACATGTAGTAAGTCGCCATTAAGGTAGTTGTCTCATGTGTTTATGAGAACTCCTAAGTGGTTTACCGGGAAAATACGAGTCAGTTGGAGAATTTAATGTCATATCGGCACGTTGGCCATAGTAGCACAATGGTAGTGCGGCTGGACGGAAACCAGAAGATCCGTGGTTCAAATCCCGGCTATGGCATTGAATTTTTCAATCTGACTCTACGTTTCCACAATTTAGCCTACACACGGCCAGTGTGAAAGAATAACTAATTTCCATTAATTAACCTAATAGTGGTTAACTATAAAGCCCGGGCCTTAAAGTACTTACATGTAGTAAGTCGCCATTAAGGTAGTTGTCTCATGTGTTTATGAGAACTCCTAAGTGGTTTACCGGGAAAATACGAGTCAGTTGGAGAATTTAATGTCATATCGGCACGTTGGCCATAGTAGCACAATGGTAGTGCGGCTGGACGGAAACCAGAAGATCCGTGGTTCAAATCCCGGCTATGGCATTGAATTTTTCAATCTGACTCTACGTTTCCACAATTTAGCCTACACACGGCCAGTGTGAAAGAATAACTAATTTCCATTAATTAACCTAATAGTGGTTAACTATAAAGCCCGGGCCTTAAAGTACTTACATGTAGTAAGTCGCCATTAAGGTAGTTGTCTCATGTGTTTATGAGAACTCCTAAGTGGTTTACCGGGAAAATACGAGTCAGTTGGAGAATTTAATGTCATATCGGCACGTTGGCCATAGTAGCACAATGGTAGTGCGGCTGGACGGAAACCAGAAGATCCGTGGTTCAAATCCCGGCTATGGCATTGAATTTTTCAATCTGACTCTACGTTTCCACAATTTAGCCTACACACGGCCAGTGTGAAAGAATAACTAATTTCCATTAATTAACCTAATAGTGGTTAACTATAAAGCCCGGGCCTTAAAGTACTTACATGTAGTAAGTCGCCATTAAGGTAGTTGTCTCATGTGTTTATGAGAACTCCTAAGTGGTTTACCGGGAAAATACGAGTCAGTTGGAGAATTTAATGTCATATCGGCACGTTGGCCATAGTAGCACAATGGTAGTGCGGCTGGACGGAAACCAGAAGATCCGTGGTTCAAATCCCGGCTATGGCATTGAATTTTTCAATCTGACTCTACGTTTCCACAATTTAGCCTACACACGGCCAGTGTGAAAGAATAACTAATTTCCATTAATTAACCTAATAGTGGTTAACTATAAAGCCCGGGCCTTAAAGTACTTACATGTAGTAAGTCGCCATTAAGGTAGTTGTCTCATGTGTTTATGAGAACTCCTAAGTGGTTTACCGGGAAAATACGAGTCAGTTGGAGAATTTAATGTCATATCGGCACGTTGGCCATAGTAGCACAATGGTAGTGCGGCTGGACGGAAACCAGAAGATCCGTGGTTCAAATCCCGGCTATGGCATTGAATTTTTCAATCTGACTCTACGTTTCCACAATTTAGCCTACACACGGCCAGTGTGAAAGAATAACTAATTTCCATTAATTAACCTAATAGTGGTTAACTATAAAGCCCGGGCCTTAAAGTACTTACATGTAGTAAGTCGCCATTAAGGTAGTTGTCTCATGTGTTTATGAGAACTCCTAAGTGGTTTACCGGGAAAATACGAGTCAGTTGGAGAATTTAATGTCATATCGGCACGTTGGCCATAGTAGCACAATGGTAGTGCGGCTGGACGGAAACCAGAAGATCCGTGGTTCAAATCCCGGCTATGGCATTGAATTTTTCAATCTGACTCTACGTTTCCACAATTTAGCCTACACACGGCCAGTGTGAAAGAATAACTAATTTCCATTAATTAACCTAATAGTGGTTAACTATAAAGCCCGGGCCTTAAAGTACTTACATGTAGTAAGTCGCCATTAAGGTAGTTGTCTCATGTGTTTATGAGAACTCCTAAGTGGTTTACCGGGAAAATACGAGTCAGTTGGAGAATTTAATGTCATATCGGCACGTTGGCCATAGTAGCACAATGGTAGTGCGGCTGGACGGAAACCAGAAGATCCGTGGTTCAAATCCCGGCTATGGCATTGAATTTTTCAATCTGACTCTACGTTTCCACAAAATAAATGTAGCCTAAAGCTGTAAATTTTAAAACTGTTACAATTTTGGAATATGCACAGTAAATAATTCATTCATGCATAATGTTACAAAAGAAACCAGATGAACATTTGAAGTCACTGTTTTTCAAAACTGAAAATACAGTCTTTGGTTTGTTCATATTTAATTTTTTGACGTATACACATGATTATCTCAATAGTTACGATTTAAGACACTCATAATATTGATACTAGACATAAATATAGGTTAAGTATGCCTGATTGTAGGCTTTTACTTCTTTGAAGTTTTATAGAACTGGCCCTACAAAATGATAAGGTGCAGCAGAATATTAAAAATATATTTAATATATAAGTATTTTGTCTGCAGTGACGAGGTATATTTAAATTACAGAAGAAACTTCAATTAGTAACAATAACGATAAACAAATGTAATATTTTTGGAAATGTTATCTATTTAAGAAAGAAAAGAGCGTATGTTAACTAATACCTACCTTTCCTCTGTATTTGCTCTTACTTCTCTCTGTACTCGAATTACTGTGCCACAAAAAATGCACAGTATTTATGACTGCAACAAGAGTTAAACAAATTACTTTTTTTCATTAATCGCTGCAGATATAAGCATCTCCAGCGCTGGAGTGGTGTTGCCATGTTCTCAGTTCTGAAGAGCCAGGCTTGATTGTTTCAGGTACGAAAACAAACGAGGTAGCACATGAAATGGCATCATAGTGATTTATCTTTACCTACTAACAAATGAACACCATATCCCGGACAGCAAGTGGATAGTACCCAATTAAGTGAAGAAGATTATTCATACAGAATATTACCCAGCGCTCCAGACTGATAAGATTAACCACTGTTGTCCCCGAGGCAACTTGCATATTCAGTAAGAGATGTGAATATTCCCCACAACAGCTGCACGAGTCAGCCTTTGAACGAGATCCAATAGAAATTCTGTCACATCAACACAATGGACCGACATCATTAGAAGAGGTAGTTATATCAACCAGAAGCAGCTGAAAAGCATTCTGTATAGGTGAAATATAAATATGCATGCTCGCTCATGCTAACATTTAGTTTATTTTCATTTTAAAATTGCTTTATTTTAATCTCCATTTTTATCCCCAAATTGGTAATAAAGCACTTGATATGTAATGTGAAATTCGTATGAGAAGTCACACTTATGTTGTGTTGCTTCAAAAAGTGCTTTTTTAGTTTTCACTAGAATTACATACTCCTAAATGCTGTATAGTCAACTAGCATTTATTTAAAACCTCTGCGAAGACTCAGAAAGTTGAAATGTTTAATTAAGACCCCATGAAATGCTAAACCCAACACAGTTTAAGGGTATAGAAGAAATATTTAAGCATTTCTCCGTTCCAAAATTCTATTTTACTTAGAAATTTGGTTATTCGTTTGTGTTCTCTAAGTGGACTAGAATATATTTTGCTTTCTAACACAAGAGTTTAATTAACATTGTGTGTTTGAAATATTGCTACGAAAAATATCATATTAAATTCCCTTTTTTGTAAAAAAAACTCTGAGGCCTTTTTCATTCGCATTGAATTTATTGAAGCCGGAAGAGTATAAAAACGAAGAATAAAAATTGAACACGCAGAACTCGCTGTGGTACACAAAACCTCTTTACTGTGAAAGAACGTAGGCTTTCAAACATTAAACCTCAAACCTTTTTGTGTATTAGCCGTTTACAAAACATTAGTTGTATTATTTAAACCAAATACGCCATGGAATCAATGGCTTCATTTCTTGTGTTTGAAGTCATCAATAAGAAAAACTGGCTTGTGACTTGAATAAGTATTTTTAGAGTATTGTTTTTAATTTTAGACAATGGATTATTTACTGTCAAATTTTAGCATTACTGTGATTCAGTTACAGCGTGTACTTTATCTATTACTAACATTATAAATAACACGGAATCTTTCCACCAATATTACTCATAAATACTCGTGGACTCAAATGATTTCCACTTTAAGAGTCGTTATTTGGGACCTACAATTTTGGAGCGTATGCAGTATAAATGGGTAACTATTTTATTCTACTTCTACGTAACCGTAGGATTTACTAGCACAATGACGTGCGAAGCACGCATTCAGAAAGACATGAGTTCGCCTGTAGGGCTCGCATGCACCATTGGTTTTCGTGGTTTTTCTGTATCGATAGGTTTATGTTGGGGAACTGCGATTTCTAATCCATTGTTTCCAAACTCCATTTCAACTTTTAGACGTTATTTAGGTGCTGCACAGATGGCGTGGATGTTTGTTGAAAATAAAGAGTACTTCCCCGTGATCACTGAGGGAACTGTGTGAAGGTCAGGCGGTGATCTGTCTAGTTAGTTAAACATGTTTACCCCTAATCCTAACCTGTAGAATAGAATGAAGGATTATATTTTCAAGGAATTATTGCAGCTTTAAGTTTTCTGACGCAGGCGCAAGCTTCTTCTCCTTTTTTATCTTCATATAAGGCATATTGCCCGTTATATGATTGCTACAAATCCTCTTCCCATCTTTTCTTCGATGATCCTGGACAACTACTTCCGTCCAGATGGCTATCTCTTACATTTTTACCATTCGTTCCTCAGCTATCCTGGATACATGTGCATTCCAATCCTTTCTTTTTTTCACAGGTTGGATCTTACACAACTCCATAATTTCTTCATTTCTTACTCTGTCCTACAGTATCTTTCCAGATGTCCTCCTTAGCACCTTCATTTCAG
Source organism: Mantis religiosa (assembly GCA_030765055.1). Classification (NCBI taxonomy): domain Eukaryota; kingdom Metazoa; phylum Arthropoda; class Insecta; order Mantodea; family Mantidae; genus Mantis; species Mantis religiosa. The sequence continues at coordinate 113,699,175 of CM060957.1, read as the reverse complement.
TTGTTTCCATCATGTTTCTGTGGTCTCTGCTCTTGTTGCCAAGGCATAAGTCATCACTGGTAAAACGACTGGTTTATAAATTTTGACTTTTGTTTATTTTCTCATGTATTTATTTCTCCATACTAATTTATTAATTAATATACTCGGATACTTTTGTTGTTTGCACAACCTGATGGTTAATTTCTCGGGTGAAGTTTCCCTCACTGGTAATTTTAACTCCCAAATAATTGAAATACATAATCTGTTCGACCATTTTATTTTCAAGTTCTAATTCGAATCTCAATGGTTCTTTGCCCTGGATAATAATTTTGTTTGTTTATGGAGTTTTGCAGATTATCCACCATTTCTGTAACAAGTATGCCGTAAGCTGTGCAATTAAAATCATCTTCGTTCTTCTCTCTTAAATCACCTATGTTTATAATCTGAGGAGTAACTATCTTTCACTAACTTTCCATAGAAAATGTGGGTTGAGGAAAAAGTTGTTAATTGGTCTCCAGCACAACGTACAAAATCATGTTATAAAGTATATCAAGTTAGACCCTGTAACTATGTAGTGAAGTACCTACCCGGCTAAACACGTTCACACCCGTATTATCGTCTTGATCACGTCAGTTGTAGCACATGCTGTTAACCGAATCACAACCGTTTCTCATATAGCATTGCCTCACATGCGACATCCATTTTAACGATTGCACCTGTCTCGTCATTTACGATGATGAATGCCGAGAGAGCGAGCCAAGCTTCTGTTGTCCGTGACGGATTGCCCTTCAGCAACGTGCTTCAGAGTGCATTAAAATAAGAATACATCTACGTTCTCTCAGACCTGCAAGCTCAAATACCCATAATCCACTGCAGTCTTTTCAGGTCCAAACATTTGTTATTCATAGTACCAAAGTTCATGAAAAAAGAAGGTAATAGGAATGTCCAAAGTGGAACTGTCTCTCTCTCTCTGTTAGCACTTACTTTCACATCCATTCTACAAAACACTTGTAAAACCTGAGGTATAATTATTAATTTCTAATTATGTTATTTAACTTATGGAAGTTCGGTCATATTCCAGAAGAATGGAGATTAGCAAAAATACATCTAATTCACAAGAAAGGTGACCGTCATGAATATAAAAATTACAGAGGCATAAGCATTTTAAATACATGTTATACAGTTTATGCATATATTCTGAAATGTCGTTTAAATATAATAATGGAATACATAATTATGGAAGTGCAACATGAATTCAGAAAAGGAAGAACTTGTTGTGATTGTATATTTAATGTTAATCAGATAATTGAAAAGCCTAGGGAGTTCAATGTGCCAAATTATATGACATTTATATATTTATAGAAAGCGTTTTACCAGATAAGTAGAAATAAATTATGAAGTATTATGAAACAGAAAGGTGTATCCCAACGTTTGATAACAGCAATACGAGGTTTATATATAGAAAATAAGATCATGATAGAAATTGGAATGAAGACAGATCTAATGACAACAATAAACAAAGGAGTAAGACAAGGGTGTCCACTTTCACCGTCACCTTTTAATGTTTATATTGACGATGCTATATCTGACTGGAAGACCCCGTACAATTACTTTTGCCTTACAAAATACTTACAACCTAAAAACCTACAAGTCACCCTACAACATCCCGATTATACCTTACCTGCGGTTAAACCCTAACGGGTGGGCACGCAGCAAAATCCTTCTGGCTAGATACAGCCAGCCAGTATGACAAGCGAAATCGAGCGAGCGACTGGCAGACAAACATAGATTCGCATTTTATCACTAGAAATATATATTTAGATACTTTATTATTTGTAGACGATCAAGTTCTCATATCTAGCTCAGAAAACGGCCTACATAAAGCGTTACAAATATGAAATAGCATTGTCTGTCAGTATAGTTTATGAGAGATCAAATTAAAGTTTTATAAACTAATGGCAGTTTATAAAACTATAGTTATTATAGTTATAAAACTATAGTTATAAAACTATTATTATCATCATCATAATCATCATCACGGTATAAGCCTTGTGGCCCGTTCCGACTTCAAGGAAATTGATCGGACCATCTCATTCGTGGCCTGCCAACATTTCTTCTACCTACAGGTTTATACTTGTATACTATTTGTGGTGTACGGTATATTATTATATGTAGTTAATTTTGGACTTTAACAAAAAAGAAAAAATGATTGTAACAGCGGAAATGAAATTTTTAAGAAATGTAGCAGGATATAATCTTCTAGATAAGCAAGAAAGTGAGGACATTTGAAAAGAATTGAATATTTTTACGCTAACAGAAGGAATAAAACAATATAGAAATAACTGGAAGGAACATGTCGACAGAAAGAATGATGACTGCATTCCAAAATTATTTTCAGATTACAGAACATTATAAGGAATGTCGGTAGACCAAGAAAAAGATGGATACAACCCTTTTAATTTAAAGTTTATGAGACCGGAAGGATCCTTGATGGTTTAAATCGTGAAAATCTGATGGTAATGGTAATTATGATGACGACTAATTACGTTACGTTCTGAGAGCATGTGCCACGTAATTGACATGCCCACGTAGCCCATAGTTACATTGTTGTCGCAGATTGATTGCAACTTTATACCGAAAATAGCTTGATACTATTTCCTTTCTCATTGGCCTCATATTTCATTTGGAATAAATATAAAGTTTTACTATGTATTTACTAATATCGAGTGACTTCTAAAGCGGTACTGGACACTTTCCGTATCAGCACACAACTTAGCACTAAAGATAACTTGCAAAAAAGGTTACATAGGCGAAGAAAAAATTGGCCCAAACTACTTTCATTTGTCTCCAAGGAAAAACTAAACTGAACAGATAAGAATTGCAACTATTTGTAACATTTCCCATTGATTGCCTTATAACTCCGATATGTAAGAGGGAATCAATTATTGCCCGCCCCGGTAGCGTAGATGGTACCATGTCTACCTTACGTTTAAGAGGTCCCGAGTTCGAATCTCTGTTAGGGTGAATTGCCTGAATAAGGTTTTTCCGGGGTTTTGGTTTATCCTGATATATGTAAGGTAACTAAGCTCCATGGACCCCGGTCTTATTTGAACATCATTTCATCCATTTTATTCATCATCCGATATGATTTAACGTTGGAGGTCGTAAATTATAAAATATTATGAATGTAAAACATTAATTCGTAAGCTTTTTTTTTTCAAACTTACATTTATGGGAGAGAAATGTGAGCCATATGAATATTTACTTTCCTATAATTTTCCTCAAAATTTTCAGCTCTGTCTGTAACGTTAATATGACATGAATCTTATATGTGTTATGTTAATTGCAGCTAGTAATATGACGTAAATTCAAACACCAGTGCTGAAAACCAAAACTAAAACACTATATTTAACCTTCCATTACACATGCTGTGGAGTGAGTCCGCAGTTTTAATTTTCCGTCAACAGTTAATTAGGAAATCAAGATATCCGTTAGTGGTTTTCCTATCTTTCTCTCAATTTTTAACAAATCACTGCCAATAACACTGGGCAACAATGAAAATGTTTCGAGCTTAAAGCTAGTGAATTTACCTGTATTTCCATCTGCTGAATTAAAAAATCACAATAATAATGATAGATTAGCTCTTGTTTTGAAGATAAAGTGACATTTCATGTTTTAGAGATTTTAAATTTGGGGGAATCTTTTTGGGAGTTGGCACACATCTCAAATTACAAAACACAATCAGAGAGAATGTTGGAAATTAAGTGATGCAAAAGTTAAGGGAGGCATTTTTGTCGGACCACAAATAAGAGAACTTGTAAAGGACCTGCACTTGACCAAATTTTGGAGGAGAAAGAAAAGGAAGCTTGGGGAGCCTTCAAAGATGTTTGTTCATGGATTTTTAGGCAACAAAAGAGATTAAAAGTACAAGCATTTGGTGACAGTGCTCCTGGAAACATACCGTAACCTTGGATGCGACATGTCCCTTAAAATCCATTTTCTCCACTCCCACCGAGACTTTTTCCCTCCTAGCTGTGGAGCTGTTAGTGATGAACATTGGGAGAGATTCCATCAGGAAATTTCTGTTATGGAACAAAGATATCAGGGCCGTTGGAATGAAGTCATGCATGTGGATTACTGTTGGTCTTTGTATAGGGATTCTGCGGAACTCCACCACAAGACGACAAAGTCAATAGGCCACCATATGATTCTCTTCAGACACGACAATCTGCGAAGTACTTTTCCAGCAATTTAGAACTCTTAGCATGTAATTACCAGTTAAAAATAATCGAATGTACTTTCTTTGTTGTTAGTGTGTATGTAATTAAAATCTATCATTTTATCTTAATCCGTTAATATGTAATACTTCCACCTTGTGAATATCATAGAAACTAGAGCTAATAAAAAGTTTTCATTGTCATACTTGTTTTTCTCAACCCAGAATTAATAGGAATTGCCTCATTAAGTGCTCGAAACATTAAAAAATTATAATTTTTATTGCCCACTGTAATTGGAGACAGTCATTGTCTGATGCAGCGTATTGGTGAGATGTTGAGTGTTAGCCCATATCCGTGTACCCTTGTCAGTTCCGTCATTAACTCTTTCAATTCTGTTAGTATGTTTAGCTGGTATGGGATGTTTCTCATTTATGTTACAAAGTTTGAACCATAACGTTTAAAAAGTTGTTTATGTAGTTAGAAAATTTATTAATCGTAAATGAAGGCCATGCAGTTAAGTACTCCTACAAGCATAAAGAACCGCATCAGGAAGGTATTGAGTTTACCGAATGCTGAAATTACTCCTACAGTTCCACAACTAAATATTTGAGTAAGATGCAACTTATTTGATATGGGAAAAAAGACAGACCAACGAGGGTTTCTTCCAAGCTGTGCAGCAAATTTGTGTGCCTGGAACATGTCGCAGCATATATGGGTGCAGTGAAAATCACAACCTCCATAGATGATTTGCTTGATATTGTCAGAAAATGTTTGATTAAAAATGTTTCTGAACAAGTTTTCTACAGATAAATGTTCTTTGTTGTTTAAGAGTAAGTTATGACTTTAATTATGTGATGCTTAAATATATCAAGTTTTCGAATTCACTGCATATTTATAAAGCTCAGATCCAAATGTATTATATTTTGAAACCACATTGAAATGGTATACCAAAATTTTTATCCAAGCTAAAGCCTGCAGCGGAGAATTAAGGGGAATAAAAACAACCGATGTTTTGGCAATGAGTATATATGATCTTTTAATTGGGAAGTTCTTTTGAAGACTCAATGGTCTATCGTGGCCCCTTGATTAGCTCTTCCCAAACAAGTGAAAACTGTGAATCTGCTTTCTACCGCAAAGTTTTGAAACATCTGATAAAGGATATCGACCCCTGGACCTCTTTATATGGAAGGTATCATGCTCAACTACGTGCAACAAAAGCAAAATATGTATAGATAAACTATATAATGAATGACGGAAGAAAAATTTACATTAAACCTAAATTTCAAGCTTTCCATTTATACAAACTATTTATCGTGCGACTGTTGAACTAAATGTTTGTGCCATACATGTATTGTTTGTGAAGAAGCCGTAGGAGTTTGGAAAGTGGCATTAAATACTTCAGTCAACCGTATATTACGTGATATGCATTATCTAAGCTTGGAAATGGCTAGTAATTCCTTGACCCACCTGTAGTGTATAAATAGATCTGATATTTGTGATTGATAAATGCTCTAACAGCTATAATTAGAACTCCAAGCTAAATACAGATATAAATAGAATTATCGCACACAATATCCTAGATAAACAACGAATTAATTCATGAGGCACTGGTTACACGTAACCAGTCATGCTTCCTTTGTTTACATGAAACCACAATGAGTGTGTATTAAAACTACTTTTCCAGGTATTTTAAACCAACATTAGCTCTGTGGAAGGATAAAGCTATACAGTCCGAAGGCGGTCTCCGTGCGGCATATTGTGGGAAGGAAGTAAGTGCAGCCAAATTTATCGTGCAAAGTTGTAACTATTGTTGATGCACGCGCCCAGAGACTCCACATCTCTCGGGAATACAACATTTGTGTTCCAAGTTCAGACGATTTTCTGCCAATAGTATCTCGAGAGGGAAATCCCGAGGGTCTGCGCACTCCAGCTTCCGTATAAATCACCGTGCGGCTCGATCCGGAGTTTGGAACTTCCTAAAATAGTCGTTTGTAGCTTGTGTTAAGGAACGGCTTCAAGTTTACGTGCTGCAGTAACCTAATGGTAAAGTAGAAGGCTAATGATGGTTTGAAAGCGGCGTTTATTATACTAAGTAGAAATGAGGTCAACTGAAGTACTAGTTTGACCATACCATCTAGTGGTGATACGATCTAACATTACTGATCTGCAGAACTATTTAATCCTTAGTGCTCTAGAGGGTAATATTTACCAATAGAAAAGACAATGTTCATTAAGAAAAGCGAATAGAAACAGATATCTCCTATGCTTATGTTATCCTGGAAGCATAAAAATTCAAACTTTGTGCACTTTATCTTTATCTGCGGATAGTAAATAGGGCCTTCTGCTGCAACCTAAAATTCGTTTTAATATTCCATGGCAAAGAAATCTCTTTTCAGATGAACGAATAAAACAATTGGATATTCTGCACTCATATAACTCATTACTCACTCTATTAAAATCCATTTTAAGACAATTATTCTGCTTTTTGCTTAATATTAAGGTACATTTCTATAGAATTAGTTACTTATTTCCTAACAGGTACAATGAGAGTATAAAACACTGACTTAAGCGATAATCCAACATTTTTAGCAGGTTTCTATATATCAGCTTTAAACTTCTGTTCTATTTGCATGGCTAGGACATAAAACACTAAAAACGTGACTATTTTATAGAATTTTTAAGTATAATTTCAAAATTCATGCATATAACAAGAAGTTCTCTAAGCCAATATTTCCACAGAAAAATTGTGTTACATGCACTGCGTTCATTAACACCATCTATAATTTTTATGTAGTAAGAGTTTTGTCTTTTAGAGTTTCCCAAAGTGTAAACATTATCGGGTATGATCATTTTAGAGACTGGTCCCTGAAAATTCAATATACAGGTACATTCAATTTATCGTGAGAATATCTTATGTACGATGTTTGAATAACATTTTGGAGAACGTTTTTTAAAATACTGAAATTTATTGACATTTTCCACCAAAGACTAGTTTGAGGTGTAGGCATCTGTTTGAAACAAAATAGTATCGCATATTCTAAACATATAAGCAAGTTTAAGGGCGTTCGGAATGGCAAAAGATCATAAACTTGTCATATTTTATATTTTTGTATCACATTAATTTGCATTTTTCTGCGTTACAATGATATATGATAAATATAGTATAATGATTTAGAAACTATTTTAATTACGCCTGCTCTATTCTGTTGCTTCTGTCAAAAGTGGATTAAAATGTGTAACCTTTGACAGCTGCAACTTTTCTTGCTGTAAGAGCTATCGAAATGGGATTTTTGCAACGTGTAGAATAATTTTTGTTCTCAATCTATGCTGTTGGCTACCCTGTTATCATTTCTCTTTGCTGCTTATGGTTTATATGCTTCTCCCCTGTTTTTAGTGAATTACACGCATTGATTATTGTTTTTTAGAATATATATGCCTGTCAGTGTTCCCGTTTTGGTAAAATCAGCAATTATGACAAGACCAAAATTTGTTTTCAAGATAAGGAAGAATGTTGGCAATTTAAAAGCTGTAACTATAATCAAAACATGCCAATAACCAACAGATACCAACCTAAGACATGATGTTTCAATTAGTTCTTCGAAAAATAAAATAGTCAGGCTTTGAATTTTATAAGGAAATACATGATTTTCTAAACTAATAGTGAATGCCTCTCTGTTGGACTTATCAGTGAATCTTTAGCATGTATAAAATGATACGGCCATGTTTGAAGAGGAAGGAAGTCTCAGATAACACACCAAATGGCGCATGAATGCACTAAGGCATGATAAAGTCTACAAACTTTAAACGCAATTTCTGGAAAATCACATATCTTCAAATATCTGACCCATTTATCTCGGCTTCTGTATCAGATACCAAGCTAAACTTTCTGCCACAGATTTTGTATATGCATATCCAACTTTAGACAGATTAAGCTTCCTTTGAAATAATTATTTTCTGAAAAAAAAATTAACTGAAAAAACATTAAAAATTTTAATATATATATATATATATATATATATATATATATATATATATATATATATTTCACTTTAGTCCAAACTCCTCCTGCCTAACTTACAAGGAAACAATACATAATTTGTGGTAAAAGTTTTATCCCGCTAGGTGTATCGATTCCTGAGATAATGGGTCTTAAATGTAACAGAATTTAACATTGTCGAGTTAGGGGATTCCGAACCCCCTTAATTCAGTTCACTCTTGCCCAGAATGCGTGACATATATACAAGATATTCTCGTGAAACAAGCCAGGTGAAAAGACGATTATAAGCCGACGTTTCGGGAGCGTACATCACTCCCATAATCAGAGATATGAACGAATCAGAAATATATAAACACTAAATTGAGACCACAAAAGATCAACAACAAATACAAAACACCAACACCTGTTCATATGATAGGCACAAACTAGGCAGGATCCCCTTGGAACTTCTACATCTCAACAATCATGCTAGATTTGCATTAAGAAGGCAAACGTGAAACAAATCCTCCCATATCTCATTTCCAGGAAATCTGCCAAAAATTTAGTAATTAAAATCAAATATTCACTGACGGATCTAAATCTGAAGATGGCAAAAACGGAAGTGCTGTTGTAACCCCTGATAGTACCACATCATATGCATTGCCACACTTCTAATCTGTGTTTTCTTGTGAGTTTTATGCAGTCAGAAAGGCACTAGAATACATTTTAGGATCAAATTACAAAAATTCATCGCATTTTTTGACTCGATTAATACGCTGATGTCTCTGTAAATAAATCTTCGTCTCTGCTCCTCATTGAAGACATACACACCCTCTGTAACGAAACACATAAAGGAAATATAGAAGTATTAATGGCATGGACACCATCGCATATGGGTATTCAAGGGAATGAAGCAGCAGACGAAGCAGCGAAAGAAGCTACGAGGTACACTATATCAGAAAAAAAAGTATTGCTACCCTTCACCAAGAGCTCATCAGGAACATAGGAATTAAACTACATGAACACTGGCCACTGGTTATTAGAAAGTACCACATCAGAAATATTTGAAATAGTGTAAAAATTAGGAGCTCGATGTCCCGTTGCACTCCTCAAGAGAGTAGAGAAATTTGTAATTTCCCGTCTGAGGACAGCACACTCTAGACTCACACACTCATATCTACTCACCAAGACTGAACCACCACAATGCACAGAATGTAATACAAGGCAATCCACCAGACACATAATAACAGAATGCCCGCTTTATTCCAAACACAGGGAGCTGCACAACCTTCCACCAGAATTCCACGCAGTTTTGTCAGAAGCCAGCAACACAAGCAACCACATACGCTTTATCAAATCTATCTGTCTAGGAAATTGTAATTAAAGAAATGTGTTGTTTCATGTGCCATGTATTTATATCTATATCGCAGTGACACCTCTGTAGTCAAGCGATTTAAAATAAAGCGTTAAAAATAGCACCATCAATACTCGTATCGCTGAACAAAAGACTGTTTGCAGCCACCTGTGCACACGATTCGCCGCCCATGGTTTTCATGGGAAGATTGCAACATATCAGGAACCCCAAGAGGCCTGCGTATACAAAGTATACGATAAACCATGTCCCATGTACTATTTAATCAACTGTGATAGCAGAACTCAATCGACGAGGAGACAAACCAAAGTCTGGTGTCAGATGAAACTAAAGTTTGATAAGTACAATAAAGGCAAGTAATCTTTAATACAGTTCTTTAGATAAACATTTGAGTTCTACATCTCTATATGCACCTGGTTATTTTAGATTTATTTAAAATCACTATTGCACAAAAATAGATCTTGAGTAAACTGGATCACTAACCGCTCGTATGCTCTTGCAATATATAATGGAGAAATGGAGGTACACTTTTTTTTTAATGTGAACTTATTGAGATGAGATTTTCAGATGAAACGGCTCTATACGAACAGTATAACTAAAAAGGAAAAATAGTTATATATGTACCTTTTGGCATTTCAAACTTGCGACATGAAGATTCATCCAGACTGCGATTTCATAGAAAACGTTTAAAATCAGTTTTCCAGTAATTTTATTAAAATACCACACATGCATAAAACCTTTAATGATATTTTCAAGTCAAAGGTTAGTGAAATAAGCAGTTTTATGTTTTAAAGCTTAATTTTTTTTATGAAAGCAATTTCCCATGGTTGCAAAACGGTTCAGCTAAACTATTTCGAACACATTGCTTTGTTAGCACCTATCACGTTTAACACGGTTATCAAATATGATAAAATTAGCCTTTAGGATCACCGCTATTAAAGTGATTTTAATTCCTTAAAGTATCCATCAGTTTAGTTGATATTTTATTACCGACTTTAGCATTATTAAAACATATTCTTTTATTACACTTTGTATACAACTTTACGATAGTAATTATATAAAATAAACATCGGCTTCTGTATACGACAGAACATCCAGTGATTAAATTTTGGAAATCAGATTATTCTTCCGACAAAATGTTTTTGGTATTTTATACTAACAATCGCTAATGCAATAATTTAATAACCTTAACCCAATATTGTGTTTCATATGAAGTAAAGTTATCTTTTCTTAATGTGAAATAAAATGTAATTTAAATGTAAAAGAATGAATAAATTTTTATCGTGTTAAGAATACTAAACTGAGGAAAAATATTAAGCAAATAATATTACCAGAAAATGAAGGATTATACACCCTCATAATGTTTGCAAATATTTATTAAAAGGTCAAATTTGGATCAGGACTGCATCTTGAGGAACTTTTTCTGAACATTGCAAAAGAGTTATTTTCTACGTTTTCTCAAATATTCAGTACCAACTACTACTAAAGCTACTTTATTCATTGTTTGACGTTAAGTGTCAACTTTGCAACTTAGGTAAAACCATGAAGGAACCATTAAACTATAACCTTAATCTAAAAATGTTTCTGAAGTTCATCACCCCATTTTTGAAATTATGTTATGCCTCTCAGTGTGGCAATTAATCAACATAGGATGAACTTAAAGTGTTTTTCGTTTTAATTATGCATTTATGGTCTGCAAGGAAGAAGCTAAACTTGTTATGGCAACAACTATGGCACACATCACTAGAATTGCAATAACAAATACACTTGGCTGTTCAGGAATAAACTTATCGCTAAAACGTAACATTTTATGATATATATATATATATATATATATATAGAGAGAGAGAGAGAGAGAGAGAGAGAGAGAGAGAGAGAGAGAGAGAGAGAGAGAGAGAGAGAGAGAGAGAGAGCGCGAGTGCTACTCAATGAAGAGTGATCATAAGTATTTTACAGTGATAATTTTCGAAATAAATTCAGTTTTATTTTATTCTGTTAGCTTAATGTAAAACTGACACGCCGTATTAGTTTCATTGTTGGTACTCCTGATTCCCGTCTGTGAGAACCAGGCAAGTTCAGTCATGTTCCGTATCGCCTACCGCTGCAATTTTACATTGATAATTTTCGAACTAAAATTAAATTTTATTATATTCTGTTAGCTTAATGTAAAACTGACACGCCGTAGTAGTTTCATTGATGGTACTCCTGATTACCGTCTGTGAGAACCAGGCAAGTTCAGTCATGTTCAGTATCGCCTACCGCTGCAATTTTACATTGTGAAGTTTCGAACTAAAATTCAATTTTATTATATTCTGTTAGCCTAATGTAAAACTGACACGCCGTAGTAGTTTCATTGTTGGTACTCCTGATTCCCGTCTGTGAGAACCAGGCAAGTTCAATCATGTTCAGTATCGCCTACCACTGCAATGGAGGTAACACGCTAGGAACAATCTGCGGCTTGCAAATTCTGTTTACGTCTCAACAAATCTACAGTTGAGGCCTATACAATGTCATAGGAGGCCTATGGAGAGTCTGTTCTTCCCTACAGCATCGCTCGAAGGTAGTTTAAGATGTTAAAGAGGGGAGACAATCAATTTTAAAGGAAGGTAAACCCGGGCTCCACTTACTGCTCTTGCGGAAGAAAACATCAACAACGCTGCTGCTATTGTGAGTGAATATCGACGTATTACCTTAAGATCACTTTCTGAAATACTGAACATTTCTTTGGGTACCACCCGCACTTTGGTTGCAGAAATATTTCACATGAGACGTGTTTGTGCACGAAGGGTTCCCGAACAAAAGGACATACGCATGCAGGTCTGCATGGAGTTAAAGTTAATGTCAGCACTGCTGATGAAACTTGGCTACATCATTTTGATCCTGAGAGTAAACAGCAAAGCTCGGTGTGGAAATCTCATCCATCACCAACCCCCTAAAAAGCAAAGGTTGTTGTTTTTGCTGGGAAAGTTATGGTCATCTCAATCTTTGATATTCATGGAATGGTTTATCAGCATGTTGTACCTGCACACACATCAGTAACTGGACAATACTACAGAGATGTCCTGAAAACTTTGTAAGTCCATATCATGCGCAAAACACCAGATTTACGTGAAGCAGGTTTGATGCTGCGGCACGATAATGCGCGACCACATATTGCCAATGTTGTTGCTGAATACCTTTCAAAAATCAACGTGAAATGAATCCCTCACCATCCCTATAGTTCAGATTTAGCCCCATGCAACTTTTTTCTGTTCCCTAACTTGAAGAAACGCTTTCGTGGTAGGCATTATCCATCATCAGAAGCAGTAGTGAAGGCTGCGGAGGCGGTTTTAAAGGATCTCTCAAAAATGGTTTCCAGCATGTCTTTGAGGACTGGCAGAAACGCTGGAATAAGTGCATCACATTCAGGGCTGACTATTTTAAGTAGGAGCATCAAAATTATGAGGGTGAATAGATGTGCTTTGTCAATCTTTATTGAACATTATCTATATATATGCGTACCTATATCGTGAGAGCTACTTTGAGGAACATGAAGAGCAATGAGTACACAAATCATCCACATACCCCTTCGTACCTTATAACGCACCATATGTAATGAATATAAAGGTTAGTTTTGTGGTGCATTTTAACCACTGTTAGAACCGTTTTTAGAAAATGCAAGTTTTAGTGATATTTTATATAAAACAGTAGTTTTTGTTGCGGGTGTTTTTGTAGAAAATGGCGTTCGTAGCACTCAAATATATAACTTTTATTTAAAGTTACGAGTATATAATATGGTGTTAAGAAAACATTTATACTTCCACCTTACTATACAGATTTGCAGATTATTTTCGGCTTTTCACTTACTGTATATGTTAGACATAATGGTTGCACATAAATAACGATGTCTCAAGGATGGTCGTAATTTTGTTTCATATAATACACAGGAGGCAGATTATGCATCTCAGACAGAATTGTAGTGTATCGAACTGTGCCTTGGGACCCATTTATTTAGTTTCTATGTGCCGTACTCCAGCAGAAATCCAGTGACAAAAAGTACAGAGGGAGTTACGGGACAAGTAACAGAGCTGCTGCTTGGCAAAGGAAATGTAGGGGCGGAATTATAAACCACTTGAGAAATGTGTACCCTGGAACGGGAATAAATTCCTCCATACCATCGAGCGAAATGTTTTATGCAAGCAATAACAGCAGTTCTCCGAATAAAGGGGCCCATAAAATGTGATACACGATTTGCTTATCCCTTTCTGGGATTAGTGCTCAATTTATAAAGTGTAAAAACGTTTAGAAACGCCTAGAATCATGATAAAAATTATAGGAACGGCCGGAAAATATTGGTACTGTATTTCCTGGATTTTAGAGGGTGTGAACATAGGGAGTCCGCGAAATCACGCGCTAGCAAATACCCATAAAGGCCCACTATGGTAAAATATTATATTAGGTGCCTAAAGCGTTGCCTGTCTTATATTACAAGAAATTCTAACATTCCGAAATTACTTAAAATGTATATATTTTATCACATGTTCGATATGTTGCCTATGTAGGTCAATTGCTTGCTGCTGATACTACAGATCCATGCCAGGTGAGAAGTTCAGCTTACCACTTTGACCCCACTGACCTTATTAAACCAGGTAGAGGTGTTTACCTCAATTGCCGTTGAAGCAATGTCCAGGCAAACCAGAGCTTAATCTGTATGCAATTGTGGTAACCACTTACAAACACAGAGCTGGGACGAAGCGTTTAATAATAACAGAAATATAATATTAACACTATTTATTTTCATAGATTATCCATAGGGATATTTTCTGCTTACGAACAAACATGAGAGGTTAGTTGAGATTCACGTACATCTCGTCTTATGTCATGAACCGCTATATAACTTGATATGTAAGTTTAGAATTTGCAAGGAAGCGATATCAAGATTTTTCGGAGAATATCCCAAGTATCTAACTAGTATTTATTTCAGTTGATGGGCAGAAATAGCAGGAATTATGGAAAAATTGGAATGTGAGATAGATGGAGATTGGAGGGCAGGATTACAAGCGATGTGGGTAAATTGGTAAAATGCAGAATAGAAGATATAGAAATGTAGGAAATATGAGGAAGTCTAGAATATACGATTTATATGCAATATATGCAATTTTACGAACAACTAATACAAACTTGTGACGAGAACCTTACGTAGATTACTGTAATAGGCAAAAGAGAGAAGGGCTAGCTTAGACGAGAACAGGAACAGGAACAATATTCCTAAGGCGGATAAGAGGCAGAGGAAAGGGAATTTGTGAATTGTGGGGTGCAATAGAACACCATGTAACAGAATGAGAGGATGTTGCAATATGGAGAAAAAAAGGTTGGGAGGAAAAATGGGAGAAGTTAGAGAAGAGGATTTTGTTTTTTAATGTTACGTCCTCCAACGATAAGTGAAATTGGACGATGAATGGAATGGGTGAAATTACGCTCAAATGAGCCCAGTGCCATAGAGCTTAGAGCTACCCGACATTCGCCTTTCAGGTTAAGGGAAAACACTGAAAAAATCCTTACCCAGGTAATTCACCCTGACAGAGATTCGAACTTGGGACCTCTTGAACGTGAGGCAGACTCGCTACCACCACACTAATAAGGCGGGCGAGAAGAGGATAGTAGATATAAAAATGTTAACAGAAAAGGCGGTAAAGAAGATAAGAAGTATTGGTGAGTTCCTTCAGAAAGTAAATGAAAAATTGGCAAGTCATGTATAGAATATAAGAAAGGAAGACGGGCGGGGGGGGGTGGACAAAGTGGCTAATTATGTAACAGGGAGGCATGGAGGTTAAGGGCTACCTGGCAGGGTATCATGTAATCCAAGGTAGCAATTAGCTGAAGACAAATAAATGTAGCCAAAAGTTGTAAATTGTAAAAAAAGTTTGTAAAATGTTGGAATATGCACAATAAATAATTCATTCAATTCATTCATTCAACTAGCTGTTACACAGAGTATCTTTCAAAATATGTCTATTTTATAATAATATTTCTAGCGATTTAGATGTTTAGTATTCTGTGATAGCCCTTGAGGTGTGCTTTCGCAAAGCTGACAAATTAGCTGTCGGGGAAGCACATAATTTACGGAAATTAAACTTTTTACAGTATTAACCATTTAAGCTGTACCTTTTATTTGTTCAGAGGCCACGCCGTGGCTCAGTCGTTAGACCGCTTGGTTCTCACCAAGGCAGTCCGGGTTCGATCCCAGGCGACAGCAAAGTGAGATTTGTGGTGGACAACATGGCGTTGGGGCGGGATTTCTCCGGGACCTCCGATTTCCCCCGCCATCTCATTCCACCGGTGCTCCATCTTCATCTCATGCATCATCAGTGTCACCGCCTGCGGTGCCGTGTTTAGTAAAAGCGGGCGTTAAACACTACACATTTCATTTGTTTAGATATTCACATAATTAAAGTGTACTCAAGAGAATTATTGTTATTAGTTTAGTTTATGGTCAAATAAGGGGCATGTAATTTCAAAGACATCGTTAAATATTCGTTCATAAAGGATTTGACTATCGCTGAGTTGTAGTTTATTTCACTATAACTTTAAAACTGCAGTTAAATATGTCATTGAATTTCTTTTCTGTTAATATTTATCTTATATAACACAGTAAGTAGAAGATATTTTGACCGTCAGTTGTCGAAGAACAGGTAGAGGCAGGGGCGGCTCGTCCTTACATGTTGCACTGCTGCAGCACGCTCTTTTCTATTTTATATATCAAAATGTGGAAATTTTAAAAGACCATGTAAGCAACAATACATTATTATAAGTTGAAGAAATGAACTCTTAACTCATAGAAAACAACTGCGTAACTAGTGGAACGTATCCTTGAGTTCAACGTGCTGAGAGCCAGCAAGCTCGGTAATCAGTATTGCGCATGCGTACAAGCTTCCCCTCTTGCCTTCCTGATGTCCTAAGTTGCCAACACTTTCGCACAAATGCGTGCTGTAGCTGGGTGTTGTGCGATCTTTCGCTGCACTGTGAAGCAGGGCCACGGACACTCATAACTGTAGAATTTGAATACGCATTGACTATCATTTAACAATCTATCACTGCTTTATATTTTAGTTCCAGAAACTAATCCATCCTTCTTACATAAACAGATACTGGTTGTTAAATCACAGGGCAGATTGTTTGTGATGCACCTATCATGTTGTCTTGATACTCCATTTCCGCGACCATAACGGGAATCCCCCATAACAAGTGCATGTGGTTCGCATGTTCGCATTGTACCCATGGGGGCATTAGAAGAAAGACTTAGTATAAAATCGTTAGAGAGACCAACATCCGATATTAAAATTGAGCAAAACGCGAAAGTAAGTAGAAATTCTGCTTATTCCATTAAGTGACATCGACGCATGAACTTCATTTTTCGAAACTAGGTGAGTTACATGGATTTTTCCCGCACGCTGTCATTTTTCGGCACGAAACACCACTGGGTAGAGGTCAGATGAATATAACAACTACTATGTTACAATATGTATTTTGAAGGTGTATTGAGAACAAATAAGGGCAAATAGTTTCATTCTTATATAATATAAATAGCGAGCGAAGCTGTAATTGATAATCTAAATCCTTGCAAAATAAAATAGATAACATTTTGTGTGTTTATGATGGTTATCTTTATTGTGGAAGTGCATGTCCTCGTAAATTTAAATAAAACCTTAATTTTGAGCAAAACATTTAATTTAATATTAAATAGAGCAAATATTAATGCTATAAATGGGAATGGTAAAAAAAACAACAACATATTTTGAAAACCGTTTTGTTTCAGCCTTCATTTATAATATGAGGGCTGTTCAATAAAGAATGATCACATTTTTTGACACCGTACCTTTACTTATCCTGCTAATTTTGATGGTCCTTCTCAAAATAGTCTCCCCTAAATGCGATGCACTTCTCCCAGCGTTTCTGCCAGTCTTCAAAGACACGCTGGAAACCTTTTTTGAGAGATCCATCAAAATCGCCTCCGCAGCCTTCGCCACTGCTTCTGATGTTGGATAATGCCTCCAACGAAGGTGTTTCTTCGAGTTAGAGAATAGAATAAAGTCACATGGGGCTAAATCCGGACTAAAGGGAGGGCGAGGGATGCACTTCACGGAACAACATTGGCATTATGCGGCCGCGCAATACCGTGGTGCAGCATACAGCCTGCTTCACAGAAATGTGGTCTTTTGCGCCTGATATTGACTTGCAATGTTTTCTGGACATTCCTATAGTAATGTCCAGTTACTGATGTGTGTGCAGGAACAACATGCTGATAAACCATTCCATTAATATCAAAGAATGAGATGACCATAACTTTCCCAGCGGAAGCAACCACTTTTGCTGTTTTAGAAGTTGTTGATAAAGGAGATTTCCACACTGAGCTTTGCCGTTTGCTGTCAGGATCAGAATGATATAGCCAAGTTTCATCAGCAGTGATTGCGTTTGAAAGAAACACCGGATCTTCTCTGAAATCAACTTTAACTGCATGCAGACCTGCATGCGAATGCCCTTTTGTTCGCGAATCAACAATCTTGGAGCCCATCGTGCACAAACAAGTCTCATGTGTAATGTTCCTGTCACCAACGTGTGGGTGGCACCCAATGAAATGTTCAGTATTTCAGAAAGTGATCTTAATGTAATTCGTCGATCCCCTCTCACAATGGCGGCAGCAGTGTTGATGTTTTCTTCCGTAAGAGCAGTAGCAGGAGCACAGGGTTCACATTCCTTTGAAATTGATTGTCTCCCCTCTTTAAACATTTTAAACCACCTTTGAGCAATGCTGTAGGGAAGAGCAGACTCTCCATAGGCCTCCTGTAACATTGTATAGGCCTCAGTTTGAGAATTGTTGAGACGAAGGCAGAATTTTAAAGCCGCATATTGTTCCTTGCGTGTTACCTCCATTTCAACTGGTAGGCGATACTGAACATATCTGAACTTGCTTGGTTATGACAGGCGGGAATGAGGAGTACCAAAAATTAAACCACTACGGCGTGTTTGTTTCACATTAAGCTAACAAAATGTAATAATATTGAATTTTAGTGCGAAAAATTATGACCGTAACAAATTATTATCATTCTTTATTCAACAGCCCTCGTACATTTATTAACGCTGATAATGTACAAATTTGGTTATGTATTAACCTATCATAAAATATCTCCTGAACACTAAACAGTCTTAAATATATAATATTCACACATACAATTTTTAAATTAAAGGGCTTGCGTATTGAACGCATACCCTATAAACTTTACTTTGAATCAAACGTAGTGTATCAGCCCTTAGAATGAGAGTTCACCTATTGCAATTGGTTTTCGCATTTACAGATGCTTATGAAAAAGAAAGAAACAACAATAATTTGTTTTCATACTCTGGGTTAGCCATGTCATAATCCGATAGGTGCCGCTACTTCAGTAACCATGGGAATGTTTTCTGTTAGTGCTTTTGTTTACGTGTGCTGCGAGGTTGCAGCTATTACAATATAGGAACTATAACAATGTTATATCAGCTCCCGTGCATCTGATAGTGGCATGTGCACTGACAAAGCCATTACATTGCACAAGCAAGCTGTAATTTATGTTTGTGGCCTCAATAGTTATGGTCCAAACATATCTATACACAGCTATTAGATACCTAGGTTTGTAGCCATACAGAAACTTGCGCGCTATTGATGATACTATCTCATGTATGTACCTAATGATGTACAGAGACAAAAATAATAGTACACGTAATTCCGCTTACAGCGTTGCTGGTATCATTCTTTAGTAATGCATATTATGTGTAGCACTTATAGTAAAACCGACTTTTGGGTTTATTTTCAACTGCTAGCTTCTAAACTTTAAAATAGTGTATCGCATTTATTCTTTAGCTGCAGGAGATGCAATAAATTCCAGCTGGAATAATATATCTATGGGGTAGTTGACTAATCATACTGTTGCACCTGTAGTAGGGTTTTGGAAATAACTTATAAAGGGAGAATTCAAAGAATGTAAAAGTTTCTCATTCTCAGAAAAAGGAATAAATGTTTTATATTTTAATTAGAATACTGTGTATAAGGTAACGAGATGACACTGATGTACTTTGTGTAGCTGTGATACCAGGGGGAGGAGAGATACGAGTTCTGTTCATTGTGACCGCGATATCTTCCATGTTTTTTGTAGTTTTCCCGGGTCGTTGGGCATTTGCTCAGTTGGTGTCATATAGCACGACTTTACAATATGCCATTTCCTGTATCCTTGATTTCCTTAATACTTATCATAGTTTCTAGGCTGTAGATCCCGGCAACAGTGATCGGTGGACTACAGTTGGGCCGTGTAAGTGTACCCTTTGCAGGTTTATTCCTTGTCAGTCGGGAGTCCACTTGAGTAGACCTGCCGAGTAAGCTTCACATGGATTGGGGATTTCTGGGTGGCGCTAGATGCGTTCAAAGGATTTAAAATCTCGTGCAAGACTTATCATACGTTCGTTCTTATTTGGCGCCTTTAGATCCCTCAGCGTTTCCTCTCAGAGGTCATATGAAAGGTCCTTTTTTAGCTCTGTCTTAAATACCGTCCTTTTCAAACAACACAGATGGTTTCGGTATCAGATCTGCGATAGTTAACCTAGTTCGCACGCCTATAAAGGGTAAAGTTATCCGCAATTCTGTCTAACTTTATCTGCCAGATACATAAGATTATGAGCTCCTGTATATTTTTAAAGTGTTATACTACAGGAAGTGTATGTTTATGTACTGAAGTAAGCTTAGCTCGAACAGTCACCGGTCACATTTGAACTATCAAATTGAATTAGCGTCTCGGGTGCTAATAATTTGTAATAAATCTATCATGCAGAATAGGTTGTTACAACATTTTTAACAAAATATCAGGATTGTAAAATTAACAACAATGATGAAATCACTGTTAAGGGGAGATTAAAAACTCTATCCCGCCAAAATTAAGGTTGCTAATTTAAGGTGCAATTTTCTCTGGAACTACTACTCATATCAATGTGAAATTTTTACAGCAGTTTCAGGCAATGATTTTAAGTATGCGTGTCTATTTTTTGGTATAAGGTCTATTTATGTAAATGGTAAAATTGGTTATACAAGAAAACCTTTTAACCCACTATACAAAAGAGCGATATTTAAAAAAATACTTAACAACACGAACGTAGATCCACACTGTTATTGTATGCTTGATGGGTACTGAAAATTTGAGATATTTATCTTCCATAGTTTTTTAGAACAGTGTACTTGTATAACAGAAAATGAATTTTACGGAATATTAAAATGAAGAAAGTAAAGAAAAACTCACTTTTAAAATTCAAATGCCTGCTATTATTTCCTCGCAAAGGCAGCGGGCTAAGGCAGCATGCCTTGGTCCCTAATCAGGGAAAGCGGTCCGGGTTCGATCCCACCCATAATGTGGGGATTTTAGGTCCCGGGTGTAGGACCGGTGCCCACTCAGCATCGTGAGGAAAGTGAGGAGCTTACGCTAGGTAAGCGGCTCTGGTCACGGCTGGGGGATGCCGAGATACTGACCACATCTCCTCCCCGTATCGGTTGGATGATCGTCCACCTCTGCCGTGCGTAAGTGGGCCTGAGGCCGGCAGTCGGGTTGGTAGGCCTTGGCCCCTAAGGGCTGTTGCGCCAGTGGTTAACTTAAAGGCAGCGGCACATCTTAGCAGATGTGGTACCAATCGCTGAAACGTAAATTCCACTATAATTTGAGCTAAATTTAATACTTAAGGCAATTGTTCAAAACTATGATGTTTTCTGAAATTATGAAGATGAATGTCGTATGTAGTAGACTTAAAATGTAGTAAAATATTTGTAACGCGTTCCTAACACTAAAGTATATATCAAAATGTTCAGAAAATGTCAAATTATAATATAACCCTAAAATCAGAACATGTCTTAATTTCTTCTGAATTAAAGAAAACCAGAGAGGAATGTCTCGGAGTTAGCTTATTTACCACCGTCGGTTCTCAAATCTGATTTAGTTAGGTTTTCACAATGTCTTCGCTTTCCCATGCAAGCAAGGGAATACATGGAGCACGTACGAACATAGTTTCTACTTCCCTTTTGCTTCACCTACTGGAGAATCGACTCCCATCACTCCACGTCAGCATTTTATGTCGCATCAACAACATGATCTCCCAATCTGACTGACACAGTCGTGAGCACGGTCGGTCATATACAAGTTGATTGTTGTTCCTTCATGGGAGTCAAAGCAACAAAACTTCCACTAACATCTGGTCATCACTCAATAGCACTTTTATTGTTTATACTTGGACAAAAATTCAGATCCATCTGATTAGCTCTGCTTATGCACATCCGGTCTGCAGATCAGTGACTTCCACGCGATAAACGTATTAAAGCATTAACCTCTCTTGCATTTTCTCCCGTTCTATCTCTTCTTACATAGGTATGTGGATGACGACAGCAAAGTATAATATGTTCTGTTTACTTGATAAAATGGTAAATGTGATCTAAACATATTACTTATCACATGCAGTATATCAACACAAGAAAAGCGTTATTAGGGTTGGTTGTGGAAGTAGTGTAATGATACTACTCCAAAACTGTGGTTTACCTCTATTGCATTGTTACTGTGCAGGATGCACTGAAATGCCTTGCCTATCAATAAAACCCAGAAGCTGAAGGAAGTCACTGCAAATTCTTAGTTTGAAAACTTATGGCATTATTCAGTGAATACGTACTACATGGAATCTGCATGAAATTATGTCTTTAGCGGGGAGTGATGCGGGAGAAATACGTGCCGGTTAGCTGCTGGCAAGCCTATCGTTGGCAGCACATGGCAGTCAGTAGTACCAATGATGCTCACTCAAAGACGGATATATTCTATTAGGAAATAAAAGATAAGCCGTTTATCAAGGTATAACTGAGAAAATACTGTTGTTTCCCTTTGCTCATACTTAAAATTAAATTAATCTTTGAATTGTACAGCAGACGACTAAAAGTAAAGTTTTCTTCTGGCAGAATTACTAAAAGCTCGAATGTACGAGCATTTGGATTTGATATTTTATTTATTAACCTAACACTAATAAGGGAAGAGCTTTTAGGTATTCCATTCTGAAGATCAAGATAGAACAGAAACAAGTGTGAAGAGCGGCTCCTGATCTGCACCTAAATATGTATAAAAATAGACGTGCAAGGGAACTAAATTGGATTTACCGAAAAATAAATGGTTCTGTGGATGTGAGGGCAAAAACGCCTTATTTTGTTTTCATACATTTTGTCTAGGGGTGGTAATATTAGTCAGAATAAGCTTTGGTGAACTAGCTTCGCGTATCTGGGAATTTTTAGGTACCTATGAGTTGGGTTTAAGGGCGCTCAACTAGGATGTCATCAGCGTGCTTAGAGAGCAAATTGTGTTAAAAGCGAGATAAAATCCTAAACGACGTCAGTTAAATAAAATCAAGATAAAAACCGTACAACGGTCAGAGACAAAAGGAAAACTTAAAACCATAAAAAGGCTGAAAAGGCTAAAATGCCCATATTGTTTGGGCCTATATTCTAAAATTTAAATTTAAAAAGAAAGCTAAAATCATGGTTACCGCTTTCTCGTCATCCACCTATGTCTCCGCCAAGCTGGCCGGTAACTACAGAGGCCTGCGGAGACGTGCTAGTCTAAAACCATCCAAAATTACGAGTGGGACCGTCAGGTAGCAACCACTCAGGGGGCAAACTGGCTCTGGGGTCCGGATTAGTAACAAAAAAACTGTGTCTAGAATAGCAGTGCCCAATGCGCAACCGAGCCAAAATGATTTCCTCCCGCCAGCATAAGCGACAGGAGGTCGCCCAGCTTGTTGCCAGACATAGCAGACCACTCATCGCGCCATCACGAGAGCACCGCTCTACGGACAACAAGCCCAAAGTCTTCCGCGGTGACGAAAGGGATACTAACACTAGGTTCTAGGGTCGCCACCCTAGCTGTCGAATCCGCCCGTTCATTCCCTGATAAGCCAATGTGACCAGGAACCCGTGCACACACCACGCTAATCCCTGAGGCATGTAAAATGTGGAGAGCGTCTTCGATACACTGTACAATAGGATGGGGGCTGTATAGCTCACGAAGGCTCTGAAGTGCGCTAAGGGAATCACTCAGGGTAAGGCAAACACCTAACCTACTGCGGCGAACATGTAAAACGGCGAATTTAAAGGGTACGGCTCCATGCACATCCAACACCGGTAGAGCTTTTGAAACCGTTGGGATAAATTAAAATAAAATCTTTATAGCCCGATAAAAATTTTAAAAACAAATTGCGAATGCCACTCGTGAGTGTCGTGGACTTGTTGTGCAGTCATACCAAGATCTACGGGAGGTGCTACACGCAACCAAGGAGGATACACACTTTACCTATGAGAATACCTTAAATTGATGTGGTTTTCAGTAATTTAGTTCTAAACTGAACGATAGCTCGATATTTGCTTCAGGAAACATCGGTAAACTTCCTTTATCATTCCAAGAGGCCATTATTGCCAGTTGATGTGCAAAAATAAGTCACTATTATATTGCATCATATAAGGGAGCATAACACTGGTGCTACTAGTAAATTAATGCTTCAGCCGCCACTGCCTTTTACATTTGTTCAGCCTGTACCAACTAACAAACACCAAAATAGCAATGGAAGGTCTTTGTTTTCACGAATCCCTTATTAAATACTGGCATTGATTTCTACTCCACGAACTCATTAAATCGTAACTTCATTAGCTATTGTTTGCTTGTTAAATTTGCTAAACCAACCATAACGAAGCAGTTTAAGCACACGTTTACCTATGAAAAGGTTCTCGAATTGTTACTTCCTACAAATTTTATATTTATTATTAAACGTATAAGTACTTCAAACTTTCCTTAGCTTTTGAATACTACTGCATATTGAAGTTATTGTCAATCCTACATTCACTGAGTTGATCTGTTATTGTTTATACCTTTCGTTTCTGTTTTGTTTTGTTTTGCTTTGGTTAGTATTTTAAATTCACGTCTAAATGCGATTCTTGAAAAAAATATTATGTTGACGGTTTGTCTGCAAGTACACCTGCTTCTTGGAATATGTTTCTAAAAAGATTGTCTGAAAACACGTTTTCCTTGGATGTACATTCGAGAGAAATGTGTGGTCTTCGTATTGCCCTATAATGTTTTTATTTCTTTAATGTTGGTAGAATCCAGAGAGCCCTATATGGCAGGTTCCTTATTGCTTTGAATTCAAATGTTCAGAGAGGGCAATGAGAGACCCGTTGAACTAAGCAGCCCTCCAGTTGCCACGAAACATGGTAGCATACCCGCCTAAAATATGAGAAGTTAATGAAATGGAAGTTAAATAATTCACTATTCTAGCATTCCCTCATCTAAAAATAAGGACCGACCAGGGAAAATCCTACCCGAGTCCTCGAGAATGCCAATCTTATGCGTTACTGCAGAGACCTCTCTCTTGATTACATAAGCAACCATAATAACACTTAAAAAATTTGAATTTTGCATTATCTTGGTTATGGTTCACTTTTATTTTTTAAGACATCAGGTCGACTACATTATACAAAGATACCCAGTAAGATAAGGCACGCCATATTTGTCTTTTTTCAAGGGAAGTACATTATTCGAAAATTTCTCTCGGCACCATGCTTAATCCTCCATTATTTGACTATAGATAAGAACAAAAACCACTCCGATATTTGCATGTAATTCGTTTCCATGTTTCTTCAATTTTTAAAGCATGTAATAAAAAGCACATCTAAGTTCATGGCCATAACGACCAGTTCATTGCATGTGGCTGCAAAATAATAAAAAAGACATATGGCTGGTTGATGTTATTTTCCATAGATGGCGACCTTAATTATTTTGGAAGAAGGCACATGTTGAAAAAACCCGAGCAGAGTCTGTCGAGTGTGAAATTACTCTTTGTCACCATTAAATTTTTCTCCGAGTTTCTATTTCAGGGAAGCAATTTGTTATAATCTTTAACAAAAGAAAGAGCTGATATCACGCTTCCCTGAATTTTAAATAATGATACTTATTGCTTCCAGCAGAACAGAGGAAGCGATTTGCCTTCTTCTCCCTTCTGACCTTAATATCTTCATGATATTAAAACAATAATGGAAGTGCAGCCTGCCATTATAATGCAATCACTAAAAGAAAAATTGTTGGAGAAAAGTAATAGCTTATTTCTTCTGAATCTTAATTCAAGAAATATCAGAGTTGAAGCTTAAGATGAAATGCAGAGTACGAGTGGATATTTTGACTGAGGGCTCCACCATTTCTCAAACTGTTACTGCACTAGGGAATCGAAATGTTTGCCTATTTTAGTAACTTAATTATTTGACTGAATCATCACCATCAAACGGGCTTCAAACCGAATACCCTACTGTCATAACAATTCCATTTTATATACAATGTGAAATTGTAGAAGAAAAGCCAATGGCAAAATAATATATTGCATAAAAACAAAAGTCTGAAAATCTTCATATAAAATTGCATCGAGAGACAAAAAGAAATATAAATATATACAAGTTGTATTCACTATACCTGAAATATGATAAGCTTTTATTTTCTTACACGATATCACATTAATCGAGATAGACTTTTGTAGCTGCAATGGTAAGAAATTAAAGTGGGCCTTAAGTGATAGAAAGGTTTTAATAGCTGTACACTTTAAAATTCTCTTTCTGTGGCCAAGAAAGCTAAACATAAGTGTACATACTTGGTTTTCTCTCCTCACTCGTGTACAGATTGTTCCGAAAACACTTATTTTTCTGTATCCTTAATGTGTCCCTGAGGGGAAGGGCTAGACGTTCAGATGCTGCGGTGCGAGCGCTTAGATGACGTTACTAGAAGTACGCCGGACGCCTCCCGAAGGGAAGCTCTTCGGATTGGGTTGGTCTCGGCGTGGCAGTGATTTCCGACACCCATGAATGTTTCCCACGTCTTTAGGCATAGCCGTCCAGGATTAGGAGACGCTTCAAAAATTTCCGGAATGAGCGTGTTTATTCAGTAATATTGTGTGTTAGAAAATCGGCAGCCCGATCAAAGTCATTTGGTAGCCTTCCGGGATGAGCTGATGGAAGTAAGTGGTGTATATACTTCCATAGAAAGGGAAGCACCTTCTAGACTCCAGGAAAGGACCATGGAGCTACTCTATGGAAGACTAACAAGTTGCATTCTTTGAGAGTAAACAGCATGAGTCATCATTTTCATTGTGAAATAAATTTGCTTAATTTTTGTAACCGTTAAACCGCAATGTATAGACCCAAACTTACTATGAAAAAGTATATATCTCGTTAAATTTATATTAAAGAAGCCTTATGTGTCATTAGCCACCTATATTAGTTTTTTCTGGTTGCCGTTTAATAGAAAATAAATTGCCACTTGTTACTCATTTTCAGACTAAAAGTCCAATCCAAGAACAACATAGTCAGCTGCTTTATAAATATATGGATATCATTGAGCCTTTTCAGTCCCTTTAGGCCGGTTGCATAAAAATCGTAAACTGCAGTAGATCAAAATTAAATAGAGTTTGCGAGCCCGCATGGATTGTAAAATGCTGATCTTAGATAAGATTAACGCCGTTCAGCACTGATGCTAGATCACAGAAACAAATGCGACCACATCGCCAAATATGTCGCAACATTCGTATTGTATCGAAAGGATTCGAGAATTATTGGAACTATTGGACCTTTTTTTGTTTGTAATTTACGACCTTTAACTTTTTATGTAATATCGGACGATAAATGAAATGGGTGAAGTAATGCTCAAATGGGCCCAGGGTCCATGGAGCTTAGAGTTATCCGACATTCGTCTTTTAGGATAAGGTAAAACCCCGGAAAAAAACCTTATCCAGGTAACTCGCCCTGACCGAGATTCAAACTCGGGACCCCTGGAACGTGAGGCAGAAATGCTACCATCTACGCTACCGAAGCGAGCAACTCTTATTCAGGTGCACAGAGCAGCCAATCTGGACATAACAAAAACTAAATAAATCTTTCGCATTATGGTCATTAGTCCTACAAATAGTATTATTTTATATAAGCAGTATATAAATTTACTACATATTGAAACAGTGCGTATCTAAAGTTACTCATTTCGCTTACTTTACTGCGGTGTAAGCCAAATGTACATATTTTTCATTTTCGTCTGTTTAGAATACTGCGAGTTGGAAAATATAAACAGATAATGGAAGTTGAAGCAAAGAAGAATATGTAATACAAATGTTGTTTCTATTATGGGAAGAACTCGAAGTAATTTCACAGGTAATTTCATTGTTAAATATGGGAATATTCTTTTCACAACACCATAAGATCTTTCAATAACTGACCTTGTTTGTCGTTAACCCTGTTATATGCTCGTTCTGCAGGAGTTTGTTCTTGCAATGTAAATGTAAGTAATGACAGCAGCAAAAATCAGTGTCTGCTAGGAGCATATCTCGGGGAAATTCTTCAGCTTCAAACTGTGCATAAATTCTAGAATTTCTAAAAATGTTGCAATCATGTGCTGAACCTGGCCACATAGTAAAAGTTTTCGGAAACAAAGTTTTGAGTCACAGATAGCTTGAACATTTAAAGAAAACCAACCATGGCGATTTCTATAAATCTCGGCATTATTCTTACCAGGTGATATAATTGGGATATTTGTGCAGTCTATTTATTGGGTATATTATGGAAATCTTTCATAGTCCTTCTTATTTCACCCTCTTCCACAGGCATCCTGATGAAATGAAGTCTTAACGCTGGAAGCTTCCATTTGCATAGAACCGTGATGTGAGAAAGACCTTAAATATTGGATTGAATGCATAATTCTTTAGGGTTAGTGTTCTTAGTTCTGCACGAAGCCTATGCTCCAGTTCTTCAACTACATACTATGATAGTCGAAATCTCAATTTAAATTCTCTTTCATTAAGTTCTAAGATGACATTTCCTCTATGTTGGAAAACTCGAGGGGCCCTTTCAAATTGAAAATTCTTATCCGAGATATCAGAGTAATCTGAAAATAATAAAAATATATAAGTTATGGAGACCGTTCATCATTAACAGACGATTGTAAAATAAAGAGGATAATTATTTTGCCCACGTAACCCCAAAAAGCATTACATACCATTTTATTTAAAGCTGCACTACCCATTTCTTCTCAGGAGCTATTGTGTAAATTCTGCAGTTCTTCTGATCTAAGTTCAATCAACTTAACGGGAGAATATTCACCAGTTAGATTTGATCTTAGATCAACAGGTCATGAACTTAGATAAATGTTTATACAACCAAATATCTAAGTTTGACTTGACTGAAGATCATTTTCGTATGCTTGAACTTAGATTATCTTTTATGCAACCGGGCCTACATCTGTGTAAGTACCTATGTAGATTCACATAAATTAGACACTATAATGAACCTAATTTATTAGCTGAGTGGTTAGATAAAGCCATGGTAATATACATAATACATACAAGTATTTATAATATATAAAAGTATTTAGGTTTGAACAAAAACATCTAAGTTATCCGAAAATGTTTATTATGCCTGTAAAACATTTTGTGCGATACTTACATTTTACTTACAGAATTTTCACCTCAGTAGTATTTAATAGTACCATTACAGCTCCTTTTGCTTTATTTATATTAAATACTATATAGAAATTGAACTCTCGCTGAATAAGTATAACCTGAAGTTTTAGTATAAAAATATTCTAGCCAGACTTTAGAAAAACTGGCAGAGACGTTCAGGAACAAGAAACAGAGAAGTCCCTATACTCCTTTTTTTTAGGAATTTTCTGATCAGTGCTGCGATTAGCCTACGTATAGGATCAAAATATGACTGATTTATGTGACTAACGTAGTAAACGCTATTCAATGTGAGCCAAGGCTGCGACCACAGCCATCTGTTGCCCATTTTCAACGTCGTTACTTGCGCCATTGTGTTTCTTCTGAAAGTTTTAATGCCCCACACTCGACCTCTGACTCCTTGGATGATGAATCACAGAAAATAAATCAACGATAGCGCCTACGAGTCTCCGACTTTCTGTGGAAGCTGCCTCCAGAATGGAAACTTCCTTAACCATCCTCCGTTTATTTTCATGCTGAAATTAGAACTCTGACCTTTAAAACAACCAATCACATTAAAACCTTCAGAATTTCGTGTTGTTTAATGGTGTCTTGTTTAAAAACCATTTTCATAAGAGAAAAACTAATTGGAATTAGATGATACTAAATAAATAAGTAGTCATTTCACTTCATAGCTCATTCAACACAGCATTTTCCTGTTGCACGAGGGGTTCGGTGTTCGATGGGAAAGATTTTGCGGCCTAGATTATTTCCAGTCATTCACAGAGCTGAATTAGAATGTGTTTGTGTGTGTGTGTGTGTGTGTGTGTGTGTGTGTGTGTGTGTGTGTGTGTGTGTGTGTGTGTGTGTTTTATACACTGTAGAAAAAATACAGCGATAACTTTACCACAGTTATGACTGCCGATAGCTAAGCTAAAATGCAGCTATTACAGTCACTGAAGGGATACAAATCTAACAAATAAGAAAAGACAGCTAAATTAGAAGGAAAGATGTTCCTTGCTGTTATATAGGCTACAATTAGGAATAGAATATTCTGGAACAGGAAAATGGCATCGAGTTTTCAGAGAGTTACTTTTCAGGATAATGTTACCTATAATTATTCTTTACATTTATTATTGTTTACGTTAATTTCTAAGACTGCTTGAAAACCTAGCATAATAGGCTCAAATACGATGATAACATTTTTAAGATATATATGTAGCAAGAATAACCTGGGCATAGGTTGCTTAGTATGTAAAAGGCATTCCCAATGTTAGTCATTTGTTAACCGAAGCCCGCTACCAGTTTTCACATACAGCTACAGTGCTTCGTAAACAAACCAGTATCTGAAACAAATGAGTGCGTGGTTTTTGTAGATGCTTTTATCTTAAAAACAGCATATAGGTAAAGTAACCTAGCATCTCAATGCTACAAATGCTGATTATTATGGGTAAATTAATTGCAAACAGGCAACACATGTAAATTCACATTTGAAGGCATGCTTGTTATTATGAAAAGACGCACTTTTGTTTTTCAATATATACAATTAAATAAATGTAACAAACACAATATTTACTATATCTTTCTTTTAAGGTGCATACTTGGCAATGGAAATGAACGAATCTTCCAAAATACCTATTTAGGCAAATTTATGTTAAACACATCAGATAATCGAAGCCAGTCGTTTAAGGAAACTATTAGTAAAAATCCGCTAATTAGTTGCGAACCTCGAGTATTTTTTATTAAGATTATTTTATACCACGTAAAACTTAGTTCACGGAATACATTGGGATGGTAGGAAGGTGGGGTATGTCTGGCCAAGATGAAACTCACAGTTCAATAGTTCAGCTGTGTCATTTCAATCCATGTTGATGTCATAGCTTCATGTGTAGCAACCTCAAAATGTGCTACTATTTTCTTAAGTTTAAGTTTCAATCCCACACACGAAACATGAATGTATACACCCTCCACATTTTATTTGGTAGTGGACAAAAGACTGATAGAATGTGAAGTACGTTGCTACGGAAATGCAATATAGATCACTCTGTAAAATATCTTGCACTTTATCTGAAAGTTCCATTTATATAAAGCTATTTAGCCCACCTCGGTAGCTTAGAAGGTAGCGGCCTGCCTCACGTACAAGAGGTAATGAGTTCGAATCTCGGTTAGGTGAGTTACCTGGTTAAGGCTTTTTCGGAGTTTTCCCTTATCCTAAAAGACGAATGTCGAGTATCTCTAAGCTCCATGGACCCCGGACTCATTTGAGCATAATTTCACTCGTTTCATTCATCGACCGATATGACTTAACGTTGAAAGACATAAATTAGAAACACACACTTCACACAAATATTGCAAACTGTCTTCACATCCAAAATTAATCATTGCCTTCGCGATCATACAGGAGAGCAAAATATTCTTTAGCAGAGGACTTCAATAGCAATTTAGTTACTGCTTTATCAACTTCAAGTAACGTTGTTGGTAGTTTCAGGATATTGTCACCCAATTATCGGAAGGCGCGACCAACTGGCGACTGGGTGAGGGCCGGGAGGCATTCGGCCACACCTACCCCTTTGTCTTATAGCGCCAACAAAGGGATGGTCGTCTCTTTCCCCTCCCCCTGCCGTCTGGAACCTTCGGGGTGATTCACTGAAACGCGAGACTTCCAGAAACAGCGATATTCCTATAAAAAGTGGGCTGCAGTTGGCGAGTCAGTTCAGTTCTTGGCGAGCAGCCGTGAGGAGCGCCGGGTGAGTGGATGGACTGGAAGACGGTGTACGTGTATCAGAGGAGTTGTACGTAACTGTGAGCGTGCAATGGACTAGTGACAGACGATTTGGTGAATTGTAATTGTGTGCGCTAAGTAATTCTAAGTAATCGGCAAGTTTTTCAACTGTAATTCGGTGGAAATAAAGAAAATTTTGAGTTTGTGCAATTGGACTTTTAATTTCGCAACCCACAAAGTCACAATATGGTGAAGTCGTACTCTGTAGATTGCTTCCCGAATTAGTTTCACCTCGACAAAACGTAACATATTGGCACAAATCTCTAGATTCTTAATCAAAATTGAACTTATTTTAATGCCTGGGTTTTTCACTTAAATCAATAGCTTATTTCCTTTTACAAGACACACGTACTTTCTGCCATGTTGTTTCTCGATGAAGAAGTTCAGAGAGGATATTTGGCAAATATTTTTAAGACCATAGAACGCAAGTAATTATAAAATTATAAAGGCAATGTTCGCGATTATCTTTCATAAACATACAAATAAAACTCTTACTTTTGCAGGTATTTTGCCATACGAAATCTCTCTGAACACTTGGATGATTATGAATTTTCGTATTAAGGTCGGCTAACTGGTTCCGGTGGGGCGCTTTTTGAGGCCCTCCCTCGAGATGGCGGTTCCTGGCTTCTGCTGCTGTCTCCGACGTTGGTGGAATACTCTGGGCATGTTTAATCATGTTATTTTTCCATGAAAAAGTTCAGAGAGGAAATCAACAAATTTTAAATGTTGCTCTTTCTTTGATACCTTTAGGACCATAGAACGCAAGTAATTATAAAATTATAATGTTATTAGATTAAATAAAATGTTTAATTGTGTTTAATGTAGGGTATTTCGCATTCAAAACTGTAAGTAATTTTGCCTCTGGTCAAATTTGGCCGAAATCAGTTACAGTTGATTATTTTAGGACTGTTTTTACTTAGAGTATAAAATAGCTTTTCTTTAGTGGAAACTCTGAGTCATAAATGCTCGGACACTCCACGCTACAAAAGAGTTCTGTAATTCGGTTACCTGTCAGTGATTATGCCGAAATTTCGAGTTTTATATTACGCGAAAGACATTCCAAATCCTAATATTGAAAAGGTAAGATACAAGCACATCGTTTCACCAAGGTTACTTTGAGACTTAATACTCGCCTCTTATACTCATATATAGCTGTTCACCTGCCAGAGGCATGCTGATCACCGTGCTTCAAAGCTATTAAAACTAATAGAACTGTAAACTTTTAAGAAGGCTGTGAAATATGTGCTCCTCTGTTGCGCCGGAATTTCTTCATGCAGGAGTTTTTAAATTGCGTAATGGTTCTAGAACACTGACCTTCATTCAGAGAACAGTAAGCGAGACCAGATCTAACCTTCTTTTTTCTGTCCCATTCGAACTCCTACACTTAAACTCCTACATTTAGCGAACTTATTGCTTCCTTACCGTGCGCATCTGTCCCTTCCTCCCAAGTACAATTGGCTGTAAAGTACTGTGACATTGTTACACATATATTAAGGGTCATAAAGAAATGAGCCCTACAGTAGATGGTAGCATGTCTGCCTTACGTTCAAGAGGTCCCGAGTTGGAATCTCGGTCAGGGTGAGTTACCTGGATAAGGTTTTTTTCGGGATTTTGCCTTATCCTGAAAGACGAATGTCGGGCAACTCTAAGTTCCATGTACCCCGGACTCCTTTGAGCATCGTTTTACCCATTTTATTCATCCTCCGATATGACTAAACGTTGGGGAACGTAAATTACAAAAAAATAAAAAGATAAATAAATAAAAGATAAACAAATAAAAATAAAGAAATGTATACTAAAATAATGTTAAATAGTTATGCATTGTGTGAAATCTTCCATAATCCACATGTAAATAAGCCTCCAACATCAAGTTGTTTAAGAAGAGATATGTCTTGTTGGTTACAAAATCACAATGTCCCTTTTGACGAAAATAGCACCAAAACAAAATTATATCATTTATTTCTAACCAACAAATCTCAGAAGAAGAACTTTTCTCAGAACTTTTTCATTGACCAAATATTGGCAGAAAATAACTACGCAACCTTAAGGCTCTCCCTCTCTCAGCCGAATCTGACACCTACTGGATTAATATGGGAAGAATTCCAACAATAGTTTGCTTGCAGAAATATAACCTTTAAAATTAAATAAATTACAACTGAAAACAATGTGATGGAAAGCAGTGAAAAGGATTACAGTAATAGTGACTCAGCAGACGAAGACACCTGAGGCGTAGAATTAAAATATGACTAATGCAAAACTGTTTATTTCTGTGTTAAGTTTTTGTAAGTGAAAAACCGTTCTGGAACTACAGTGTTTGATTTGCTGGAGACTGTACTATTTCTCTAAATAGCGACGCATGAAATAAACAATACAGTGACACTTGAGAAGGTGAAGTCATCGCAATGAGAAGTCAATGTCACTGAAGACCAGGGAAGAGAGCCAAGAGACTTGCATAAAAGCTTTCATTTAAATACTTCAGTGTTCAAGAACCATTCCGCGACTTATTCATGTCAGTAAAGTGTACAAAAATCAGGTTGTCGCGTTTATCCGTTAAAATGATCGGTAGACCAGCGTCTTACCAGCAAAGACAGCTAGACCGATACCTGAAATTACTGAAGTAATGTGCAAATATTGGAAATGGCCGAATAAATTTGGAGGTTGCAGTTAGTTTTATAATTATCTTCTGGTGAACATGTTGGTTATATACTGAATACAAAAGTACCATCTGTTAAGTTCTAGTTCGTGTAAATACTTGAACTAAATGAATAGGA
This sequence comes from Mantis religiosa, assembly GCA_030765055.1. Classification (NCBI taxonomy): domain Eukaryota; kingdom Metazoa; phylum Arthropoda; class Insecta; order Mantodea; family Mantidae; genus Mantis; species Mantis religiosa. Next base: position 113,664,548 of record CM060957.1, on the reverse strand, counting down.
TAAAACAAACCTGGCATCTCCATTAATAAATACGCCAGTCTTGTGTTTTCTCTAGACCGAATGACTAGTGGCCTTTGCCCCTCCCATTTAATAACGTCAGGCGCAATCTGTTAGAACGTTATCTATGAGAGAAAAGCGAAGTATCACAAACACGTTGCTGTTTTTATTATTTTTCTTCTGATCGTTTCCGTTTCACTCCGATTGCCGAAAGCCTTTGGGAACGCGAATGAAATAAATCAATGATGCCGGATATGAACTCCATGTACAATGTTGCCTACAGCTATTTTACACCTCCACCTTTCTGGTAGGTCACTCAGGTGGAATCTAAAAGCAGCGTGAGTTCTACGTAAAGGTTATGTTAAGCTTTTGGAGTATTTGACAATAATCTATTCAGGAACATTCATACCAGAATGTTAGCTAAAATATAAATTCATGAAAATTTGCGATTTAAATAAAGTACTGATAATGTTCATCAATCTTCAGAAGCATATTTTTTAATCTTTCGTAAGATCTTATCTAGTAATTTATAAGTATTTTATTACTGAGATTTCTTAAACATTTATTCAAGAACTTAAGACGTAATGAGCACTTATTAGCTTTTAAGAAGTTATGCTAGACATTCACAGAAAATTACAGTTATACATTCCATTTTGCATGCACACATGATTAAACATATGTTTAAGGTGGATTTTCAGAAAATCCAAATTTTAGAGGGAATTTATTCATAATATTCGTGTCGCATGTTGGAAAATGCTGGATTTAAATGCCTAGTCTGTTATTTAACCAGCATTTTGACTTTTAATTATAATGCTTACAAGTGGGCGTGCACATATATACACGAACATACATGTTTTTCAAATTTAAGATAATCCTACAGCATGTTTGCCAGCGAATTCACAGCATGAAAATCCTCAGTAGAATTCAACACTTCCCCAACTTCTACTATACGTAGTAGAGAAGGAAAGTAAAAAGAAAAAAAAAAAATAATCACGAGAATGCAAAAATTGTGCCTAGCACATTTTCCAATATTTCGGCTGTAAAATGTTGTCTAGCTTTCAACAGGTATCAGGTTTGTTCAGGCACAGGACATCGTTTATAAACATTTTATGATATGCAATGCGAACATTGTTTTGCATCAATAGCTTAAAGAACGAAAGGTGCGTCCACCGATACGAGTTCTGCACAGATTCGTGCCGAAGGAATCGCAACAGCCAAGAGAAATCCTATCGCTCCTATATTTATTTAACATTATTTTATAAATATTTTTATACGATATTCCTTATAGAAAAATATAAGAAAACGAGTGAACAAAATTAATGTGGCTGAACCTGTTACTTAGAATTTAAACTTTTAAGCTTACTTAAAGTCAGGTCAAAAGTTTTACGTAATCTTCCTCTATCCTTTAATATTCACTTAATATAAAGATATGCTATATTATTCATGTGAACGGTTATTTGTTTTCTCTGAGTGTCATTAATCACGATAACGTTTTCCATACATAAATATGACTTGTAATTAAGAAAGGTAACACTGTAGGCAAAAATTAATAACAAAGCTTCACAATCGCTTGTTAGATGGCATACTTAGCGTTGTGTAAAATGGAAACATACAAAAATGCAAGTTAGAAAGTTAGAAATACTATTTAACTCAATTTGAACACATGACCTATATACTCTGTAATTTTTTTTTTTTTTTCAACTTTCAATTTCACATTTGTGTAAGCTTTGATAAAATCCAGCAACGGTAAACCGGTCTTCGCAATATTTACAGAATCGTTAAGATATATATCATCCATCAGAAATAGTCACACCTAAATTATATGCTTTTGCAATCAGTAGAACCATTTTGATAGAGTAAAGTCATAAAAATTATGTATGATGATGATGATTTGGATATAAGGGCGCTCAACTGCTGGGTCATCAGCGCCCTTACAAAAACTAATTCATGGCAATAGCCAAATATAAATTACTAAAAATTTAAAAACATTTTAAAACAAACAAAATAACTATAAATCAACTAAGCCCAAATGGGTAAAACACAATAAAAATATAATGTCCAATAAAATACCAAAATGCGTAAAAATACTACTTTAAATATCAACTTTCCAATACAAAAGCTACCTGCCCAGTGGTGGTCGAATCAATTTGTTCCATTTCTTTCGGGCAGGGCTAGCACTTTCAGCAGGTTTTTCCTTTTTCCTCACTATCGTTTACCCGCTCCACATCCTGAATGGACGAGGACGGTTTCCGCAATGGTAACTTCGAATCGAGTCTCTCGAAACGAACGGAAACTGCGACCGGCGAAGATGACAGTCGCCAATCGGTGTCCTCTCCAGATGAATCCTCAGATGATGACGGAGATGTTCGTGGACTTTGGTGCTGGCTAGCTTTCCTTTCACTGGTCTTACTATTTTCGTTAGTCAAGTCAGTTGTGTCATAAGTGATCCTAAATTTCCTTGGTGATACATTATATATTACCGATTCACTTCTTGAAGTGGATGCTTTCGGTGGTGACTAGGTTGAGTCCTTAGTACTGGACTTGGTCGGCGCGCTCACTGTTGCTCGTGCTGGTGTTTGTTGCTTTGGCTGTGATCTTGGTGTAATTGATCTTTCGGATATTGCTACCCCGTTTATGTCGCTGGATTGTGTTGCGATTTCACGTTTAGGTACCGGCTTAGTTGCAACTGCATTATAAGTAACGGTCCTAGGGATAGAAGGTTAACGATTACGCAAGAGTATCCGGGCTTCCACGAAGGACACCCTCTCTCTTACCCGGATCTCTTGGATCGCCTTCTCCTCCAAAAAACGGAGGAACGATTACCACTGCAGTTGACACACGTTGCAAGTGATGTACATGCATTATCATGCTTGACTTCCCCACAGTCAACGCAAGTTGCAACTCCATTATATGAATCACTGGTGTAGCCAAAGCGCTGGCATTTATAACACCTCAATGGATTGGGCATATACTGCCTCACTTCAATAGCTTCATATCCTGCCTTAATCCTTCGCGTGAGATCTACCCGTTCAAAGGTAAGAAACAGGGTACGAGTGGGTACTGTTTCACCTCGTTCTTTGCAGTGAACTCGATATACATTACTCACACCTTGTTCTGCCAAGTTTTCCTGAATCTCCTCATTGGACATACCGTCAAATGCGCTGGTGTTGACAACATCACGCGAGGAGTGCAGAGTTCTATGCAATTCCACGCGTACCGGATAGCTCGTAGGTATTTTGGTTTCCAAAATTTTCGCAGCCTGCGTCGGAGAAACTGCCCCGAGCAGAAGCGTGCCTTTGCAAAATCGCGTACATGAGTGTACAGGACCAGCAATACTATCTAAACCCTTCTGAATAATAAACGGGTTCACGGTAGTAAGTTTGGCCCTTCCCCAGTTCTAAAAATAACTAGATAACGAGGACCACAAGACTTTTCTTTTCCTCGTTTTATTTTAAGGTTTGCCATAAAAAGTTGAATATGTTTCATCCTCTAGTGCTCCCCACCCACCACGGAGCCCAACGGGGGTCATCCAACTGGGATGACAGGGCTACACAGGGTATATAGCGGGCTCGCCGTCCTACTCACCCTGGAGTTCGGTACAGTACCTAGTCCTGGCCGATTGATTAGGGGCGGGTTAGTCCATAACCTCCCGTTTAGGGGAAGCAGAAACCAAAGTAGTCTATTGGAAATGCGCACCCTCTCCGAATTCAGAAGAACACTGGAACGATCTCAGATGTGCATCCCTCAAACACCAGCACAAACCTTTCCACCGACACGGGTCTCCACGCACGGTCTACATGTGGGTGGGTGTTTTGTCTGACCAATCACCACGAAGAGGAACCCACATCGAGGGTGTCAAGTTGGGATGGCCAATTCCCGTACCTACATCAGTAGGCCCCTGAGGGAAAATTATGTATATTTTCCAATATGTGTGTATTAGAAAAATCGAGAAAAATAATACCGCCTTTCTACTCGAGTCAAATAATATTTTGTTATGCCAGAATAAGGATACCTATCAGGAATATTTAATTTGCAACTTTCGTTTAGCTGAAACAAATTTGCATTATATTGTAGTTTCTCCAAATAAACTCCAGTGCATTTTATTGTTACATATTTCTCACGTACAACAAGACGAATTAACCACAGTAACTGTTGAGTATTTTAAAGACCAGCATTGTCCCATCCTGTTTGCAGCCTAAGGTCCAATACAATTGGATGCAGAAGAAAGAAAGCTCTAGCTGGGAATATGTGTGTAAATTGTATGTTTTATTGAATTGCAAGTAATGAATAGATATTCATCCATTCTGCAACACGTTTTTACTATTTTGTATGACTGAGAACCCATAAAGATTTATAAAATCTTATTTTAAAACAAACATGGAAGGAAGTTAAATATGTAACTTTGCAACCAATATCTTCTTCCATCGCACTAGCGGTGTCTAAACTGTATATTCTGACGTTGAACTGTGTCAGCAGGAGCATCATTATAAATTTCTGCGCACCTTTATTCTTCTTTTTCTCTTCGTGCGTTCATGATATAAAGAGCAGAATGTTTTGAACAACAAAGTCTATATATTGTAGTATATGAAATTCTGGAAATCCCAGGAATACATAATGGTGATAAGAATTCAGGTATGGATTCTGGCATATCAGCTTTATCTTGCGAAACTAATTTTTATACAGTTGCACAAGGTTTGTGTCCTTAGATAGTAATCTCTGGATTCAACACGATTCGTAGCATGTTTTTCGAGTTCTTGTTTCATCAAGCTTCACTGCTCTCTATCTACAGTGCTAATTATTTAACGGCTCTCTCTGTTCCCCATAGACTTTTATTTTACCTTTTTCCTTTAATATTTTAAAGTCCCATGTCGACGACCACTTGACCCAAGCAACGATGGATAGCGCTAATAATTAATGTTATGGTCCGGAAACACAGAGGACATTATGAACTTCTTTCTCGGGTAATAATGTTATTAGGTTTTATGTGTATCTGACCTCACTGTTTAAAAGTCTATCGTGGTCAAAATGCAGTTTACAGATCAGAGGAATACTACTCAGGGATTAGGAATGGAAAGAGTTTATCGGCAACTTTCGTTGACAGTGTACTCTTTGTAAATGTAGTTCTATAGTCAGAAACTATAGTGGGGGGATCTGACTGTGCATATGCATTTATGTATTTTATTAAGACAATAGTAGTATTTATTTAGGGCATTCTTGTTAAGCCCCTTAATATTTGCAAACCGTAAATCGATGGATTCATGTTGATATCTAAGGATAATACTATCTAATCTTATGATGGATTTTAGCCCACTACACATTCTTACAAAGGACTTAATATTTTGTATTTGTCATTAATCGAGATGAGCTTACGTGGATTGGTTGTGATGCACATTTATTGGATATACTGAATGATAGTCTACGCATTAAAAATGGACCCTTATATGCTCTTTATTGACTACGACGAAAGATTCATAAATAAGTTAGCAGTTGATTGTAACAATTAAAAATATTATTGGATACAAATTTAGGTGCACTGGTTACTTTACGTGCAAAAATCAGAGTCTACCACCTAGCTTAATAAATATACTCTCCCCTTAACTCTTTTCAAACAATTCCCTAAACAGGTATTCAATTAAACATCCTCTTCGTCCGAAGAACTTGTGCAAATTGGTATTGTCAAAATTACTTTTGAAATGTTTAAATTTATTACATCTCAAGAAGGCATATCAGAACGTAAACTATCTCAAAGAATTCGTAATGCATCACAGGGAATTTGGCAGAAGGTCTTTTGAGGAGGTTGGCGCCCAGTAGTCAGAACGTAAACAGATAAGCTGCGCTATTACACGGCTCTTTTATTTTTATTTTCAATTGAATTTTTTATTTATTTTTTGTTTTTATTTATTTTACTGCTTTTTATCCTTTTAATGTTCCTTTTGTTGTTTTTTATTTTATATATTTGATTGTTCATCAAGGGAAAGAAGTAATGTTCTATTCTCTATACATATATAATTTAGGTAATGATCAGGGATTTTGTCGTTTATTTAGTGTAGTGGGGATTTCCATTCTTTCGGCGGAGAGGTGCGCGTCTAGGGGTAATGGAAGATTGGGTAGTGGCTTGGGTGCCTCAAAACAACACATAATTTATGTTTCACTGCATTTACAAGTGTAAAGAAGCTCAAATCGGTTGATGTAAGGCTCCATGGAACCGCTAAAGCCAGAAATGATTAGCTTCCAGCGTTCCTTTCTCAAGATATTAAACCATTCTCTCGGTAATGCCAAATTTCCAGGATTTTTCTGAATTATCCAGTGTAACGTTCCCACTATCAACCAGATCGCAATTCTTAAGAGTGACATGTTTTAAAACTGAATTCCAGCAGCTGGAGTCTCCGAAGATAAGAAGGTAGCTTAGGCGGTCACCATTTTTCAATGAAGCCTCTGAGCACCATCCGGATAGGAGGTACGTCCAGAAAGTAAGATATGTTTGGAAATAAAATAAAATTGTGTACAGACACCAAATATAATATATTTACTGTACAATATTCTACAAATCTTAAACTCCTTTCCACATAACTGCCGAAATTTTGCAGGCATTTGTCATAGCGAGACACAAGTTTTTGCATACCTTCTTCATAGAAGTTTGACACCTGTGTCTTCAACCAGTTGGAAACATTTTCTTTCAGCTCTTCGGAATTGTTGAAGTGTTGACCGTCAAGGAAAGATTTGAGATTCAAAAACAGATGAAAGTCGCTAGGAGTGAGGTAAGGGCTGTACGGGGTTGGTCAAACACGTCCCAGCCAAATCCCTGTAGGATGTTTTTCGTCGCATTTGCAGTGTGGTGCATATAGTACTATTTTGCAAGTAGTGGTTGTCGTGAAGATACACAACACCTTTTAACATCGCAAATTTGCCGATAAATTTCAATTGGTTTCACTTTCCTAGCATTCAGAAAACAAATCACAGATCTGATGTCACAAGCAGCGGGGTTTTCTATCAACACCGACACTGTAAACAAGCACAACAAAGCGTACATGGCTGACACCGATCTCACAATGGCGCACATTTCTTCTCCTTGATACAGAACGTCTACCACGCATGTGCTGAACTGCGATCGCAGCGCTGCAGCGGAGATAAATTGAAACAGAGCTTACTTTCTGGACGCCCCTTGAATTATGTACCTGTTTGCCAGATTGCAAGAGATTCTTCCATATAATTTTCCATTCTCTTTCTCTTCATTTGGGAGTGTTTAACTGAGATGTATTGAGCAGCTGATATTGCCTTCTCGTTGATTCGAAAACTGTGAGGTCATCACTGGTATCCAGAAAATGCCTAAGATGGATATCAATAGGTTTAAATCCAGGATATACCCTCTGAGGGTTATGTGCAGCTTTAACCACTAAGGTAATTAAAAGCTAAAGAAACTCGTTTCTAAGTATTTCATGGCCCATTCATGCGAATATGATATAAAATGTGTTTTCCTCTCTACTTTTTGGTTTGCATAGATAAGTTTTCAATACTAAGAAATTATTTCAAAACCACCCTCTTAGTTTGCCTCATTAGCAACTAATTATAAGAATAACCAAGGTTGCGGTGTTTACACGAAATGAAAACTAAGGCGCACAAACACCTAGAGACCTACAAATTGCAAATCCAGTGAGAATATATCTGCGTGGAGTCAACAGTCATCTTACAGAAGCTGCAGCCAAATGTAAGGCACCGTAACGAGTAAGGCATTCAGGCAATTAGCACAGTTTGCAAACTTAAATACAGGGCCAGTTGCTGGGAGGTGGGGTTGAGAGACAAGAAACTCCTGGGAACGAGAAAACCTTAGGGTGGGAGGGGGTGGGAATAGCGGGCCATATCTTTAGGTAAGGAGGAAACTTAATAGAGGTTTTGTAGTGTCTCACAGGGTTTCCATACGTCTCAAAACGGCGCTTAATTACTTAAGCTTTTACATATGTACATACATTGAAAGTGGCGTGTATTAAAGTAGGGCTGCAGATTCTCTGGCATCTTCTGCCTAGGGATTAGCAAAAATGGTGCAACAAGCTTTAAGTAAACTATTATTTAATGAGAACCTGCTACTTAAAACATCGTACCTTTATCAAGGCTCCTCCCTGTATATGTAGTACAAATTACTGTATATAACCTTCAAGCTCCAGCCATAGTGCAACTATACTCTGTTTTTAAAACTGGCACAGAAAAACGCGTTTGATCTACAAACACAATGGTGTGCTAGAAGGAAATAAGGAAGGTAAGATGTGAAGTACAAATATTATTTTTAACAGGACGTTTGTGACTTGTTATTGAGCAGTTTCAGATCCTCCACATGTACATATAGTAAACAGCTAAAGTGTTGTTACTCCACTAAAGAATTTGGCATTCATTTCTCGCCAAAAATTACATGTTTTGAAACAATTAAGGTAATTCCAGAAGAAGATCCGTGCACTTACGTGTGCGTGTGTTTGCGCAACAAAGCACAAGAATAGGATCATTAATGTAAGAAGTGGACTTTAATAACCAAATTAAATATACCAAAGGTAGAACATACTTTATACCTATCCTACTACAGTCAATATGGAATTTACTATTTTCGAATTTATACAGTAATTAGGAGCAATTTTACTTCTATTTGTATATGTCACCAGAATGGCTTAGGAAGAAACATACATATTATTCGCCCGCCTCGATAGCGTGGTGGTGGAGTGTCTGCCTCACGTTCACCAGGTCCCGAGTTCGAATCTCGGTCAGGGTGAGTTACCTGGATAAGTTAGAATGGTTTCTCGGGTTTGCGGCCAAGTGGTGTTTTCTTCTACCAAGCTTTCAGCCATCCTAACTCTGTGGCCTTCTTCAGGGATATGTCGTTTTGGGCAACCTAGTTCCTATTTTATAACCTAAAATATGCCTTATACATGCCTTATATACATATGCTTTATATACATTCATAAGGCATATTTTTGGTTATAAAATAGGAACTATGTTGCTCAAAACGACATATCCCTGAAGAAGGCCACAGAGTTAGGTTGGCTGAAACCTTAGTAGAAGGAAACATCACTTGGCCGCAAACCAGGGAAACCATCCTAATGAATCAACGCCGAGAACGCTTTAAATCTCTTATTACCTGGATAAGGTTTTCTCCGGGTTTTCCCCTTATCCTGAAAGACGAATGTCCGGCAACTCTAAGATCTATGGACCCTGGGCTCATTTGAGTATTATTTTGCCCATTTCACTCATCATGCGATATGACTTAACGTTGGAGGACGTAAAATTACAAAAAAGAGCATTTTATTCAAATAAAATTCACTTAACTAAAATATTACCTTTTTAAAAAATAGGGGAGCTAAAGCTTTTAGAAAGCTTGGATTTCAACAAAGTATGTGAAATATTTTACGTAAGTTTTATTTCTCATCTATATTTCAAGGTGTTTTTTTTTTCTCAAGTTACAAGTACAATGTAAAAAAATACATTTTAAAGTATCTGTGAGTGGGCTTTCATTCGGGAGACGTTTTACATAATTTCATACTATCTTAGCCATTAGAAATGTACACAAATTTGGGATAAAAGTACATAATTTTAAATGTTATTTTATAACTCATCCCCTTCGTAATTACAAAGTCATCACATGGCGACACACTCTTGAAAAGCTCCACTACCGTATAAGTTCTACCAGTTGTAATATACCGAAAATTGCAATAAATCTATTTCTGCAAATGTCTCGATTGACAAGAAGACAGTGGAGATTAAAGTTTGTCAGAAAAAGCTCTACATGACTGGGTAAAGAAGAGGATCGTGTATTTGCAACGCACAGACCGTCAAAGTATAAACTGATATTATTTTATAAAAATTCTTTACAATGTAATTTTATGAAATTTTAAACAGCGTTTTCTATTCAGGTCGCGTATTCGGCGAAGAAGTATACTTTGAGAACGATTGATATATAAAATGAGTGCTTTTAAGTTGAAATTTTGGAATTTGTCACGAAAATTATGCTTATGAAAATTGAATGAAAATGTTTGTTTAACACATTTATCGAGCACATGCACAAAATAAATATTTATTCACCTTTATAGGATGAAAAATATATCTTTTTAAACCATTTTATGAATATCTCTTACAATGTGGCTCACTTCGAATTAGTTTCATACATTGGTAGCTCCCTAAATTAAGGTTAGAGCACTGTGGCAATTATTGTAACCAAATAACTGGGTCTATTAGCAGGCTTTGGAAAATCTATATTCTATGTCTCAATCTGATGATAATTTAAAAATTTCATTGTATCCAGAATTTCAGGTGGCGAATAATGTGTAAAATATTATGAGAGAAAATAACGCATTGGAAGTTTTGCTTACGTTCACTAGCCTAAAGCTCTTCTAAAACAGTTTTTACTATTTGCAATATTTATAATATGTTGGGAAACCAATTCAATGTATCCGAGATATCGAAGTGAACATTTCACCCAAATTAAAATAAAACTATTTTAGACAAATATGCATATGTTTGTTTGTCTCTCTCCCTCTACAAACAATATAACTAAAAACTGGAGAAGTTGGAAAAATACCCAAGCTTGTATTTAACTAAAGATATTTGGTTTTAGTACAAAATAAGGCATTTAGCTATTGTCAAGGAATCAGATATTATAGTTTTCTTCAGGAAAAAGTTGAACAAGTATAAACATATAAGTTTAAAATTAATTCTTCTAATACTAATAATTCAATTTTTTTCATCTGTACCGATTTCCTTTTTATTATTACTGTCATTAATACTTACACCAATTCCGTTAATGCCTACTTATCTACTGCTGTTTATATTCGTATATCTCTTGTTGTTATTTCTGCTCACAGTAGAAGAGCTTTAGTAAAGGGTTCTTCATTTAAAAGCTAACGGGCCCATGACATTTTGCCTGTGCGCGATTGGTTGTGACACAGCCGGCTTTGCTCTTACATAAACCCCGCGCGTAAAGCATAGGTATATAACCTTATAGCAGATGGTGAAAATGTCGTCACCCCCGGCTAAACAAAAAGGAGGTATATCGGGAGAGCCCATCATTATTCACACGATTACGCTGGACCAGATTTTGTGTCTAATGTTTTATTTTAGTTCGTATAGTGTATCAGGGTTTGTCTATCAGTACACTTTGTCTATCAGTTTACCATAAGTAAACATCACACGCTGTTAGGTTGGGGAAGTGAGTATCTTTAAATTCGTCCCAAATTTTATTTATTTACAGACTTCTCTGCTTTATGGGCAGTAGCAGAATTTTGTTGAAACCACCCATGTAATTTATGTTCTTCGGTCAATTCATAATAAAATGGTTAAAAGTATCAGTTCGGTAACTCTCTGCATTCAGACTGCTCTAGAAATATTGGACCGATTATGCTTCTAAATCTAACAGCACACAAAAGTCAAATTTTCCTATCATAATAATGGATTTCTTTAACACGATGTGGATTTTCAGAGACCCAGTACTGACTTAAGTGTGCCTACACGACCACGGAATCGGGCCTCATCGGAAAAGAACAGATGCTGCCAAATACCCACCATTCACTGATGAAAGAAGCCGTTCAAAATAATCCATTCGCGGTACTGGAACACCTTGTTATACACTTAAACGGTTTTAGTTTTAAAAATTTTCATAATATAGTTGCTTTATGTGCAGAAGACTCTTAAATTCCCAACTATTGTGCTAATATCGAGGACGATTTGGTTGGTGAACGTTCCCAATATACGCCTATGTCGTCTAACTTTACCACTGTAAACACCTTATTTATACTTCCTTTTATCAACAGAACCAGTGGTCTCGAATTTCTTCACAATCTCGTGGATTGCAGACCTGAAGAAGCACTTCACTAGGGAAAGTTTGAGTATTTATTCCCTGTGCAAAAACGGCTTGGTGGTTTCCGTTTATAATGACTTTCACCGACGTAGCTCTAGCATCAAGCGTCTGTTCATTTTGGTGGCCGGTACAATGCTTCTGATTGGAGTTAACACCGCTAGCCCCCGCGCTCAACGGCAGCCGCTAGTGGGGAATACAGCAAGGTCGCGGGAAGAGCGAAACGCCATGTACTTCGTTAGGTTTCAAATGAGGAATGATATATTCTTCCCTCTAAATTTAGTGGCGCAGTTCAGTATAGCAATAGAAGTTCAATAATATGCTAGAAACTATGAAAGTTAGAATGCTTAATGGAACAATTCCTCAATTTTAATAAAGCGTTTTTTGTCCATGAAAGTAAAACAGGGAGCAAAATGTCCCTATTTACTTCGCATATGCTAAGATCAGAATTGCTTAATTGAAAAGCACAAAATTTAATTTACAATGACACCCATAACAATAAAGAAGAGTTAATTAAACCTATACTAATAATTGTGTAATACATAAAACTGTACCACTTGTTTTATCGAGAAACGAAAGTGTATAAAAGTCCTGCAAGTGTGAGGACTGACTGAGGCTGGACTAATTAATAAAAATTCTCGTATTATTGACTGAAAACAGTCGAAATGTTTTGAAACACACAGGACGAAACCTCTTCTTCCCATTCCCCAATTCATGTTCTATCACTGTCCACTTTAGCTGGTGTTATTTAAACAGTTTGTTTGTTCTTCAGTTATGCAATATTTTCGACGTTATCGTACAGTGCATATTGATCAAGTACCATTCCCTGGTGCACAGGGCAGTTGATAGACGGCTGCTACTAAGTTGATTAACTGGCATATATTGTCATCTCTATAGTATTACTCTAGAGACCAGCACGCTGTTATTAACAGGCCGTTGTTTCTAATCTAGATTGCAGTTTCTGTTAGAATCAGTATCGATGTTTGCGATTTCCACTGCTAAGATAACATTCAACAAATGTGGTATATTATATTCAGAGAAATGTGTTTTTCAAATTAGCTTAATTTCATGTTTATTGTAAAGTTATTTATAAACAAAAAGAGAAAGCAGTTTTTATAGTTATTAACGGTCATGGTAACTTCTAATTGTTTAGACAATTTCTGATGTTTATAATTCCTTATATACTTGCTCTGTCTATTGTGGTCGACTTCTATACCGTTATTTTCTCGTATAATTTAGGATTATGTAAAGTAGCCTCTCTTCTACTGGCATACTTAAGCCATTTGTTTTATATACTTCTATTTTAAGTGCTACGCTGTGCATTGGTCTTTCGGATACCTTAATTATGTTTTTTCACTAAGCAGAGAACATAACCCACCAAATTTCATCCCTGTTACTTAAAATTTTTAATAAGTGTGCTAAATGAGAATCCAATATTGAGAGCCTTACAACAAAGCAGGCAGAGCTAAAAAATTCTAAAATTTAAGTAGGGTTCCTCTCTGTATTCTAATTGTTCCGCAAATATTTTGAAACAAATTAAATTTCAAGTTAACATTTTTGTAACATTTCCCAGTTACATAAATAAAATCAATGTCTAAGTCTCATAAAAGATGTTTCACTAAGAAGCATTTTTGCTTATTGTTTCTTTCCATCATTTTTTTACGTCCTCCAACGTTAAGTCATATAGGACGATGAATGGAATAGGCGAAATTATGCACATATAATCCCAGGTACCATAGAGCTTAGAATTACCCAACATTCGTCTTTTAGGATAAGGGAAAACCCTGGAAAAGCCTTATCCAGGTAACTCACCCTGACCGAGATTCGAACTCGGAACCTCTTGAACGTGAGGCAGACATGCTACCACCCCGCTACCGAAGCGGGCTCTTTTCCTCAAACGCAATTACATAATTTTGCTTGGAGACACTTTTAGGTTATATTGAGTATCAGGACAATATTCAATCCCGAAATGCTTTCAATAGACATTTTAGTTTAGCTTGGTATTAAAGTTCAGAGGGATAGTAAGAGAGCCAATATTCTTTGCGAAGAAAGCTCGCTATATTATGCTACAGTTTATGTTTTGCATAGTATTAGCCTTTATTAAAGAGTAAAAAGTATTGTGTCACTTGAAGTTTAAAAAAATTATACATGAAAATGGAAAGATTGTGACATAACAAATTCTATATATTCTTAGGGGTCAAAAATTTCTGAAGTAGCTATTTGTTCATCTTGGTGAGTACATATAGTTTCATTTAAAAATACTCTCATAATGAAGATTTGTTCATTGATACACACTGGAAATTGAATACATTAATTTTGTTTGCGATAACCTTGTGAAAGTATTTATAGTTTCATCAATATTTTTAAACCACGCTTGAGAATATAAAAATATAAATGGGCGTTTCATTATTTGTGTTTAAAAATTACGATTGGATTTAAAATTTGCAAGTGCATTGCATTTATGTAACCTAAATATAATCGCTATTTGTCATCTAATAGAAAAATTGTAGCTCTTAAAGCTTTCACTTTAAAGCAAACGTTACCATCGTTAAAGTTACTCAAATATAGACAAACATGTTTAAAGGTGTGACACCCTATTTAACTTACAATTTCACATTCTTTAGACCTGAAGCCAATTCCATCTTTGAAAACTAAATTGTTCTTTCACACTAACCGTGAGTAGACCAAATTTTGGTTAGGTGGTATAAGACTGAAAAATTCACTGCATTAGCCGGGGCTTGAACACGGAGATACGTGTTGAAATCCCGGCTACGGCATTGAATTTTTCAGTCTGACTCCTCCTGTCCGATTGTATCTTCATTTACTTCTGCTTTAATAGTAATAAATGTTCAAATAAATAAAATTTGTTGTGTCATTCATATCATACCAGATAATTGGAACATATATTTAAAATATATAAAGAGGTTTCATTATCAGGTGATAGTAAAATATTAGATATGTTTAACAAATATATAGATACAATGTTAGATTTCTTAGGTACAGATGGTAAATATACCGTAAGTCATTTGCGGTTACAAGTCTCAACAAGATTTCATAATTTCTCGGATATGTTTCTTATCATTTACTGAAGAAACACAGAGATGGAACAAAGGGAGAATGGTAATATTAGTAATGGTAAATTAAATGACAAAAAATATGTGAATAGTGGGAGATATTTATAATAAATAAAATAATTTTTCGGAAGTAAAATAACAAGTTAAAGCAGAGCTGAAAAATAATGACATGCCAATATAAAAATACAGACCTCTAGAATAAGATTTCGACTCTGTCACCTTATTATAAGAAGCTAATTTTAAATTATTTTCTTTGTAAAATATAATATTAATAGCTAAAATACCAAGAGGGAATTCTTTCAGACAGATTCCTCTTCAAACTACATTCAGTCTTTGCAGCAGCTATGTCACAAAACCTGGTACGTTTACAACCCCGACGGTCCTGGGAATTGGAACAAAACATCAAAAATTAACGACATACATCTCAGAAGCAAGAACCCCATGCACAAAGTGAGCTGTAAAAGGCAAGAAAACTATCTCTTCTGCTGCAAGTACGAAGAAAAAGAATGTCGATACAAGCAGTACTAGAAACTTGGTCTGGGTGGTCTTGCCCATTTGTTTGATCAAAGCAACGGAATTTGGCTTCAGTATTTTCTGGACTCTGTAGAAGTAAATGTCACAGAGCCTTCCACTAATGGCGATAAGAAACAGATAAACCGCAGTTGCGAAGTTTGAATACAATACATACCTCATACGTAATGATCCCTTAAGAAGCTATTTAAACCTCCAATGGGGTACCACAGCTTGGTAAATTAAATGCATGCACTGCCTACGTATTGACTCAGAGGTGATGCATAAATTAATTTGTAGATATTAATACTTTTAAAAGTTACAAATGGAGTGTCACAAAAAGTTTTTCGTCTTAGTGTTGTTTGCACGATTCCAGTCAAAATTAATTTCCAGTAGTTTCACTTGAAACTAATTTTATTAAGAGTGAATGCGAGGATGCTCAAGTTTTTCTCGGGAAGCAGGCAAAGCGCTTCGGGAGGGCATATCTCTCCCATGATCAGGTTATTTATTAAATGTTATATCCACAATTTAATCACTGGATGTAACACAAATATAAACAAAGACAAAACACTGTTAACATTCGCATTACTGAACAAAAGGCTGTGTTCGGTAAATTAAATGCCAGGGCAGGAGAAAAACAGACCTTTACTGAAAACAGTCTTTTGTTCCGTAATGCGAATGTTGATAATGTTTTGTCTTTGCTTATACTTGTGTTATATCCAGTGATTCATTTGTGATTATAACATATCTTAAAATATCCTGATGATGGAAGAGATGTAAGCTCCCGAAACGTCGATTTCTAATCGTCTTTTCACCTGGCTTGTTTCCCGAGAAGAACTTGAACATATTCGTTGCCAGGAAACCTTCAGGTTTTAACGCGAGGATTATTCTGCTTCAGCAGGGGAGTACATACAGATGAACCAACAGGATAGATTGCTTTATGTTCAGATTTTGGTAGTACTAACAAAAACATACTAACATCTAGTGTTTGTAACGATGACGGCAGTTTTGGGGCCGCGCCGTGGCTTAGTGGTTAGACCGTTCGGCTCTCACCAAGGTGGTCCGGGTTCGATCCCAGGCGACCGCAAAGTGAGATTTGTAGTGGACAACACGGCGCTGGGGCGGGTTTTCTCCGGGATCTCCGGTTTCCCCCGCCATCTCATTCCACCGATGCTCCATCTTCATCCCATGTATCATCAGTGTCACCGCCTGCGGTGCCGTACGTAGTAAAAGCGGGCGTTAAACACTACACATTTCATTTCATTACAGGGCCGTTTTCTTGGTTCCGGCTGATGATGTGGAAGAATTTCCACGTAATCGAAATCCCGAACAACTTATAAGTAAAGTGTCATTATTTCTTATAAGATACGTGCAGTTTTAAATTACGAATTGTTATCTTTGTATATATTTGTTTGCTTCGCTGTTAATAGCTTCATATGGTACGTACGTTATTCGAATGAAAGTTACATCCGGTTGTTTAAACCTGAGACGTCGTTCTTCTCAGTACGTATAAATTTTGACGAACTCTTAATAAATATATTTCCTATTAAAACGATTACTAAGTATGATAATAGAAAACTTCGGTAGCGAAAACGGTAGCGTATCTGCCTAACGTCCAACAGCTCCTGACTTCGAATCTCGGTCTGGGTGAGTTACCTGGATAAGTAATTTCCGGGGGTTTCCATTATTCTTAAATACGAATGTAGGTAACCCTAATCTCTATGGACCCCGGGCTTATTTGAGCATCATACCACCAATTTCCTTCAGCGTCCGATATGACGACGTTGGAGGCGTAAATTACAAAAACAAAAACAAAAACAAAAATTAATTGCACCTAATAGTGGTTAACAATAAAGCCCGGGCCTTAAAGTACTTACAGCATAGTAATTCGCCATTAAGTTAGTTCTCTCGTGTGTTTATGAGAACTCCTAAGTGGTTTACCGGAAAAAAAACACGAGTCATTTGGAGAATTTAATGTCATGTTGGCACGTTGGCCACAGTAGCTCAAGGGTTAGAGCGGCTGGACGGCAACCAGAAGATCCATGGTTCAAATCCCGGCTATGGTATTGAATTTTTCAATCTGACTCTCCTTTTCATACGTTAGCCTACTCAGGGCTAGTATGAAAGAACAATTAATTTCTATTAATCGACCTAATAGTGGTTAACTATAAAGCTCGGGCCTTAAACTACTTACACGTAGTAAGTCACCATGAAGGTAGTTGTCTCATGTGTTTATGAGAACTCCTAAGTGGTTTACTGGGAAAACACGAGTCAGTTGGAGAATTTAATGTCATGTCGGCATGTGGCCATAGTAGCTGAATTGGTTACAGAGGCTGTACGGAGACCAGTAGATACGTGGTTCACATCCCGGGTATGGCATTGATTTTTTCATTCTGACTCTACTTTTCCATACTTTAGCCTACACACAGCCAGTGTGAAAGAACAAGGAATTTCGAAAAACAAAAATGTTAATTCTGTCAACGATTTGATGCCTGTTTGAGGAGTTAGTATTGAACATTCTGCATGGCAATGAAAACTATAATCATTGAGTTATAATTGGGGACGGGTCCTAGATACTTTAATACCTCGATACTCACGATACTTGCATGTGTTCAAATACAATAATAATTGAGAACATTCGCTCGGTACTTTTTCGATAATTCGGTGGTGATTCTGCAATTTTTATTTTGTTTTTAAAGTCACAAAATATTATTGCCGCAATATAATATTGTAAATCCCGAGAATTTGTCAAGAATTTGGTACCTGTACAGAAACTTTTTCAAATAAATAAATAAAATAAAATAAAAAAAAATAATCGTGTGTCAAATTTAGTGCCAGTTAACAGTTCCCAAGAATAAATCACTGCAAATTTCAATGACGAGCTGTTACCTTCTCTTTCTAGAGCACCGAATTACTGAAAAACAAATACAAAATTTCCGGAACCAAGAGATGTTGCCGTTAAATATTGTGTATTCCACCTCCAAGTTATCTCTGAGAAGCTATTTAGCACAGAAGGACTCATGTGACAGAAAAGGAAATATACTTAAACCCGAAAGAGTGAAAATGCTAGTATTTTCAACAAAAACTTATAAAAGTGTACTGTTTGGTTAATAGTATTACAATAAAAGAAATTATTAAAATAATTAATGATATTAAACCTAGAATTTAAATTATTTATTCTAAAATATTAGTCTTGATAAAAAGTTCAAAAGAATGATACGAAGAAGTAAACTTCTGATACAATAAATATAATTATTCCTCATCGTTTTCTTTTAAATATTTAATGTAGAGTTTAAATTAAGAAGACTAATGGTTTTAAGTTTTGTCTCATTCCACATATGCACCTATTCAATTGTGCTTGCATTACACAGTTGTCTCCACATTCTATTTTGTATTGAAACTGGAAGCAGAAATGACGGTATCGAGTATCAAAGTATCAGGTATCGTGGAAAATATTATGTATCGGTATTGAGAATCGAGTATGCATTAAGTTTAACCAGAGCGTGGGCTTTGGGTGCCTCAGATTATCAAAAGGCGATCAAATTAACACACATATGTATAAGAAAATATAGGAAGAGTATAAGATATAAGAGGCTAAGTTTTAAAATAGCGTAAGTTCATCTAATTCATAATTAACGCACCAAGGTTCCTGCATTATACTTTGTCAAATGTTAAAACTTCTTATTCACATCTGAAACACAACGCATTATTCTGAGACTCACTAAAGCTAAATATTTTCATTTGCCTTTTGAATTTTAAAGCTGGCGTAGGTATGTATCTCCAAGCAAGTTTCAGACTTTTGAACCTACTGAGTTGTAATTCACGAAATTTGAACGAACTAATTTCTTCGTCAAGGAGCTCATTTGAGCTGAAATGCATATAAATAACTGGATTTCCTAATACAGTCCTACTGGAAACACTTCACTTCCGCATCTAACGCTGTGTATGGATTTTAACCTGTAGAAATAAAATATATAATTGCTTCACTTTCTTCTCGGGCAGCCAGCCAGGTGAAAAGATAATTAGATATCAACGTTTTGGGAGTGTGCATCTCTCCCATCATCAGGATATTTATAAAATGTTACAGCCACAAATGAAATACTGAATATAACACAACTATAAAAAAGACAGAACACTATCAAAATTCGCATTACTGAACAAAAGACTACTTTCAGTAAATTAAATGCCAGGTGAGGAGATGGCGTGAGTATAGAAAATTGTGTCAAAGGAACGTAACAGCTTAACTAGATTATCAAACTGCATTGATCTTTGCTTCTTAATTCGACGAATTTCCATTTTAAGGCCAGTTTCCAAGAGGAGCTGAACTAAAATCCAGCATCACGATAAAGCGTGCTCC